>OX424444.1:307165-675813 GCA_949152495.1 Lasius fuliginosus | reverse complement strand
GAAGCAAAGAGCTTGTTGAAATGCGTGTAAAACGCACGTGGGTGAAGCGGCAAGGCTAGAAGCATGTATTACCTTTAAATCTCTTCACTTTTCCTCATATATATATATATATAAAATATATATATATTTCTCTCTCACTCACTCACTCTCAATCAATCTCTCACTCACTCACACTCAATCTCTCTCTCTCTCTCTCTCTCTCTCTCTCTCTCTCTCTCTCTCTCTCTCTCTCTCTATATATATATATATATATATATATATATATATAGAGAGAGAGAGAGAGAGAGAGAGAGAGAGAGAGATGAATGAATGAATGAATGAAAATGTAGAATGGAAAAAAAAATTCAGTTTGCTAAATTGGCGAATTCCAATCATTAACGATATACATATAAGCGGATAGACAAAGGGATTTACAAAGAAAGCGAGAAACAATGACGGTCACGTTTAATTTAGAGACGAATATACGAGGGAGCTTGAAACCACAAGTGCGACAGACCTGTCCCACTCTGTATATGCATTCTTCGTGAATGAAGTTGACACAGCATCCGGATCTTCACTGTATACCGTCTCGCGAAGGGTATATCTGCTCCCTACCTACCTACCTACCTACACATTGACGTCGATGCCAACCCAGACGGTATTTCCGTTCGCGCGGTGACTACAAATATCTGACGTGTTCGACGGAATTACATCGAACGCTCGCGACGTTCACCCCGTATGAGGAAAATTCGCGCTATTCGAAAAGGAATACGAGATACACAACATCGTGTGCCGACATCGGTCGAGGAGGAAGTCGGCGAGACGAAAGACGCCGTAAATAATAACGCATTAAACACACGCGTGTATAAGGTATCCGCGTATAGATCGCCGTTTTCCCCCGGTCGGGCAACAATTTCCGTAGCGAGAGGAACGGAGAATAAGATACGATTACAGATGAGTGCATTTAATGCGAGAACCGTATTCGGTTCTCGACGTACATAGTTCGTGCAGCGACATCGGAGCCTCTCTCATCACTCCCAGGCCTACAATCTACGTGAATTACGCGCCACGCAGATTACAGAGAGAGCGCGCGGTATATACACGGTGGACCTAGCGAGAGCTCATTCTCGACACAAAGCACCTGCGCGATAATTTCCAATAATTTATATAAAGCTGCGATAATTATTATTCCGCTCTTACGACTTTTTTTTTTTTAATACTGCTAGCGTCACTAAGTAAGGTAGAAGTCTTAGGATCCGTTCTACCTTACTCGACGCTTCCTTAGCCGGAAACGGTGCGAAATCTCCTGCGCGCGAACGTCACGAATCTGACATTCACCGACATCGTTTGCGCTATAACGTAATCACACGAGTTTCTGCTGCGTTATACCCGTTAATGGATTAAGCCGTTCGTCAAATTGCAATTTTTTTATCGCCGTTTCTCCGCGAAATGATCTTTTGTTCCACTTACGCCATTAACCGTAAGGAACGGTCACAAGTCATAATTAAACAAAACTAACGGTGTATTTTGCGAAGGAGAGGAGGGGTGAGCAGACATTACACATAGCTCGAATGTACATATACTGTTAATTATGGGAGCCGGGAGAAAAATTATTATATCGCGAAAAGAGGTCCGCTGGAGATGCGTTTCTCGCCATCGTTCAAGTCGTTGTTATCGTTTTTTCTACATACATCTAACGTGCGTATTGAAGAGAAAATCATTTAAAAGAAGATGGAAAGAGAGATGAAGAAAGAAAAATCGCGTTAATTGCGCGACGATTTTGCGGGGCGATGCCAATTTTTTTCGAAACGCCGCGCGATAAAATCGCTAATTCGCTGATAAACGCGAATTTGGCGAATCGAGGTCGACTATTTATAATCAGGTATATAGCATCCGTCGCAGGATGCTATATACCTTGAGTTATAGTCGCGCCTGATAACGTGTCCGCGCGATCGATCGACATATATTACGTATAAGTAACATGTGTACATAATGTTACAATAGTGCTTGAAATGTAATCTTTTTTTTTTTTACTATGACACAGAAGATTAAATTTTCGATCATTGTTATCGTCCGTCTAAATTGCCAATTTGGTTTATTCGCAATATTTTCTCAAAGTACTCGGATAATCCAACGGATTTTTTTTTTCCTTTTTACACAAAACTGATTGATCGCTCTACGTCACGCGGCGCGACGTAACATTTACGCAACGCAAATTAAAAGCATTCGCAAACGAGTTTGCGAACGACAATAACGATAATAATAAAGACAGTGACGAGGTATTTAATTATTGCCCGTTAATTATGTAATTTCTAGTCAATCGAAACCGTTAATTATCTCTTTTGTTTTTTCTCCGCTTGCTATTTTTCTTGCTTTCCTCGCTATCCTTTTGCAACTAAATTACATAAGTGTATTATACGCGCTGCTTCTAATTAGAATTACCAGAACATGGAGCGTGTTATGTGAACGCAGCGTGCGCGCAACTACGACATGGGAACATTAAATAACTAAATAATGTTTAAAATTAATTGAGAAATTCGTAAATGCGAAGAGTAACGAGATTGATATGAAAGCCAGCTGTTTTTAGAAATTTCGTTTTAAGGCTCTCCTTTATTTATAATGATGATCAGCCGCGAAAACGACACAGTTTTCGTCGCCGTGCGTTTTCACGAGACGCGTGCGTCTCCGGGGAAAAGCATGAACCGTGAAATTATGCGGTGGATCGGTTTTTCAGACGATCGAACGGGTACGGATTACAATTTCAAAATTGTCGTTAAAATGCATGAGTTCTCGCGACGATGACGACGGCGACGGCGATGGCGCGAGAGCAGCGGGAAGATAGGTGAAGGTCCTGACGTAATCGCGAATCTACGAAATGTAAAAAATATCATTTGCAAAAATCGTGGAAACGACGAAATGATTTCGTACACGCACGTTTACATTATATCCGATATAAGAAATGTTTATGCCTGTAAAGTTAATAACTCTGGGGATGTATTTCCGTCTCATTTCATTTTGATTACGAGGCATTGATAATCGTGCTTGCTCGGACGATTTAATCAAATTGACGATTTGAAAAAAAAAAAAAAAAAAATCAGATGCGACTTTTTAATCGGCGTTGTTCGAAACGCAAATACGGGATTATCAAAGTTGAAAGATTCGCGTCCAAGATTTACGAACAGGTCCAAATTTAAATAGTAGCCGTCCTTCGTTCGCTCCTTAACACCTTGTAGCCATAAGCAGCGCGAATTCTTGCCGATCGATATCTTTTTCTATGTCGACTGCGTAGTTGCGTACGTCGGGTCGCGATTATCGAGTTTTTTTTTTCCTCGACTGAAAATATAACGCTTGTCGACATAATCATTGGCGAGAGTGAACACACGGCTGTCAATCATGAAACTGTATTCATTCGTGAGTATCCATTCCTGATAACACGAGCACTTTTAGATTTGCGTCGTAATTTCGCGCGAGATATTGTTCTGACTCACGTACATACACATACGTGAGACGCCTTTATTAAGTAAGTGAAACTAATTTGCGAAGTAATCGACTAAAAGCAAAAATGTTGTTTACAGGATAGCCTGACGGAGCACCACTCATCCTTGGCTACGACGCAGCATTGTTGCGAGTGAGTTTTTTGTACCAATTTGTACATAATCTTTTTTTTTTTTACTTTTTTTGTATTTTTAAGATGATTGCGGAAATAAATTTTAGGAAATTCTGTTTACGCAAAAATACCTATAAATTATAAGACTTACTTTTTGCATACGACGTATACGAAGACTTTGGAAAGATACACAAACTACTTTGGAGCTTGCTCGTTAAGCAATCGAGAGGGAAGTCCCTTATCATTATTTAAAGATTAACGCTTTACATTAAAATGTAATTTAAGTAACGGTGCGCGCGCGTGAGATGGAAATTATACATTTTCACATGAAATGTTTGATATTACGCACAAAGAGCGCAAATAATGACACGGGGAAGGATTTCATTGATGTTACGTAATAATTGCTACGCTACAAAAGTGTTACGTAATTATGTCCCCTTGAAATTGAACGGAAAACGAGAACTGTATTTAACAGCTCGAGAAACTCTCTCTCTCTCTCTCTCTCTCTCTCTCTCTCTCTCTCTCTCTCTCTCGCTCTCGCTCTCGCTCTCTCTCGATAACCATTACGTTACAAATCACACTTTGTCGATATATGTATAGCTCTGTATAACAATAGGCGCGATATACGAGTATAAATACCGCGGTATTATTATCGCCACGTGTGTGCGTTTGCCACGTGCGACGGTTGCACGAGGCGCTCGAGATCACGTTGCTGCGTCGCAACATTGAGACATCGTCGATCGGTGAGAAAAACGCGAGATTCTGGAAGGAGAGGAGAGTTTTCTCGCTGAAAAAAACCGCGCGACATCGAGAAACCGAGGCATCGCTTTTTCGCCCCGCTCAGTCTCCGCAAATAGATTCGGCGCGAATTTTTCGTCGCGTTGTTAAAGCCGCGCGTTCTCGCAACGCAAACAATCTTATAAAGTTAACCGCCGCGAGTGACGTCATACAGCGGGCCGAGATAACGTCGAGATTAAATGCGGCGCACGATCCGTATCCGATCTGTTTTTCGGCCGCGCGAACATATATGAATTTCGATCGCGAGATCGCGAATACGCCAACGAAGCCAATGACGCGTTTTTTTTTCCACCCGATGCGATTTCGGCTATCGCGATATCGCAAATATCTTTTACACTTTCAAATTCGCGAGATAACATTGACTGGCGAAGTGTCAGCGCGCTCGAAAGCGTCGAGTATCTAATGCAGACGTCTCCCTATTTATACTTTGAACTTACGCATCGAAATTTCCCTCGGACGAAATTGTGTGAAAGAACGTGTGTGTGTGACAGGGAGGCCCTAAAAACTGCCCGCGGCATCGCCGCGAGCCCACAAAATTTGGGAATGTCGGGACCCCGACGAATCCTGTATCCCCGAATACTCGGGATCCAATTTCCATTCTTTCCTCTCTTTTTCTCCTCTCATCCGGAGGAATCGGGCGGAGAAAAACGTTTCTACGAACGAGTCTCCTCGAGGCGCCGACATATTTTTTTTTCGAGCTATTTCTATTATTCCTCTCTCGTGCTCTTTACATTTAAAATTCACGATCAACAATTTAGGTGAAAAATCCGTCGAAAAATTTCCCGAAAGAATTCTGAATCTCGTGCATCATCGTGGACGGAATCCAAATAATTGGCGAGGATCTGAAATTTTTATTCTTCTTTTAAGTAGACCATCGGTCCTGATTATATCCCTGTTGTCCGTCCGACAAATGGTCGATGAATAATTCCGCGCTCGACCCCGCTCGTCGTTCCATACTTATGTTCCAACCGCGACCGATCGACCGCGCCGGAGTTTTTCCTTCGCGAAATGACTTCGGCCTCCTTCCGCCATTGCGAGGCGGATTGAAACGTTGCGAGCGGCGAAGGAATAGAGGCCGTGAGAAAAGCGGTAAAACGCGCGTCGGTAGGGCGCGCTCGACTTGCGCCGAACCTTTTGCTCCAAGTTCGTCGACCGCCACTCTCGGTGCACTCTCGATACACTCTCGGCGCACTCTCGATGCGCTCTCGGCGCACTCGGCGCAATCGCGCGCGCTGTTTTTTCCGCCTCTCCCCCGTTTCCTTTCCCTCGTTACTCGGGATAAAATCGCCAAGACTGTTTTCGCGCGATATTTCAAGCCCGCGAGAAACGTCAAATGCACGTGATAATCATGTCTAAAAAATGATAATGACATTCCAAAAGTTTGCGCGATATCGGTCATCGGTATATTGCGCGAGCTGAATTTTTTTTACACCGGCAACACGTTGTCGATAAACGGAGACTGTTATTACGGTGTAAGATCGTGTCGCAAATATTCTTGTTGGCTCCTTGCACGTCGACGACTTTGTTTACAAGTAACCTCTGCGAACGCGACAAATTGACGGGGCATCAATCGTTTCTCTCGCGCGCCAATAGGCAGACGTCGTCGTCGTCGTCGTCGTCGTCGTCGTCGTCGTCGTCGTGTTTGAGCATTTTGTTTAAAAATAAATTGTCGACGGGGATTGATTCTGCGACAGGCGCAGGCCGCCTGATAAAATAGACACGTGACGCAAATGAGGCGTTCGCGGGAAGGGTTCGCAATAGGTTACGGGCTTACGTGGGGTGTAAATTATTAATAATAAAAATTGATTGCCCCGAACGAGAGCTCGTTCCAGCCAATCTCCGCGTATGACATAATCGAATCCTCGAAATGCTAATCGAACGTCATTGCGCGATCCGTGACGCGGGATTTCATGCCGGAAATGTAACCATTGATGCAATGCGAAATTTTATCTCCTTCATTATTTAGCAATGTATCAAGTTAGACATTTCCGAAAATCATATTGAACGCGTCACAAAATTCAATTATGATGAGTTATAAAATATTAAAATCTACGAGGGATGCAGACTTCTATTTTTATCTTATTTATCTAGCTATGCGTAATATATTATTTAAACTGACAAACTTTGTTTCGTTACGTGTTACGATGAACGTTGTTTCCGATTATAAACTCGAGAAATTCTTTTCTCGCTCCTGTTTATATAAATTATTATACAAATGAAAACGACGTAACTGTCCAATAAAAAAGTTTCTTACAAAGTTTTCGGTGTTTCTTGGCGCATAAGGAAACTGGATTAATTATTTTTTATCTCAAAGAGAGCGTCATCGATCGCATGTAAATCGCGGAAATTTTTAAGGCGATCGCACTAGCAGCTATAGGAAGTTGATACGTTCATTCTCTATTATTATGGCTCTATAACTCGCGCGCGAAATAAATTTTTACGCAGTACGCCGATACTTTGCATCGATGTCGCGTTGTTTCTATCTTTGCAACTTTGTTTCGCATAATAAAAGTTCCCGCAATCGAGTAGCTTTGCGGTATATTTATATCGCGGACCGTATCCGGGAATTGTTACGCACGTGTTGTGCATTTACTTGAGATATATAATTCTATATTTATTTAAAAAGAAAAAGATAATTTTATTCAACTCGTTTTATGTTTGCGCCGTTCCTTCGCGTCCAATGTAGCTTCAATTTTCCTACGTCTGACTGAGATAGCGATCGCGTCTCCGATGTTGACGACGGAGAGAAAGAATGAATCTCTCTCGCGATTGACGCACGCTGGTCTCTCGGATGCGTTAAAAACGAACATTAAATCCTCGTATCGTCGCCTTCGCAAAGTTCACCTCGAACGAATACGAGCCAAGGCTAAAGCAATATAACGGCAACGCACACCGGTGCGTCCCGATGACAGCGATGATTTGTCTCCTCCTGGTAGCCTCAAGAGTTTTCGTACGAGTTGCTGATCTTCGCGTTGACCTACCCGCTTATTACTTTAAATATCGCTACGAAATATCGTTGCTTTCGCGGATTACGTTATTATGTACCGCTCGGAAAAAAGGATAATTTGCATACGGTTGCTGCGTAAACTTGTAATTTATTACTCACAATTCTTACACACATAGTCTTTGCAACTAGATGAGATAACTAATTGTACAGTTATGGAGGAGGGAAGAAGGCCGAGAGGGACAAGGGATTTACCCCATTCTCTGAAAGAAAGAAATTCTCCGAAAATAAGAATTTATTTTCTCCGGAGAATATATAAGTATTTAAAAATATACGATTTATAAAGAAAGAGATATAATTGCGATTTTGTTGAAAATCCCGATATGTACTCGTTCTCATGCACGTCGCGCATTATCGCGACGATACTTTTTAATAAACGACTGAGAACGCATTATTATCGTCGTTATATCCATCCTGATAACGGAGCATCGTTCTCTCGCGGCGCGACGGACAGCTTTTTATCCGCTTCCTCGGTTCAAGAAACTAGTGCGTCTTCCCATGCTCCCTGGCTTCTTTTAATTGGTCATGTTCTTGAAAATTTTGCAGGCAGAAATTAATTTTCCTTCCGCGTGAGAGATACATTCGACGCTGCATTTTTCTTCGCAAGAGATGTCCTCTCTCGATGCACGCGTACCGACAGAAACGCAATCAAATATTTATTTATTTATTTATTATAAAATATAAATAAATTTATCAAATACAAATTATTATATATTTAATGTAATTTATTTATTTATTTAAAAAATATAAATTTATTATATAATATAAATATATTATTAAAATTAAAGTATCGAGATAATTTGAGGAGAAAAATGGCATCTCTCAAGATGCACCGAAACCTTTAGCAAATGCAGGGCAACTAGAGCAGCATTTTTCGCTTCTGTACACAAATATAATTTAAAAGAGATATTTCATGATATTTATCGATAATCTTGAAATCGGCCAAGTGTCGCTTTCGAAATTCTCGACAAAGTGTCACTCTCCAGGTCAGTAGAAGGATCGGCGCGTATCGTCGCCCTCGGATCACGATGGTCGTGCGCGAAGGAAACAAAACGAGTAACTTTCCAAGAGCACACGCTCGTGACAACCCGTTCGCCGCTATTTCGACTCGAATATACGCCAGCGAGGAGAGAGAAAGTCTCGTATCGAAGCGTGCGATTCCGCGGGACACTCGATTAGTCCTCACGACTTATTGTTAGCCGACTTTGTCCGATTCTAACGATCTATGCCTTACTACGTTCGATCGCTGTTTAAATGGGAACGCGCGATTAATTTTGCCGTGTACGTGATATCGGGATATCGAGACGGGAAACGTTGCGTCGCTCGAAAAGAATGTATTCGCTGAGACATGTTTTCTTTTCGGAATTACAACATACGCATTGTGATTCCGTCAATTCTTTCGCTCCACCTCTATCGTCTCCGATTATACTCATCGTATATATACTCTATAAAAAATATTTAAAGTTCAACAGGCTAGAAAGAGCAAGACGCGGATGGTAGTGCGTCAGTTTCAAGGAAAAATTAATTTTCATTTCAGATTAGTTGTGCACAGGGCACAAATTTTTCTTGGTATACGATACCGATCTAATCAAATAAATCTCAATTCGAGATTTTATTTTGAATAAACTCCTCTGTCCTCCCTAAAGAAGTGTTGGAGAGAACAAGTTTTTGAGAAAAAGAAATCAGTTTCGACGAACATTAATTTTTCCTTGAAACTGACACATCACTATCCGCGACTGGCTGTTTCTAGCCCGTTGAAATTTAAATATGTATTTCACATTGAGAGCCTTACTAAAGTCTTAGTCTATAAATGTTATTATTTAAAAATTTGGAGAGCGTTTGTATATATAGTTTTGTAAATGAAAATAAACGCTTTCGCGCGCGAAAATAAAATATTTTACATGACATTAGGTCGCTAGTTTTGCAGATTTTGGAGAATGGAGATTATACCGGGCGTGCGAACTGACCTCGGCATTAATATGTCACGAGTCAGTCACTGTCAATGTCGCTCCTGTTAAATGCTCGTAAAATGCTTGTAAAAGAAAATGAGCACCTTACCGGATAAATTTTATTTCCGCCTAAATTTTCCTACGACGCAGTACTTTTGAATTTCGCTATAAAACGTTTGCCGTTCGAGAGGTCAAATTCACGGTTGAGCGTCGCGGCCATGATCGAGAATGATTTATGACTCGAGCGAACAAGTATCGTTTTTCCAGGCGCCGTTTTGTGGATCAAAGGCCACCATTCGCAAAAGAAAAAAAACAAAAAAACAAAAAAGCAAAAAAATAAAAATGAAAAAAAAATGACAAAAGAACCGCGTCGTTATTTCGGAGACCGGGAAGGGAAGCGAGTTCGATTTATGATCCAATAGCCGTTCGATTTATTATTGCAAAATTGGCGATAACGGCGTCCAGACTTTACGCCGCGGATACGTGACTGAGCACCGTTTGCGATCATCAGAGTAGGGGAGGGAGAGCGAAAAAAAAAAAAGTAGAACGACGAGTTTCCTTCGGGCGATGATAGTGGAATAGGGAGGCAGGGATGGAAAGGAGTGAGAGAGAGAGAGAGAGAGAGGGAGAGAGAGAGAGAGAAAAAGGGGGAGGGGGCTACTCCACCGAACAGTTAGCCGACCGTGATGCTGCTCGGGCTTCTTCGATCGACGTGATGGCGACTGCGGGGGCTTCATTTTCGACCGCTCGAGACCGGTCGAGAGATCGAGATCTCGTTTTCTCTCGGCTCCGACGCTCTTTGGCCCCTGACTCTCTCGGCCTCTCGGATATGTATTTTTCTAGCTCGCGAATGATCGCGTAGAACGTAGAAATTTTACGAGCGCGTGCTTTAACTGTACAATAATGACTTAAGGGGGAAAAAGAAGGTTTACAAAGGCTTGAACGAATTTAAAGCAATGAACGAATGCACGAATGCGAGGAGACGCGGTGAAGATTGTTTACGATATTTCGTAATGTGTATCTCGTATCTCTACGTGAGGAGAAATAATAATTTTTCCATCTGACCGTAGCATGTTGACGCTTGTTTGATTAAAATTAAGTAATGCGTGTGGTGCAAGCACGAAAAAGTAGAAGATTTCATCTATCGACACCCGTCGATTCTCCTCTCTTGATCGGTGCAGACCAGAGGTTGAGCACCTCGCGATCCGCCGTTGAAAGAAAAGTAGGATGATTCTACAAAACAGTTAGATGGCCCTGATGCTAGCAAATTACCGAGTTGCCGTTTCTACATTCGCATTCGTCGCGATACTTTTTTTTTCAGATGATTTCAAACGTCTCGCAATATCATTTTCGTGGGAGAACGGAATTTTTTAAAAGTCGCTCCGCTGATGACTCTTTACATAAGATCGATGTCGCACATTTAAATCGTCAGTGTTTTTGGAATAGTGTATATTAATAATTTTATCATGTTTGAGGACATATTAATTTTTTTATATTTTCCCGTGATGCGCGACTTCGGAGAGAATTCATAGAACGTTCTTAAAACACGCGGGCGCCGCTTGCCTGTCTTGTCGCTTCTCGAACTGCTTCGAACGCGGCCGAAGAATCGAGAGATCCTCGTTTTCCTCCAGGCTCGTCGATCTTTGGCCTCCGTTCGCGCTCCGCCTTCGCTTCGTGCCGCTTCGAAGGAGCGGTCCTGATGCACGGCCTCAGATAGAGTTTCTAGGATACGGCGTGAAACTCGTAGAGACAGCGCTGTCTCGTAACACGCGCAAGCGCGAGGCAACATTTTAGTAATCGTGACGAACGATAATGTTCATGAAATATGTTTAATTCGCGTTCATGAAATATTATTCTCGATTGAAAAAGATCCGTTATTATTTTCTCTCTATATAAAAGTCGACAGATATTTTTCGACAAGAGTCACCCTTAAATGATTTTTTTTTTCTATTGACATTTCCTACACATGTGTTCGATGCCACGTGTTTCGAGTCGTCTCGTATTCCGTCATATTCTCAGGATCGCTAAAGCTGGCCGAGGGCTGGCGTCTACGAATTTCTCGTTCCTCGGAGGGAGCGATTCCGGGAAGAAAGTTTCAAATTAGACGCTCACGCCGGTCGATTGTATCGCTCGCGATATTCTCGTAAAGTGGATCCGCCGTGACGGATGGACGCCGCATGTCGCCTTTATACTGAGAACAACCCTCGTTGAAAAAAGCGCGGGGGGAGGGGTGGGAGGGTAGGAAGTCCGGACACAAAGAAAGAGGAATCGTTGGTCTCGAAGAGATCGAGCCTAGTCGAGCGACGAGAAAATTGCCTCTCGTCTTCTTTGAATCGCGAACGCGAACCTGTTTGATCGCTGGGTGCGTTTGAAACGTCGTCTCTTATGTCATCGCTCTCATAAGTCTCTCTCTGTGGCCTGAATCGGCGACGTCAAATTAATACGCGAAGGGTTCGCGAAATAACACCGAGCCCGTGAGATCGCGATTCGACTCTCGCCCAAAGAGATACACGGATATTCTTTTCCTCTTACAACTCGGATATCTCGATTGTACGATTCTATTCCCTGTAATTGCGATCGCGTGCTCCGTACCTTCTCTTACATAAGAGAATAATTCTCTAAATTCTTTATTTTTTTTTTTTTTTTTTTTTTTTTCCGTACGACTTTTCGCTCCCTAACGGGTGAGTCACGCGCGATTAATGTCGCATCTGATTTCTCGAGAGTTTCTCACGTTCTCTCGCGGGAGATTTTGCCGAGCCGGGGTCCTTGTTACCTGAAGCCGGGGGGAGGGGGGAGGGGGGGGGGGCAGGAGTTCGCGTCGCGTAGCCGTGGCTACGAGAAAATGGTAGTTTCGCGTGGTGAATGGCAGTTCTGCGGGGATGACGGATTTTCAAGCGGAACTCCACACGCGCGCGGGCAGAATGCAGAACGCGCGCGATGCCAGGCCCCGAACCGGTCCTATTGATTTTGGAGAACCTTCCCGGCGGAGAGAGACCGTCGGCTTACACCACCACCGTCGGTAATTCCGAGCCCCTCCCCTCCGTCAAGTTTTCGAGAAGGGTCACCCCGTAATTTGAATATACGGCACCCTTCCGCGCCCCTCCCGGCCAATTGCTGCACGTTCGGCATATTTCGTGCGCTCGTTCTCGCTCTCTTCTTCGCTCCCTCGGAATACGCGGACGAGGGGATGTATTTCGTATCGTATATCGTATTATGCCGGATATGCCGCGAATCGATTTTTGCCGAAATTTTTGGCGTTACCAGGACCGAGAAATGTGAAAGAAACGACGCGTGTTGTTCTTCTCATTCGCGCTCTATCACATTTTGGATGTTTGTCGATCTTTGCGGCCTATTTTATAATACCGATGGTGTCGCCGAAATGAAATATCGCTGTTGGAAAATCGCAAACCGTAGTGTAAAGTTAGACGACGAATATAAGATATCGCGATTTCAGCGTTTTTTTTTTTTTTTTTTTCTTCTTTTACACGTCGCAAAATAACAACTCGCGCGCAAGCGAGATGGAAACGGAAGCGCCGGAGCGATAAAACGTACGACTTTTGCAGACGTCGAAATTGCAAAATTGAGCATCAGTTTCGCAACAATCGGACATTTAGCCACCTCTGTCGTCGTGGACGTGATATTTTTTCGTCCATTTCTCGGAGCGCCGTTTCCTTTGTGCGCGAAAGTCCCTCGGTAGAGTTGGGCGCAGTTAAGGCAATAATTTGGAACATAATTTATCTCGAAATTCTTCGACGAAGAGCCGCGGCAGACGCGAAGCGTCGAGTTATCGCGAACGGCGACTGCGCGATTTTCATCGCGGAAAAACTCTCGGGTCGCCCCGCGCCGGCGTGGATTTTCCCGGCGAGGGCGCGGAGAAAATTCAACGCGCGCGGGGGGGGGGGAGGAAAAGCGCAGGCGAGGGGGGGGTGGAGGGGGGAGGGGGAGGCAAACGAAGCCGGCCACACGGTAATCCGTGCTTATCGATCGGCACTCGGTTGCCAACTTGGCAGTGGCAAACTCCCGGAATTACGAATGAAATGCTCCACATAGCGACGCGGTCGAATCAGCTTTCGTACCCTCGCGAGGGGGAGGATTCGTCGAATTCCGCTTCACCTTCCGGTGGACCGTTCGGTGAACAGTTTCATGCTACGAACGACGAAAATGTTATACTCTCGGCTCTTTATTTCATGCGTACGCGATGATACCTCTTTAGCGTTTTTTTTTTTTTTTTTATGCGTTTTTCCGAATCTTGGCTACATTGTACGGAGCTACATTGAAATGAGCGCATGAAATGATTTTCGTGTCATTTACGTCCCCCCCCCCCCCTCTCTCTCTCTCTCTCTCTCTCTCTCTCTCGCTCTCGCTCTTTCTCTCTTGTCTCTTTTGTCGATCGAAAAGGGTACAAAACTTGCACGTCAAAGGGAAAAGGGTTCGGCGGGAACAGGGTCGAGCTTTTTTTTTCTTTGGTCGTTGTTGTTCGAGTTTCGGACTGAATCTCGGGTTAGACGAAGCGGGTTTTCAGCGGTCGCCCAGGCTCATATATAGTTGCATGGTATTGTAACCTACGCGCCTTCTCTAGCAGTCGCCGTTGATTCTCTGCTCGCGCTTATGTTCCCTCATTCGTGTTCATACTTAAAAACCTGTGGGGTCAGTGGTGCTCACAGCTTGTATTGACGCAACCAATTACTGAACGCACGCGGTGGGATGCGAAACCCGTAGCTTTACTTTGTCCGACGAATTCATTCTACGATCGTAAGATGAAGGCAAACAAAAAGCTGCCCTTTTCTACTTTGTACTAGGAGTTTTACGTGGAATTTCGAGACTGCACGATATTGTATAACCGCAGTTATTCTTTGTCTATCTTATTGTTAGCCATTCGTAAGACTTGCGAATTTCAAAAGGAACGTTTTTATCTGTAAGGATGATAAAAAATCCATAAACTTGATATACCTCATGATTATTGTATTTGAAGCCAATTCGATTCAACGCTTCTCCGACGATGTTTTGATTCAAAGCCCTTACAGCACTATGATATACAAGATGTTTCAAACTACAAGGACACGCGATGCTTCTGCAACGCCCTACGTAATTCAGGTATAGGCGCCTCTCTTTAATTAAACAACGAAACCTATAATCGATGAAATATCTGAAAGGGGGAAAAAAAAAAAACAAAGAAATGAGAATCGGCCACAAACGCTAGTCTGCCTTTGTGCTTGCGCGAGCAAAGACAACAGCGGCATTTAATACCAATCGTTTCGTTATATTAGTTGGATTATATGTACAAATGTAAGCGGATGTTCGGTTCTCATAACGAAGCGGATAACGTAAGCGTTCGAGAGATCGCACGATAAATATATATTGTACCTAATATGTATATATTTGATATTGTTTGGTGTTTATGCGCGCACGATTTGAGAATCCCTGACACACGCAGACGGCCCGTATTCGGGACGCAGCTGCGACGACGCGCAGCGACTGCGCGCAGCTCGCAAGTCACGTGGTAGAGCGTCGCGGTGGGCGCCGTCGGCGTCCGATTGGTCGGCGTCGCGATAGAAATCCCCCATCCGACGTCGGCCGAACAAAGGGACGAGGCTACCTCCGCCGTCGTTGCGAGCGCTGCCATTAGAAAGTCGTCGGCAGTCGATGTGTGCGGGAGTTCCGCGAGTCGGATAGAAAGAGAAAGAGAGAGAGAGAGAGAGAGAGAGAGAGAGAGAGAGAGAGAGAGAGAGAGAGAGAGAGAGAGGGAGACGGAGAAAGAAAGAGCTGTCGCGGTCGCGAGGCGTCGTGAGAAAGTTTTGCCGACCGGGAGTCACAGTCACGAGAAGAGAGGGAGAGTGGAAGGTTCGCGAAGAAAGATATCCGATCCGTGGGAGATAAATATCCAAGGCGAGATCGAGCCCGGTCCTCGATCGGTTTTGCCAAACTGTCAGAATCGATCCGACGAAACGGAGCGTAACGACGTGCGCGCGAAGACGTTCTCGCGTCCGAAGCGTAAAGAGCGAGGAGACGGAAAATTCGACGAGGGCGACGCTGGCAGAGGAGAGACGCGACGCGCATACGCTCATCCGTAAAAAATCGATCCTCGCGTACATCTGTAACTGTGCGCCGGATCGAGCCGTGTCGTCGCATCGACGGGACGAATCCTCGTGGGACGCTCCGGCGGTTAAGCTCATCCGCGCTGGAGGGTCGACGACGCACGACGAGCGCTGTCGAGTGCTACGCAGCAACGTGGCGACGACGCCATTTTGTCGTAACTGGTACCGTGCGATTCTTTCGGCATCAGCGCCGTCGAGCCTACTCATCGCCGCGCCGTGACCCGTGACACGCGCGTATCTCCCGTATCGCGCTCGCAAGTGTGTAAATCTAAAATCGACGAGTTGGAGAGCTTTGGCCTCCGAGAGATTAGAAGAGCGCAGCGAGGGAAGAGGAGTCGGGGGAGAACGAGACACATATATACACACACAGAGTGTATCCAGGAGCTACATCGGAGTGCGTCATCGGCGTGACTCCGATCTATTCGCGCTTCGCGCCGCTCCATTAATAGAGCTCCATTTTTCGATTTCATCATATCGTCGCCCTGGGTAACCGACCATGAGACTGGAAATTGTGTCGGCGGCGGATTTTCTGGTGCACCTGCTGCGCCTGCAGGCGGGTCAGCTGTCGGAGAGGCAACTGGAAATGTTCAAGTCATCGCTGACGGAGGTGTTGCGCCACCGTTACCGGGACCACTGGTTCCCGGATCGGCCGAATCGCGGCTCCGGTTACCGTTGCATACGTATCAACGGTAAGATGGACCCGGTGATCGCGCAAGCCGGCGCGAACGTCGGCTTGCTGCCGACGGTATTGCACAGCCTGTTCCCCAGCGAGCTGACCATGTGGATCGACCCGTCGGAGGTTTCGTACAGAATCGGCGAGAACGGTTCCATCTGCGTGCTGTACGAGCGTACCGAGCCCGAGATCCCGGAAGAAATCTCGTCCTCCCAGCAGCATCATCATCAGCAGCATCAGCATCAACATCACCACCAGCATCAATCGCAGCAAGCGCCGATCCTGCCGCCTCCGCCGCCGCAGCAGTTGCAGCAACAGCAATTTGAGAGCTGCAAAGACTCCCTATTGCTGGAACATCCGCAGTTTAGCGAGCAGATCGCCGCGTACGTCTCCAGCTGAATCGTCGGGCTCGCCGTCGCTCGCATCCACGCTCTCGAAATAATGTAATAAAAAGCGCACGTGCATCTCGTGATATGTGATATCCCGTGTGTGTCGCGTCGGACCGAGCAGGTCCGCGCGCGCTCCATCTTTCATGGACTCCCCCAACTGCGTGCGTGCGTTCTCCTTGTGCGATCCTTTCTCTTCATTTTTCCTCTCTCTCTCTATATATATATATATATATATATATCTTTCCTTTTTTTTTTCTTCGTGCACTGAGAGTCTCGAGGCGAAGAATCGGGAGGGCCCTCCATCTCGTCCTCCTTTCCTTCTCTCTCGCATTTTACCCGCGAGCACCTTCGGCGACGGTCCGTGCGAGTCTCTCCTTCGTGCGAGTTCCTGCTAAAACGGGGAGAGTCCATCCTTCGGGAACGCGAGCTCGTCCACGCGCGTCGGTCGACTCGAACGACTCTAGTCCAGTCTCGCGCATCCCCCGATCCTCCTCTTCGCGCGCGAAGGACATCGCGAGGTAGCGAAGAAGAAGACGTCTTCTCCGACGTCAAGAAGAGGAATGTATACTCTCGACGACCAATCCATGCGCGATACGGAACAACCGGAAGAAACAAATATATCGTTGCGAGGAATGATAGGGTTGAGGGAGAATCGAAGAAGAGAGGACCGCGGATCGATTCTCTTTTCAATCCGACTCTGTTCTTTTTGGATCATCATCGGTCGCTCCATCAGTCGGCGAGCGATCTTCTTCTTCTTCTTCCACTGGAAAAGAACGCGCGGCCGTCGCAGCGAGAAAGAACGGAGCGAGCTCGAAGCTCTCTCAGCAGCCGTCTAATTGATCTCAGCATCTCCTCCACCCGCGTAACCTCCGAGTGTCTCTCGTGACAACAGCAACCGCGCGAGGGAGGAACAACGAAGACCAGCCAGCCTCACCGCCCCTTGGTTTCTCGAGGGAGTAAAGGAACCGTACTCACACACATTTACACACAGACACATACCATCTCTCTGTCATTTCTCTCGCATCCTTCCCGAATGCGTCTTTCTTCCACGTACTTTGTCACGTCGTATTTCGGATTAAGGTTCGTACATACCGAACGACGGGTATTTTACGACGCGGACGCACGCGAGAGGGAAGCGATCGATCGCTTTATACATGTTCGATTGAGTCGTAAATAACTTTCGACTCGAAGCAACGAGATATTTATTTTTTTTCTCGCGACACCTCGATGACGCAATTGCGTTGATGATTTATTTATTTTTTTTTTTTTTTTTTTTTAGTCATTTCGGGTGCGCGGAAATAAAACGAGTGTTTTATTATTTGCGTCGAAAGCTATTTACAATTGAATCGAAATTTAATTCTTGTAACAAAGACGTTCCCCATTTCCATCTCGCGTCGGTTTGTACAATCTTAAAGTTGAGAATCACACAAAGGAACGGGATGAGAGTCGATCGCTTTCTCCATTCTCTCGTCGTCGACGATCTCCCTCGAATCTCGCACTGTCGATGCAGATTTTACCACCGAGCCACACATACAGACGGACACACTTACGCAAAAAATAAAGACGCGCACCGACGATTTTTCACCGAACAATCGGCGATCGATCTCGCGTGAATCATTACCATTGTAACGGCCGCGTCGGTGTCGATTTATCGAATTTACCCTTCGTTAACGTAACTTTTTCAGGAATGTTTATGAAAAAATAAAAACATTAAATTTATGACGCGCGCGACATTTTCTCGGGTAAATTATTTATCGGAATTTCTTGGATAATCTTCATTTTCCGAGAAAGTCGAGTATATAAAATTCTCGGAATACGAAGTGGCGTTGCGATAACGAAGGATTCAAAATCCGGTTTACATTTGTGAATTCTACTTTTTTCGAGATTGGCTCTCGAATAGTGAAAAATCTTGTGTATCTCGACTATTGGACAGCGAGTCTCGATGGTAGAAATCTCAAGTCAAACTTTTAAATGTGCATATACATACACACATACACACACAAATACACGTACAAATTTCACGATAGCGCGTGAGTTTATATGTACATATATATATATATATATATATATATATATATATATATATATAAGCGTTATATAGAGCACCGTGTACACGAGCGGGGACGAAAGGGACGAGCGAAATCGTCCTCGGGCGTGTACACAATCGACGAATTGTATATTATCTTTCGCGCGTGTGTGTGTGTGAGAGAGAGAGAGAGAGAGAGAGAGAGAGAGAGAGAGAGAGAGAGAGAGAGAGAGAGAGAGAGAGAGAGAGAGAGAAATGTGGAAGAAAGCAAGAGAAAACACGACGTATAAAATTGCTGTGATTTTATCCACGGGAAGGCACACGGGCGTACATTTTACTATGGAGAGTCGGTCTCGGTAAGTGAAATGCTCGATGTATGACGTACGAATGTTTTGGTAATGGTTGGGAATGATTCCGAAAAAGAGAGAGAGAAAGAGAATGAGAGAATGATTGGACGCGCGTGTGGGCACTCATCCGATACGTTCGCTTGCGCGCTTCGACAATAATAATAATAATAATAATAATAATCGAGTTCGCTCGATTAGTCACGTGTCCGCTTCGTGCTCGCGGCATCGAGATTTGTTCAATTGCCATTACTTGACGAGCGTAATGATGAGAATGAGATCCGTTGTTGTCGACGTCGCAAATGCAACGTAGCGAATTTCTGTAAATTCTACGCGTAATAAAATACACAAAATTGAATCTAATGCAAGATTTCATTGCTTCGTGGATTTTCTCAATTTTCCCGAGCGCGTGAGAACGGAGGTGAGAGTCTCTGCGCGTGAAAAAAAAAAAAAAAAGAATGTACGCGAATGTATGCGCGCGCGTGTATGTGCGAAAGATCGAACGGATAATGGAAAGAAGAGAGAATATGGGGGGACAGAAAGAGATGGGGTGAGGGGGGGGAGGGGGGACTTAACGTGTTCGGCGTCGAACGAGGGAAGGCTCTGTACGTAGCAATTATAGAAACCATGTCTGTGATTATACTAAGAATAGAGAAAGAGAGACAATATAAGCAATCTCCGTATGTAACGACCTAAACACGAGCGGCGTGTGCGCTTACTATACATACCGGTATGTAAATGGTACATATATATGTATTACGTATATACACGTGCGAGAGAATTTCTGTTTTCGCGGATTGACGCGCGTTTCGCGCTTATAATCGGGTCGTCAGTTTTAATCGGGGCTCAAACAAATTTACGTGGCACTTTGACATAATATAGTCGACGTATTTTTTTTTTTTTTTTTTTTTTTTTTCTCGTGTCCGAAAGTCAGTTCATCGCGCGGATAAAGAGACATCGGCGATCTGTTTGTTCACCGGTAAAGGAATTTATCAGGAAGCAAATTAGTGCAATTTGAATATCGCTTCGAATATCGAACGACGACTCGTTTAAAATCGCGCAACGCGTTTGCGAGCAGCGAAAGAACGACCGAAAAAGAAAGTCTCAATCTCGCCTCTCATCTATAATAAACTCCTCGGCGCTTCGGCATTGACGTCACATGTGATAGGCCCAAGTAATTGAAGACTCCCTTTTATATATACGTACATGCATACCATCGTCGCGTGTATTTATTAGCATCATCACGGAAAATCTATCGATCCGAAAAAAGCTTTCATTATTTCGAGCCGCTACATGTGACGTCAGAATCGGGGCGGAGAGCCTCTTTACTATACATGGTGTCGGCGAGTGGTGGATTAGAAAGAGAGATTAGATATCGATTTCCTTCGTTTTTACGTATTGGGGAGGGGGAGCAAACACACGATCCGATATCGTTCGTATTTTATCCAGAAGCACCAACGATCTCCGATTATAATCTGTCGAAAGCAGTGCGGGATGAGGCCGGAGAGAAAGTGCGAGAGATCTCGCCGCGTCGTCCTTCGACGATTATTTTGCCGACAAGACACGTTCCTTTCCCTTTGTTTTCGATTTCCGATTTTCGAGAAAACGCAATCGCGGAGATCGAAAAGGGCGCGCTCGTTTGCGAGGATTGTCCCATGTCTACTGTTGTTTATCTATTCCCCACAAACACGCATATAAAACTATAAATATCGAGACGAATGCTGAGAAAGAACGAGAGAGAAAGAGAGTGCGGTGAAGCGAAAAACGATGAGAGTGAGAGAGAGGGGGGGGAGGAGGGGGGAGAAACGGAGCGAAAGGAAAGAATGCGAGCATTTATTTTGCGCGAATAAATTGTAATTACTATATATATATGCGCATATATTATATATACATAATTATATACATATATATATCTTGTAATTATATATATATATATACATATATATATCTTGTAATTATATATATATATACATATATATATATATATATATATATATATATAAATCTTCAGGAGGAGAATTTGTACAAACCCGCTGGAATAAGGCACCAGCAAGTCTGTGATTTTAGCTTGGTTACTAATTCAGTATTTTTTTAAATAAAACGAGACAAAATCAAGATAAATCATAAAAAAAGAAGTAAGATTCGATCCGCGAGAGAAGGGAGGAGAAAGTTTATGAAGGAGAGAAAGCGTGTGTGTGTATGTGTCAGACTGAAAGATTAGTGTGTATGTGTGAAGGAAAAGGAGCGAGAGATGTTGGCGGGGGGGAAGGGAAATCATAGAAGCTCGCAGTAAAATATTATATGAAACGGGTTTGAAAAAAAATTTCCCCAAATCGCGACTTTGCGATCTTGTAACATGTTAAAAAAAAAAGAATAAGAATAGTGAGTAAACGAACAGTGCTTATTTCACTATATCGCTTCGCTCTTTTCCAAGAAAACGTGCAATCGCCAAGATTATAATTACTCAAATTGCAAATGGTGTCATCAGTGACGTGGCGACGTGCTTGAACGAATGAAAGGAGCGTGACGTATCTCGCGTTAAAAACATCGTCACGATAAAGAAGACACTCTCTATCGCTTGGAACTTGGTGTCGACATCAATCGCGCTTAACTATTTTTTTTTTTTTTTTTTCCCTCATTTCTATTATACCCCGTGATGCGACATAAAAGAGGATTCGAACGAAGAATCGGTTAAATTACAATTGTCGTTGCTAAAAATCAACTTTTAATCGAGAAGCGAGTATTATACGTATTGTATTCCGATTCGGAGTGTATCACATCTTTATCGTTGTAAATTGCTGTGATTCATATCGATCAATTGTATATCGGCCGATGGTCCAAAGTCCATCTCGAAGAACAACGTATCGTGTCACGCTCCAATCGAATCACCGCGTTCAGCGCGTCGCTGCAATCACAATAGTCTTTGTAGTTTTCCGGATTTTTCTTCCTCCTTGGCCAAATGCGCGCGTAGAGAAAGAATCGCAATGGAGAAAGAAACGGAACTCGAGGGCCGGCTCTTCGTCGAGTGCTTTCCCTTTCTTTGGAGAAATCGTTTTTCGTTCATAACGGATACTAGAAATGAGGGAGGGAGATGGGAGAGCGACGGAGTACGAATACGAGAAAGCGATGAAGGTTTTCGGTGAAGTAATATTGCTGGTACGGCGGGGATTTTTGCGGTTTTGTGCGAAACAAGTAAGAAAATGAAAAGATGTAAGAGCAGAGCGAAAGAGAGAGAAAATGAGAGAGAGAGAGAGAAAGAGAGCGTTCTGGCAAAGTTCGACAGGGGTGCTCAATTCGACTAACAATAAGATAGGCCTCTGGCCTCTCATTATAATTGTGATGACGAATTACTTGTACGAATATTGATTAGCGAATTCGTTTGGCGATTTCGTTTTAGCATGTTCGGCTTACAATAGTAAGAGGATTGAGACAAGATTGAGCAAGATCCGTGGTCTTGCGACATACGAATTTGGCGGCCCTGTCGGCCGATGGTGCACTATTTTGGAGAGAATGAAAGGAGAGCGCGAATATATATACATATATAAAAAGATCCCACTCATTTCTGCGCGTTGACTGCGAGCGAGACGCCACTCGATGAATTCTGTATAAAATTCGCTTTACAAGTCTACACGCATGTCCACGAGTATTACACACACACACACACACACATACAATACGAAATACACGTATACATAGATCGCGGATACGCGAGACACGGACACCAATACATACTCGATACACGATACATTACACACATACTCGAATCTGTAGACTCGTAGATTTACTATTAATTATAATGAATTATAATTATTATATCTATTATATCAATGTATAATTATATTTAGTTTTTAGGTTATATGATGGCTATTATTTCCCGCTTGTACATATGCCGTGAACTCCAGAAGAAATTAAATCTTTAACAAAGAAAATCTATAATTTTTTCGACTGTTTTTGTACAGAGATAATAAAAACAAAGGGCCTCGTGCTTATGAAATTTCATGAATATAAAAAGACACGTGTTATCGGTCACTTTCGCCCACCATCATCATCCTGATCACCTTACCAAGCGTGTACTGTTTCTCGCTATTCGCGATAACGTGAAGAAATGTGAGTTTGTATGATGTATCTTTTGTTTCTTGCATCAGTCAGTATAATCAGTCGAAAACATTATGAAAACAATAACGAGCGCTTTGCGAGCAAGTCAATTTTAACGTTTCCAAATTTTGTCTCACAGGTACGCGACAGACGTTGCGACAGAGTAATAAGTTTTACAAACACGTGCGAATACTTCATAATGAAGTAAAACGTCATTTGCTAGAAAGAGAAAGAGAGACAGTAATGATTGCAAAGTTCGTCAAAGAATTATTCGTCACATTAGCGCGTCGTATCTCTGTTTGCCAAATAAATTTCATAAAAGATGACGATTCCGCGAGCGACGTTTATTTAACAGAGACTGAATATCGATGATTTATCCTCAATTATCCGGTGGAGCGATTTACGTCGTTACGATTGCGCTTTCGCGAAAACACTTGCGAGACAAGTGTAAATAGCGCGCATTTTTTTTTGTTTTTTTTTTTTTTTTTATACACGTGGGCGAACGCGAATTTAAGCGAAGGATATCTTTCAGCCGCGCGATTGCGTTCTCGGGATTCTCGATACAGTTATTCTTGGAAATGCCACGATCGAGATAATTCGAGAGAACGCGTGTGTGGAATCAAAATTGTTTGCGGCATTTGTCAGGAATGTTTATTGTTTTAGAAATATTATACTTCTGAGAACGAGGCTCATTATCAGCGATACGAGTTCTCAAAAATTACCCCTCATTGTTCGTTTATTTAATGACTGGATGGAAAAATAATTGCAATGTAACGACGTTGATTTGTTTAATGTCGAAATTTCATCATTTATTAAGAAGAGTATTTTTCTTCAGGATTGTCAACTAATTAGTGAGACAGCGAATTAATTTGTAATTAATAATTGTATTCATTCAATCAAATGAATGCAACGATTGTCTCATTTAATTCACGCGGATATTGAAAAATCCGTGGAATCTTCATTATCCGAATTACTCGAGAGATATAAGAGGAGTAATGGTTAAAATTACAGACGGAAGATAATTGTGTAGTGCAATTTTAAATCTGACATCTTGGCTACAAATAAAGTCGGATTTTTTCTACACAAACTGTAAGGAAAAAAAACGAAAAAAATGTTATACGTTTATTTAAAATTATATCGGCTTTGCTAATGTCGTTTTCTACATTTTTTTTCTCTATTTTTCTTGCAAGTTGACATTTAATTACACAGCTGGTTTGGCGAGTCAACATCTTGTACACGTTTTGCGAGAGGCTCGGTTTAGATGAAATAAAAACTAGTTTTAATTGGCGACTCTCCTGTCGTCTGGACGATTAATCGTCGACGATCTAATCGAGTGGGCAGACCGATTTCGCGATGACAGAACGGGATATTGAAATCTGTTGTGTTGTCGCGAATACCGGAAAGGAGGGAATCAAGTGACGACGAATAAATTCGATACGCGATTTTTTGCAGATACACCCTCTCTCATCAAGTCGCGAGGATTGAGCTGAATCGCCAGGCAAGAATAAGGACGAGTAATAGATCGGTAAAATGGCACGATGCTATTCGCCGCGATGGAATAATGCTACAAAATCGCCCAAGAATTTCCTGCTCTTTGCGCCTCTACAATTTATTTCGCATCAACTATTGATGTTATAACGTGACAGCTGACTATTTTGCCGTTCTGATTTGCACATTGATTTCGCTGAAACAATCGTTCTGAACTCGCCGTATATTTCACGGGACGAGAAAAGGTTAATGGATCCGCCTAAAGGACACGCGTTACAGCATCATCGTCGTAGTTGCGCTCTCCGTTTAAGCGTCTCTGGTTCAACAACCTGATCAGGCATTCTTAAGGTTTCTCGGAGTTCTCTCTCTCTCTCTCTCTCTCTCTCTCTCTCTCTCTCTCTCTCTCTCCCTCTCTCTCTCTCCCTCCCCCCCCCCCCTCTTTCTCTGTCTTCTCTCGACACGATGTGGGACAGATAGAAGATGGTCTCGCAACGAACAACGAAGAAAAAGTCGAGGCGTGCGAAATGATGGCGAATTATTGTACTCGAAGAAGAGGGAACCGCCGTCGTAGCCGCAATCGTCGTCGTCGTCGTCGTCGCCGTCGCCACCACCAGCCGATGATGGTTGTCGTGGAGGTCAACGTCGGTTGTTGCTCCGGACGTCGCTTAGCCCGCACGCCGGTTAGTGGCCCTCTTGTAGGTTAGAATTACTGATTCTGTTCAACACACCAAGCTGCCTCCCCCTTGGACTCCACCCCTCCCGCTCTCTCTCTCTCTCCCCCCCCCCCCTCTGTTTCTCTCGCCCTGGGCATCCATTCCTTCTCTGTCAATCTCTCTTCCGCGCGACCTCTTCGCCGAGGCTGTGCATCACACTTTGTTGCCTGCCAACTGCACGCCGTTCGTCGCCGTTCGCCAGCGTTGCGTAATGTCTCTCGAAGAGATCGGCCGGAGCTGGCCCGAGGAGCTCGACGATTCTCTGTGTGAATAATCGGCGAGAGGACCGTGACCAGATGGCGATCTTGGACATCTACGCGCGGACCGTATCTAGAATACGTAAGCTGTCATCTCGCAGCTGATCTCAGGTAGATAGACAGTACAACCACAACCTTTGCCACTTATTGTTTGATAACAATACCTGGAAGTATATCGTTTCTCTCAAGTTTGGTCGAGAGTCGCGCTTGAACGAAAAGGCGGCGAGATAATCGACGTCGAGCGACAAAGTCTCTTTTCCCCTCGCGTCTTCTCCCTCTCCCCTTCTCCCCCCTCGCCTTGTCAAAGACTCTCATTCTCGCTCTCTGTTTCGTTTATCTCAAAGGCGAGTCTTAATTGCGCTTATCGATTGCGTCGCGGCGAAGGGAACAAGGTCCTCCTTTCTTGTCGTTCGTCATCCCTCTCCCCCTCCCCTCCCCCTCCTTTCTCTCACATTCGCTCAGTCACACGCTCCGCCTCTTATCATCGAGAACAACGGCGGCGAGCCTCTGCCGCCCGCCGTCGCCGCCGGTGTTTTTTTTTTTTTTTTTTTTTTCCTTTTCCCCTTTCCCCGTTGCACTCGCTGCCTTGGGATGCGACGTATTGTCCCACGTTGAGTGCACTCCGCTTCTTGCGCAACGTCGGAGAACGGCGCTTGGCAAATTGGCGAGTCTGGCGGGCCACTCCAGACGAATCTCTTCGGGTCGATTGTTTATCAGCGACTAACACGCGGCCGCATAGAACATCCGAGAATTTAATTATATCATTTAACGTTTTATTTTTGTTAAGCGTCTCTCTCTCTCTTATTATATCGCATACAACGCTCAATGCGGCATATTCCGCACGTTAATTTCTAATAGGTCTTTCTCCTCACGAAAATATCCGAGCGCTAATGGTTTTTCAGTAATTGGTAGTCACTTTAAAAGTGCAAATAATTGGCAAAATTCTTCTCCAATTAATTTCAGCCAGGCTATATTCTCGCAAAATTTGACTTTAACGCTTTGTTATGACGATATGAGTGACGTTAAATTGTGAAAAATGATGATTTCTTGACAGATTTGCAAAATCGAAGATATAGAAATGTGTCATTAGGCGCTAATGCGCTACGTAATTATAACAGAACATGAAATTATTTATTCATATAATTTATTCGAATATTTACTAGATATTATCGATATATATATATATATATATATATATATATATATATATATATCTGGGGTTAAATTGGCCATCATACGTTTCAAGAGGATTCAAATATCGAGTCTCCCTTTACGACTTAAGTCCTTCGCTATACGGCGCTCCTGTTATGCGCCGCTAAATTGGGAAGTTTTAATTACCCTACGACCGTACTTACGGGTTAATCGGCCCGGGGCGGCTTTACGGGTCCTCGGGAAGTTTGGTCCGCTCGCGGACGTTAAACGCGGCGTTTCCAATTACGCCGGTGCATCTCGCCGTCGCCGTCGCCGTCGCCGTCGCCGTCGCCGTCGCGTCGCGTCGCGTGCACGCTGCGCGCAAACCTCCTCCGTCGTCGATCCGTTCGGAGTTTCGCAAAGCCCCCGGCGGTCGTTAACCTTACGCGAAAATGGATAAGACGTGCTTTCGGTTCCTGGCAACGTCGCCTATATTATATATCTATAGACCGTGCGCCCGGTACGTAGACGAGCCGCGCAAAGTGCCGTTGAAAGATGCCTGCATCCGCGATGCATAGGGTGTATCCAGACGACACATATGTACGTCATCGTATTTCCCACGGATATTAGGCGCCAAGCTGAGAAAAGGAAAAATGCGTGTGTGTCGTTTCTTTGGATACAACGTGTACATACATATACCCACGTGCAGATATGTAACGGCACGTTTCACGAATTTAAAGGGATATATTAATAATAGACGCGGTATCCGTCTAAACGAACTTGAACACTTTACATAAGGCGCGTTTTGTTGTTTAAATTAAAAATTTATTTATTGGAAATTATTAATTAATTGTTAAAAATTTAAACTCGCGCGAATCACACGCATCTAACCATCCTCTCTATAAGC
The DNA here is from genome assembly GCA_949152495.1 of Lasius fuliginosus. Lineage (NCBI taxonomy): Eukaryota > Metazoa > Arthropoda > Insecta > Hymenoptera > Formicidae > Lasius > Lasius fuliginosus. The sequence goes on along the minus strand of OX424444.1, from coordinate 648,358 downwards.
TTCGACGTGGCGTGTATAATGAGATAACCGGCCTTATAACGAGATTATCACTCAGCGCGACGCGCTACTCGCTTTTCTAAGGCAGCTTGACGGCGACAGGAGACAATTACCTCTCTTAAACGCGCGGTCGACGCGACGGTTAGGCTAACGGTAAAGGAAGATGCGTCCTATTACTTGCCGAGAGGTGAGGGCGAGAGGAGAAAATAACGCCGCTATCGGATATAAGTTGCAGCTTGCTCCAGTTTCTAAGTTTACGACGTTTTTCTTGTCCCTCGAAACGAATAAAGGCTATTATTACTCGCATGTTGCGTCGTAATTCATTTCGCGAGCGGAATGTCATTAAGTGATTTGCAATATCAAATGATTTACGAAAAGCAAGCCCGACTATAGCTTAAATGTCGACAGAGGCGAGAGAATGAACGAACAATCTCTCGTAATCTGCCGTGAATCTACAGTTTTTTTTTTTTTTTTTTTTCCTTTTGCTATATTTTCTACTTTCGCGCTTCCGATGTCACAATTTTGGACAGTCTTGGCGTTTTCTTTTTCTCGCCTCTTATATTTGCATTTGGATGGCGACGGTGCTCGTTAACGAAGCGCTTTCGAAAGTTTGCGCGGTTCTCTTTTTATTACCGACGTAAATGACTCGACTCGCATGACTCATCGTTTCGCGAGTATAGCCATAAACGGGCTACAGGCGACTCCCGACGACGGTTTCGCAGCGGAAAAACACGCGTCGCGGAATAGCGGATTTCGCGAGTTCTCGACCGATCGCGGAGCGGTATCGGTAGGGTTGTTCTCGTTGTCGGATGCTCGAGTCGGATCCTCCCGATGCCAACACTCGAATCACCAGGTATGACAGTTTTAAGTGTCCGATTGCACAAGAACCCACTTTGCGAGCGTATTTTTACATTACTACTCGAGGCGCCGTGACGGGTACTCGACGAGCTCTGCAAAATTCAACAGGTTACTACTCGTCAATACGCGTTGCGGACGCGTTGTAGACAATAATATATCGTATTGAGAAACGTGGAGAGGAGGATATTTTTAGCGTGTTATTACTTTTTTTTTTTTTTTTTTTTTTTTTATTCATAACGTTCGGACGACGGTCTTGGAAAATCGACCGATTCAAAGTACCACTTTTTTTTTTCTCCATTTCATTGAGAGGGAATATTTCGTAATCGATCGAACCATCGGGAGAGACACTTATTCATCAGGATGTAAGAGCGCGTGTCATTTTACAATGAGTAATAGCGAAACGCAATTTTTATAATTCACCGCGAACATACACACTCGCGCGCACAAGATTCACGAAAACTGTCTACGCAAATAATACTCTTCTCTCTACGAATTTCGAGTGATTGGTTGAGTTGCGCGTTATTTTCGCAAGCAAGTCAATCATAAGTTCTTTTTTCCTCGTCGAGGGACAATAATGTTCATAATAAAGCTGCCTTAGCGTCTATCACGCGGACGGCAATTCCTTGCAATTACGATGGTCATTGGCAGCGGGTAATTACGTCATCAGAGGCAGAAAGGCTTACGAACGTGTCTAAAAGGCGAGGCGGTTTCTAGTGTGAGAAATTCGTATTCCTCAATAAGGAGCTTACGCAACGCAAGACGGTGGCGGCGCGCGGTTATTTTACACAAATACGTTTCGTAAATGTATGCAATATAGCGCGGGAGAAAGTGATGATTGCCCCTCGTGCGATTGACCCTTTCATTAGTAGCGTACACGTGTGACTGACACATCATCGGAGACTTTAATCCTATAAATCGCGCCGAGGAATAAAAAATAAATCGTACATTCTGCGCAATCTACCTTCAGGTGTTGATTGAAAAAGAGCCAATGTATTACGATAATACTTGAAATCTTGGTCGAGACCTCCGCAGGTCAGGACTTCTCGGTCTTGCTAGGGTTAAGGTCGTGAAGGCTAATATCTAAGTGGCTAATATCTAAGCTCCCGATAGTGCGGATCGAGATGTAGTCGATAAAGTTTTTGCTCGACTTTCATCCGACTCCCGATGGAGCCGGCGATTTTTCTTCCCGGATCGCTGGCTGCTACCGGTCAGAACCTGAAGAAATGTCACGGCTGCGCAAATCTTGACCGACTTGATATATACCTCGCATGGTCGCGCGTTACGTCAACTCTGCGGATATGCATCCGATAAGGATACCGTTGAATCGCGACGCGAGAACCTTTCCCGATTTGCCTTTGTGTCGAACATCTCGCGTCTTCTAGAATTTCTGTGAGTGTTTTCAAACCTTTTTTTTTTTTACGTAATAGAGACGAGCACTGTTGTTTCCGAATGCGCGCACAATATACCTACACCGTTTAAAAAAAAAAAAAAGAAATCAACAGATTCTTCCAAGCTTCTCAAGGACCATATCAGGTTTGTCAAGAGTCAAACCTGTTCTTGAGCATTTGTAAACGGTATGTGCGAGATGATAAAATTTTCCAAATTCCTTCTCTGTATTTCACCTTCCCGTCTCTTCCAAATCATAATCGTGCATTAATTACACTTTTGCAAAATATCCCACCCTTTGCTGAAACGAAAGTTTATCTCGCATATTCTCGCATTCGTAGAATAATCAGAAATCTTGTTTCTCGTTTCCACGAAACAACAGTACTATTCGTAAACATCGATCGGGCGAATCAACAGACTTGTTCGCTCCAGCGATACATCAACACCGGAGCGATAAATATTTTAAAGAAGAATATTATTGAGATAAAAAGAATTTAAACTTTCGAAGAATGTTATTCATCGACTAAATTATCTTTGTTTGTTTACAGATTTGACGAATAAATGGACGAGGGGCGATAAAGAAGCAACGTCTCGAAAATGATCACGTTTTTTGAAAACGACGACTGCTTTTTTGGCGGAAATCTTGAAGAAGATTTATCTATCTATTCCCTACGACTCTCGCTGTAGAAGACATGATTTACAAAGGGGAAGGAAACGCCAATATTGTTTTCGCATTGCCGCACGTAAGTCAATAATAATTACATTATTGTATGTCTCTCGAAAAGTACCTGTTGAAAACTATTTTTCAAACGAAATTTGTCGTCTTAGACCGAGATCTCCAAAGATTCGCGTGTAATCATTCAAAGAGCTGAGAAATCTCGACCTTCCTTTCTTAGAGTCGACCCTCCTTTACGCTTCTCGAACCTCATCGACGGGCCCTTGAGAATCATTCCCTTCAAGATCTCTCCGCGATTCCGAGTAAGACAAAGTCTGGATAAACTCGGCTTCTCCACTTTGATCTCTCGCGAATCTCGCCATTTTATTGCCACGTCCGACCCTCTTCCCGATCCCATTACCAAACTTTTCCTGTCTGCAACTGCGTTAGTACAGTCGAGTCTCTGTTACGTTTTCGGTGCCCGTCGTTGATCCTGACGAGAGCAAAAAAAAAAATCTTCCTACTTTGTGATGTTTGCAGAGACATCTCTTGACTCTGTAAATGAAATTTTCTAGATTGTATGTCCCGTGCATAGTGATTAAGGCGCACTTTTATTTAAAGATGTTTAGAAGAATTTACGCGCCTCTAAATAAATAAATTGTCTCTCTTAGAAAACTTTACGAATGCGCAAGTATAGCGTCTAAAGGAAGCGGAGAAGCGTATTACCTTGTAACGCTTAATACCTTTGCCAACGTCTAATGTCGTCTAATGCGCAAATCGCGTAAATGCACACCGACTAGAAGATGCAAATGCGCAAAAACGCGCAAATAGCTACTCGCCCTCGGCAAGGCGGAGACGCTGATCGCAGAGATGTGTGTGTGTGTGTGTGTGTGTGTGTGTGTGTGTGTGTGAGAGAGAGAGAGGGGGGAGGGAGGGAGGGAGGGGAGGGAGGGGAGAGAGAGAGAGAAGGGAGGGCATTTCACTCGCGCGATAATCGATCGTCGAGTCGTCGACAAATAAGAACACACACACACACATCCGCAATTTCTTACCAAGTGTCGCAGGCAAAAGTCCCGAGGCGGTTATCGGTACGATAACAATTTTGTAAGAGCGACCTCGAATAAAAAGCTCGCGGGGAGATAAACAAGCGGATGATGTTTAACATTGTTGCGCTTTGTTGTTAATAACGCAATCGTTAAAAAGAGACGATGGAGATTGTCTCGCGTTGTCGTTGCGTCATTCCGCGCGAATATTTCTGTTTTCGGAGAAGAAAAAGCAATTTCACAATTTTACGAGAGAAAGATGCGCCGGCGATTTCTCTCTCGTACATCCCCCTCCGAGTAATTAACGATTATCGAATAACTGTGTAATTAGTCGATGACTGTTTGCTCGTTTTATATACGCGACAATTTTTTTTTTTTTTTTTTTCTTTTTGCGACAGGAAGACGGTCGAATTAATAGACTGTACGGGCCCCGTATTCTTTCGTGACGCGGACAAACGATCCGCATCAAGCATAAATAATTTCGTTTAATTACGCGCGACGTTCACGTCCGTCTCTTATCTTCGCCGCTTTATTTATGCGGAGCGTGTCGCGTCGCGATGCAGGAAATGAACTTTTTCCACTTTGCGGCGTCTCTTTCCTCAGGTGTGCGTTTCGTGGGATCGATTTCGCCTCGTGGACTTTATCGCGGATCGATGATGATTGTACGAGCGTATATTTATACATATGGGAGTGCGCAATACGCTGCGATCCGGATCATCGTTATCGCATCGATATCGCGCGCGATGGATGCGTCTGTAGAATTGCAAGATACCAGATACGCGAGAAAATGTATTGCACAGCAATTGTAAGATTCATAGTTCATAGAGATCCGAGAGATTCAGAGATTTTTCCGCGGATCGTTTGAATCATTGTCCGTGGATTTTAATTCCTTCCTACTTATATTAAAATGTAGAAAGCTCTGAATTTTTTATCACTTCCTAAGCGGATCCGACGCTGTGAAATAACGTTGTACTAGCGTTAGAGCGCTTATACGATTACTCCCGTGACAGACGGATGCTTTGCTTCGTATTATGCGGTCGTCGTGCACTTTGATAACGTGCGTGCACCCATAGAATCTCCGTTCCTGCCGTCGAAAGTTTGTCGAACCTGCGATACGTTCGATAACAACTCCGCCGTGCTTGACATTTCGGATGAAAGAGAAGGAATTATAGGACCATCTCCTGTCTATACAGGGTGATCTACAACGAGTGTAATAAAACTTTAACAGCTTGTTCAGGAGGTCATTTTAAGTAAAAAGTTTTATACGAACATAGGTCCTATTTTAATTAGTTATACATATAGAATTATACAAGAGATCAAGGTTTTATTAATGCGGTAATAAATAGTAGATTTAATATCTAGTTACAATTAAAAAAAAAATATTCTAATTATATATTAACAATTATTATTGAAAAATAATAATCTAGTGTATGAGTTATAACAAGTACTCAAAATGTGCTCCTTGTGCTCGAATGCAAGCTTGACACCTGCGAAAATAATAATTGAAATAGGACTTATGTCCAAGTTTTTTACACTCTAGATTACCCTGTATGTACTTAATATATTTCTATCTCCATATTGAGAAAAAGTACGTCAACAATAAAACTTGAAAAGCATAAACAGCACTTAAATACTTAATAATCGCGTGTTTTGTAGGATGTCGTTTCTTCCAACTAGACTTTTTCTTCCTCCTTTTCTTTCCTCTGCGCCTTTTTCGTCGTCACGTATTTCCTCTTCACGTAGCGACCTTAACCCGCGCGTTGTGAGTCATTCTCTCGCCGTGGGTTTGTAATTTTATTACGTGACTCGGCTACATTGTGTGACTCTGATTGAGAGAGAGAGAGAGAGAGAGAGAGAGAGAGAGAGAGAGAGAGAGAGAGAGAGAGAGAGAGAGAGAGAATCAGCCACAAAGGAGAAATCGAATGGAAAAGATTTTCGAGGCACCATTTTAACCTTCGGAATACTCGGCATCCCGAACAGCATCTTTAAACGAGAATGTAGAGTACCTACGCTATTTCATCTTATTCTTGCAAATTCATTGCACGTCGAATCCCTTCGATTCTCAATCGCTCTTCACAGACTCTCGGTATCTGGATACAATCGCCTCTCTCTACGATTCGGAGAAGATTTTTCAGATACATTCCGCCGTTCAAGAATTGCATCGAATCGGCCGTATAGTAAATTGAATCGTTAATCGCGACACCAGCTGCGGGAGTGAAACATCGTTATTCGATGATAGATATACCTCTCCAACGTTATCTTTTCGCGCATACGTCGCATTTATCGGTTTTAACGAGTCCGCGCAACTCGCCTCTGAATCGTCTTCTCTCTCTCTCTCTCTCTCTCGCTGCTTTTTCAACTCAACTTAATCTAGCACGATGTTAGTAACCCGGTTTCCCGGCAATAGCGTTTTGCTCGATACCGAGTATAGTACGCGCGCTCGATCAGTAATGGCAAAGAAGCTTTCCTATATGTACGTCCAGCTCATCTTACTGTGTATTAGATGGTAGATGAGAAATCTACATATACGCGCGAAAGAATATACGTTAAAATAGAATCTATATAAAAAAAAGTCTTTTAGAATACAATTTACATCGAGACGAGGAGAGACTCTTTTGCGAATCCCGAACTTTACGATCACGCGATATGTACGCGATACGACTTTGATCCGATATTATTCTCCCGTTGCGTTTATTCTCACGATATGTAATACGTCGTCGTCGCTCGTCGAATCTCGGCAGATTCCATGATTACAGGCATTACGCTATTTTCCAAGTACAACATGCCGACAGCGAGATAGCGTCTCATTGGCGGTTACGCGCGATTACCAATGATACACATCTGACTTTACTCGGCACGGACGTTACTGCAATATCGGTATTTGTTTCGCGGAATGCTGTTTCTCTTCTTGGCAATCGTCGAATGCCTACGTAGCGGTCTCACAATCGGTGATCAGCCCATAAATTGCAGATCCGATATGCGTGTGCGTGTGCGTGTGCGTGTGCGTACAGAGAGAATTATCGTCACGCCATTAGCGATTAGAGTTGTGGAAATAGAGCTGGAAACGAAAGAATTATTTAATTCATCGTCGCGTTGTCGACTCGTCGATTAAGAAAGAAAAAAAAAAAAAGAAAAAGAAAAAAGTCAAGTAACGGGAAGGAGGGGAAGTTGATATTCAAGCGCGAATATCTCCGGGATCGATGATGCGCATCGATCCGCGCGCTTCATCCCACTCGTTCGCTCCGGCTTTGGCTCGTCGCCCGGAGCTGTTCTCTCGCTCTTCAAGGTGCGGATAATTGCGCACGGAGCGTGGCCTATCTCTGCCTAATCAGTCATAGATCGCGGCCCGATGCACGCGTGTATAACACGGTCCTCCGTACGGAGAGCGATCGTCACGCCGTTGGACGTGTTGCACTTCTCTCCCGGAGGGAGAGACTCGGGAAGAGCGAGCGAGCGAGCGAGCGAGCGTTAAATAGTGAGGGAGGGGGGAGAGAGAGAGAGAGAGAGAGAGAGAGAGAGAGAGAGAGAGAGAGAGAGAGAGAGAGAGAGAGGAGATGTGCAGAAGAGGGAGCGAATGAGGTAGTAACCGCCAAAGTGACTTGTGTCGCGGGTGCGAGAGAGAGGGAGTGAGACGAGGAGAGACTTATCGGCGGGGCAAGGTTAAAGAGAGAGAAAGAGGGACCATTAACCGTTGGCCGTTGACCTCCCCGGTGACGATGAGGGGGGGATGCGCGAGATGGAAGAGGAAAGGAGGCCAACCAAGCGAGGGGGGAGATCGGCCGACCGATCGATCCGCCGCTCGCGGCTCAGAACTGTGCTGGCGATCGTCGAGTGACGATGAATGGCCGGGCGCGATCGATGGATGCCTTCGGAGCGATTTGTAATTAACACGCTTCCGCGATTCTTCCGAAGGTTCCGGGGGTTCGTTGAACCCTCGCGTCTGCGTCTCGAGAGACGCACTTGCGAAGTAGAGAGAGAGAGAGAGAGAGAGAGAGAGAGAGAGAGAGAGAGAGAGAGAGAGAGAGAGAGAACGATTAATCGCTTATTTCTGTTCTCTTTACACGTTTACAGCGATAACGGTCGCTGCTTACGTCGAGTCGTTATCGCTTCTCTCGATTCTTTCATTCTTGACTTAATTTAATATTCAAAGCGGGACTCTTTAATTCGCTTCGAACGACGCTTGTATTTGAAAAGAAGAATGAAACGCGCGAATTAGGACGAAATATGACCCGGACTCGTTTACGGCGAGATATATAATAATAGCGTTATATATAGTTTGTTTCACCGCAAAAGCCGCGGGCGCGACACTTTCGACAGGAAATTGCGCGCTCGCGTGTTTCGTGCGGTGCGGCTGCAGGCGCGATACCGGCGCGTTGTTGAGGTTCCTCCTCCTCCACCTCCACCTCCACCTCCACCTCCTCCACCTCCTCCGGTCGATCCGATCTGTCGCGAGCGGACGCGGAGGGTCATGCTGAATTTAACGAGCTCACATACGTGCCACGGACACGGTTCGCCGAAGCGGGCATCCGGTTTTTCTCTCTTTCCCTCGCAGAATCGAAACGAATCGGCGTCGATATCGATTTCCTGCTGTTTGTATGCATGTTTACCGTCCGCTCCGTGCGCTTCAACGACGCGCGACGAGACTCCGATCTAATCCAAACTCTTGCGACACAGAGTACGTCACTTTTACGATACGTTTGTATGGCAACGTGTGTAGCGGAAGATAATCGACAAGAGTGTCCGTGGAGAGAGGGAAGGAGAGAGAGAGAGAGAGAGAGAGAGAGAGAGAGAGAGAGCTCTGAAAGCCGCACATTGAGAGCATATCAAGTATATACAACGTCGTATATTTAAAGATTTGACCCTCCGACAGAGCATGCGGCGCCTGTCATCCTCTTATCGGAGCGCACGCACGAGTATTCGACTCGGCCGTTTCGGCGTTGCGTAAAAAAAGGATGTTGTTTACTCTCCGGAATCACTTGTACGTACGTACATAGATCAGCTACTGAAAACTATTCGCGTAGAAAGAAAAAAAAAAAGATCCAACATTATGCGAGCGGTTCAATGTACGCGGCAACGCAGTACTCGTCGAGGCCGAAACACGCCTCGTGATCTCTCCCCGCTGCTTAATTTCGCTTACGCAATTCGAAGAAGCGATTAGCATTTTTTTTCTTTCTTTTTTTTTTTCGCCTCGATTCGCGCGTGTCCCAGTCGACGTGTTATTCCGCCGCGGGCGATTAATTTATAATTCGCATTACGGATCGTTTGTTATTCAATTTTGTGTATCGCGGATATCGCGTTATTCTCAAGTACGTCAATAATTATTGTCGTAACGTGTTGCATATCGCAAGACTGATTACACAATGTTGCAAGTTTAATAAATGACACTCGATATCTTTATTCGCATCTTTAAACGCGATTAATATTAATAATACAACGATAAAATTTCAAGACAAACTGGCCGTATTACTGATCTTTGTTTATACAATGTTGTCGAACGCGAACTTTATTCAAAATATTGATTATTCGAATTCATCCGTTATTTTTAGGCGTGTTGTAATCGCGTGCGCAGAGAGAGAGAGAGAGAGAGAGAGAGAGAGAGAGAGAGAGAGAGAGAGAGAGAGAGAGAGAGAGATACTACGTTTGTCGGCACAGACTATGTATGAAAGAATAAAAAAAAGAAAAAAACCGACACGTAGGCAGTTATTACACACGGTTGCATTAATAGACATGACGCATGAAAAAAACTTGTAACCACGTCAGTCGACTTAGCCTATATATCGATTGGCGGTTCACGTCGGGTCGCACACTCCTCCTGAGAGAGAGAGAGAGAGGGGGGGAGGGAGGGAGGGAGAGAGGGAGAGAGAAAGAGACACGTGAGAAATTAAACCAGAGCTCCAGATTTTATTTTCGCATCAATTGTCCTCTGTGCCGGCCAGACAATCCATTCTTCGCGAGAAGGGAGTTTTGACCTGCTTCGTAACAGTTTCACAAGAGTTTGTCTATTTTTCCATCCACGTTGCTATTTTTTTTTTTTTTTTCGCTCCGTTTCTCGCGATACATCGACGTCGTCGACATCGACGGGCTATCGCGACTATTATCGAATGGTCAATAATTCGCACGTAATATATCGGCGGCGAACGGTCAGCAAAGTGGAACGCGCAGCAACAACCTGTCGAGCGTTCGTCGTATACGTCATTATTGGACCGACGCGACTGCCTCATCGGGCGCGTTCATCTCCGTCTTTTTACCCGACGAAACGATCGGTCGATCGTTTAATAGCGTGGCCGGTTTCCCTCCGGCCGTTAGAGAATGTTCCGCGCAAAGACTCTATAGATAATTAATGCCGCGTCGTCGTCGTCGTCGTTTATGCGATTGTGATTAAAACGACAGCGACTGAAGCTCGCCGCGAGAATCGCAAGCAAGACGGTTTCGGCCTGATTTTCAGTCGACCATTTTTATCACGCCCCTCGCCGAGGCGATCCGGATTGATCGATTTGTTCGAGGAAAGCGGCTAAATTGAATCCTCGCGAGTTGGAATAGAATCGCGTACCAGAATCCAGGACGCGATTTGGATCTTTCGGATTGAAATCGCAAAAACGGACGGCAGAGGAGATATCGGGAGTGGCGTGTATAAGAGATCATTATACTCGTTTTTTTTTCTCCGTGTAAGATTGACAAATTCGACACGGTACGTGATGTGTTTGTCGATCGAGCCGTTTGTCGACCAACGCGCCGAAAATCACGGCGCCGAACGCTTGTTAAGTAACAGTTTTACGTTCGCCTGTTTGTCCAAGACTTGCGAAATTGTTGCGAGTAAGTGGCAGGGCTTTCGAAATCCCGAATGTCAATGAGAGAGTCGACTTCGGGGCGCTTTCGTATATATCGAGATATAGAAGCGAATTACGTTCGCTCACGCCGTATCGCAACCGTTGCCAGTTTCGGAAACACGATTTTTAAATCAATTAGTTACATCGCTCCAACGTCCAAGTGACTTTGGGTTGTCCAAGGTCCGAGCACGGGATGTCCTAGAACTGTCGGCGTGATTTCTCTCGGCTGAAATTAGCGAGAGGAAGATATATGATGGAAGGTGCGAGTTAAAAAAAGAACAAAATAAAATAAAAACGACTATCGAGGCGCTCGCGTATCGATACCTCAATATATATTTATCATCGGCTGAAAATCAGAGAGAGAGAGAGAGAGAGAGAGAGAGAGAGAGAGAGAGAGAGAGAGAGAGAAAGGGAGAGAACCCGAACGAATCGAATAACGGAGTGTCCTAGAACCTTACCTTACCATCGCCTGCGCATGTATGATTAATAGCTTCGATCAGTTTGATCAGAGGGGCCATAACGACGACAGAGTTAAACACGTGCTTGGAAACAAGAGACGAGGCGAGCCACGAGCCCGCCCTGTTATCTTTAACTCGAGAATCTTTCATAGAGTCGACCTACATAAGCCGTTCGCTCGATGTCGCCAGGTTGGGAGGCGATTGATCTGTTCTTGATAAGAACGCGAGCCGTGTATATCCAGGCGCACGGAAAATGCTTGCCGGATCGTTTGTTTGTCGAGTGAAAATCGAGACCGGCTCGTTGCCAGCGGGAAGAAAATAGCCGCGACGGACGTCCGTCTTGGACTTTTTTTTTTAATTATTATTATTATTATTATTATTATTATTATTATTATTATTGAACGCGTTTACGCGAATTTCCGTTCGCGTTTGTATAACTCCGCGGTTATTTATAGCGTTGCCGCGCAAAAGGATGTCAAAGTTATAAAATCATTGGTTACCGTGCGGTATTTATAGTCGACTTTGGCGATAATTATACTCGCCGAAGGAAAAAATATACGCTCGCAATTCTCTGCGAGAAATATCGGATGCGATCGATTTGGCTTTATCGGGGATTTACCTTTTTTTGCCTTTCAGGAGCGCAGGGTGATACGATTCCGGAAGTCGTTGCCGGGCGAGGTTTCACCGGACGACGGCAAAACACGCGCGCAACGGGAGGTGTGGTACGCCAGGAACGTGGTTTCCGGTTTTTTGGGCTCTTACGCGCAGATCCCCGAAATTGTTCGTTACGACGCAGCTGATATCGCCAAATTGTCGGACGTCATCCGCCCTCATCGACCAGGTAAAATTGTTTTCCCATGCGTATCGGTCGACATCCGTCGTTCCTCGTATTTTTAATTTATTCTCAAAATATTTCAACTGCGTTTGAAAATTCATTCATTTCGCGAATTAGTTTGAAAGTTAATTCAATTTGCTCGCACGATCGCAGCCTTCGATTCTACGCATCTCGTTGGTTTTTTTTTTTTTTTTTTTTTTAATTCTTTCGTGATTACATGCAATTATATCGAACATCCCGCGTATCACTTTCTCCAATACTAGGTAGATTTTCAATATTTGTGTGCAATCGCGTGCCGATTCGTAAAACGAACAGGTGCTTTCCAGATCGTTTTCCTCGCGCCATTTCTTCTTCTCGTTTTCTTATCGAGATAGTCGCCGACTTATTCTTCCTCGATATTCGTACACCTGTCACCTTATTTATTATTTTTTTTCGATGCTCCCGAACACAAATAACGCGCGTTCGAAGTCGGGGCAGCGAGTTTCTCGTGCACGCGAGAAGCCTGGAGCTGAAATTTCATCGATTTTTGCCGCAACATTGTAAACAAGAGCCGATCCGGTTGCACCTTGTTGCCACTCCGCTTGTTTCGTTCTTCTTCGGCGTGGCATGGAAAACCACCGATCGATAATATCGAATTATAATATTACAGATATACGCGAGTGTCCGGAGCGGAAAGAAAGCTGCTCGTTTATGTACGCGAGCAGCTTTTTAAATCGATTTCGAAGATTCGCGTAAGCGCGTCCTGATGGAAGTTTGCCAAGTTCGGTGACTTGATAAATTTTCAAAATTCGGAAACTCGACTTTTTTTTCGCAAATCAGCTGTCGAGATTGCGACGCATCCAGCATTTGCGGTTGCAATATTCGAATAGTAGTTTAAGTGCCGAAAAAATATCATCACGTACAAATCATCGGACAAATATTATAATGCCGTCAAATGTTTTCTAGAATATTATCGAAAATAATTTTTTTTCTTTTTATATTTTCACAGTATATATTTTGCGCTCGAAATCGTGAATGTTTTATCGAGATAAAAGTATATATCATAATATACACGCGCGCATAAATATTGTATTAAATCGCGGAGAATTAAACATCACTGTCGTCATTAATAATCGCAACGGCGCGGCGGGATAATTATATATTAACATTTTATCCCGACGATAACAACTTTCTAGCCGAGGGAAGAGGAGGGAGCGCGCCTGTCAAAATTACTCTGCGCGAAACGATCTCTCGTAGACGTAGGCGGCGAGTAAACGTTTTCAGACGTTTATATGAAAATCGGCTCCTCCCTATTCGATAACGATCGATGCCGACGATTATAAAAATGTCATGCCATTTATGCGTCTATATCTTCACGTGCGACGAACCGCATTTGCGGCCGCGAGAGAGTATCTCTACGATTCATAGTAATATTTATCGTGTCGTATTGCAGAGAAAATCATGTGTATTCCTTAGCAGTAATTAACATCGATTAATTCTGCGAATAATTTTCGAGAAATAACGGTTGCAATTTTCTCGCTGAATAACCTATCCACCGATCGATCCTGAGCAAAGAGAGCCGAATGAGAGAGCTTGCAATTCGGCCGAATGTCGCTGTCTTGACTGGCGCTTTTCGTTCGAGCTGTTTGGAATTAAAAGAACCACCTCGGAGGACTAAATTTACGACGCAGGCTGCGTGCGACACACACATTCACACGTTTGCAGCTGCGCGCACTCGAAACGACGACGACGACGTCGCCAGACGAGAAGAAGAAGAAGTGTCCTCGAGATGACGTTTAAAGCCAGCGTGTCGCGAGAATCCTGTTGTGTGTGTGTGTGTGTGTGTCTCTCTCTCTCTCTCTCTCTCTCTCTCTCTCTCTCTCTCTCCCCCCCCCCTCTCTCTCTTGTCTCTTTTTAATCCCCTCCCGAGAGATATACGCATCCTGCGATAAATTATTTCGATCACGTTTCTTAATTTACCTTGTGTAGAATTTTACACAAAATAAACATCTTTTCATCTACGAGAGAGATCTCAATTGAAGCGCATCTCGCGCGATTAGTCACTCCTATGAAAAGACCGCGACCCCGAGGTGTCCGTCGAGAAGGACGCTTCCCTCGGAGAAGTCAATGTGCGCGTGTAAGGTTATTTAAATATCATCTTCGACGCGAGATATCACCGATCTGGATGAAGGACGAAAAAGAAAAAAAAAATCGTCGAAGGGAACGCGCGCGCGTTAGATAAAACTTCACCGAGAGACGCGAATAGATTCCTTCCCGTTGGTCTTTGCTACGTGCGTTGTCGTCTGTAAAAATTTAGTTTCCCCTTTTCACCGACATCGGTCTCGAGGAGATAAGAAGAAAAAAAAGAAAAAAAAAACGATACACGCGAAAACTGAGAGGAAAGTGCGTCAACGAGATCTATATACGAGCCTTATCTCGACTTTCGTCGTTTTCGATAGCGCGCGAAAAGCACCGATATCAGTTAATAAAATGTAAAAGATAAAGGAGAATAAAATGTAAAATGTAAAAGAGAGTCTGTCGAAAAATAACATTGCCGTATATATGTATACATTATAGTAGATGACGTCGGAGAGATGATGCTGACAACGCGTTACAAAAGTGCATATGATTATTATAGTAATTAATGGAAGAAAATTACGAGTTAATAGATACTCGTATGTCGGAAAAATACTTTCTTCATCGTCGCGCTATCGCGGCAGATTAAGCCACGTGATAATGAGTATCTCCATCAAGTATACATTTTAATTTACTTTACTTCTCGTATTACGTTATCCGCTTATCTAAAACCTGCGAAAAACTTTCTCGTCGTACCTGCGGGCCAATCAACGGTAGAATTATATATTCGTGACATCAAGTTGCAGTAAACAAATGTCATCGCGAAACTCATTCTGCGATACGATCCTTCGGATGAGTTCTCGGAAAAATCGCAACTAGCCACGATAAACGGTCGAGTCAATTAACTCGAAGGCGTATAGCGGTAGAGAAGAAACGCCCACACATTCGCTCGACGAGAGAAACCGAATTCTATCTCGCGGAAATTTCTAGCCTACCTTCGGAAGGATACGCGTTTTGTTCGAGAACATTTATTATACGCGCGCGCACACAATGAAAGCGCGAGATGGCGACCGCGCGCGCGGATTTGTTTTTGAATAATGCAGCAACGTTTATCATCCGCTATCGGCGAGAAGGAGATCCGCCCATTGTATGCAACGCGCCGACAATTTCGCCTTCTCCGTGCAACTACTTCCCTCTTCTCCTTCGAGATCGCCCCGAGCGATCATCGTCATCGTCCTTATCGGATCTATCGATCGTGCGCGCGCAAAGTCGCAGGTTCCACTCTCTTATCAGGATTATTTTTAAATATTGATAATTAATCTACCTTTACGATACTCTTCATAGACTTTGTAGACTGTAACAGTGAGACAAAAATAATTAATATTAGCAACAAACAAAGAGAAGGAAATGGCTCTATATTGTGAATAAAAAAGAAAAGAAATTTTATTTATTTTCTTTTTTTTTATAATCAATGCGCGCTCGAATCATTCGTGCGAGGAGACAGTTTGCGTGGCGTACATATTTGCGAATTATAATACCCCGTCTTATATTAATTAACGTGACGAAAAGATTAATCGCGACGAGACGTGACAGTGAGAAATAGAGACGCAGTTTCGCGCCCTTTTGCGTGTGCGTTATATAAATAAGTAACGATTTTTACACTCATTACGGTTGCGGGGTTTACACATATCGCGAAGTTGCTCCAGGCTTTTTTCGACAATCGCGAAATACGCGTGCGATTTCTTTTTATTTCGCTTTGCGTCTCGTCGCGCTCGCGGACAAATTTATCAGTTTGCCGAGTTTTTTTTGTTTGTTTTTTTTTTTTTTTTTTTTTGTTTTCTTTTTCTCATCGGCCGAAAGTCCATTCTAGGTCGAGTCTCTCTCGCGGCTGCAGATGCAACAAGTGGTCGGTCGGCCGTGGCTCTTCCGCTTTTCTTTCCGCGGGCTTGTCGATATTTCGACGCGTTGGCACTTTCTCCGGCGGCGATTGGAAATAGAAGCCATCATCCCCGTCCTCCTCTCGCGTCTTGGCCGACGATTACAAAACGAGAAGGCGAGGAGTAAACGACATTATGGCGCGCGTCGGGCTAGAAAATATATTTCGCGAGAAGAACGGTGAGATTCTTCTATTCGGCCGGTGTGTGTATATGTGTGTGTGTGTGTGTGTGTGTGTGTGTGTGTGTGTGTGTGTGTGTGTGTGTGTGTGTGTGTGTGTGTGTGTGTGTGTGTGTGTGTGTGTGTGTGTGTGTGTGTGTGTGTGTGTGTGTGTGTGTGTGTGTGTGTGTGTGTGTGGGTTCCGACTATTTCGAGAAATATCGTTAAAAGGAAACACGGCTAATTACCGTGCTCGCTCGCGCGTAACGAGTAATTTCTATAAGGGAAAAGGTGTCTCTAAAAGTCAAACGATGCGTTGGGAGAAAAAAAGAAAATGACAATTTTTTTATCGCGACTCGCGCATTTAATTTTCTTCCTACATCGCTTGGTAATTTAAGTGCGAGGCTCGACATTCTCTCTCCGTAATTTCGAATCTTTTATCTCGCGTATCGCGCGAATACTTTGATAGTATAAATATCGATGTTGCATTCTCGATTGATACGCGAATCGAAAATCAATTAATCGTATCACTATTACTCTTTCAAATGACAAATATGTTAAAAGTTTAATCGAAATCGAGTCGTGTCCTCCGATACGAACGTATATAAAAGCTTTCGGCTTACTATTCACACGGGTTATCGTTTGCCTTTATACGTAGTGAAACTCGGGCGACTGTCGATATTTTTATTTAAAAAGCCGCGTCATACGCACAGCCTGGAGAGAATCGCACGTTTTGTTATCTCCGACGATATTGCGCACTCGCGCGATATGGCAGTATCGATTTCCTGTCGCACCGTATGTCGTCTAACGCGCGTTTCCGCGCGCGTGTACGTACGTTATTACCGAACTACGTGGAGGGACGAGAAAAAAAAAAAATCCTCGCCGCCGATATAGCGGCAATTTCGCCGTCAATTTGATCGTCGGGCGAGGTTGATCCTCGTGCGTCGTCGTTTCCTCTAATAACACGCCAGATCGATCTAACGCGCCCGTGCAAAACCGCATCACGCGCGTGCATCGTCACCCGCGGCCGCTTTCATTAATATCTAATTAACGGCTCGATCGGCTGGCCTTCCTGTCTTATCGTCTGCAAAATATATACGACGAAAGAAGAACGGCGTATTGCAATTTCCGCCGCATCCCGGCTTCGGTTTTGAGAAAAAAAAAAAAGATATATTGTGCGAAAACGATGCGGAAACTTGTTACATGTATGTATGTGCACGTTTGCAAGGCCTTCCATTTCCTCGCGACGAGACGATTAATATGTAAATGTTGCGAAATGTAATGTAATTGCCTCGCGCGAAGGTTGTAATAGTATAATCTCTGTATATTCTTGCAATTTAACCTTTTGCGGTCCGACTTTTTTGGTAATGTTATGCTACAAAATAGTCATTCAATGCGACAAATAATCTAACAGTACAAAGTGTTACAAGAAAATATTTTATTTTTCAACTAAGAATTTAGTTTTATTTATTTGTACTAAAAAGTAATAATAAAATAATTGTTAAAAGAATTTTCTCAATGAAAAATAATAACATTTTATACACAAAAACATGTTAAAAGAAAAAAACAATACGAAAGCAACATACTTTTCCTCGAATAACTACGACTGCAAACAGTCTCAATGAGAGAAAGCGAATAAGACAAAAAAGACAACTGTGCGATTAAAATGTAATGTGGACAATTGCAACAATTCAAATAATTATTTATTTTTACCACGAGTAACGAAGCGTTTCAGTAACGAAATAATGTCATCTATACTACGCAAATATAATCAGTCGTAATAATAACAATATATTCAGCGATGTGTCTTGTAGACACACTTGAACCGCAAAAGGTTAACATTATAACGCCGCGCTTTTATCGGTCCGCGACTGTGCAAATGTAAATCTACGCGGCTCTGCATAGCTGCGGATCGTTAACGCAACGAGCAGCAGTTGCCGTAACCTCGTGGGATTCTTTCCTTTTTTTTATTTTTTATTTTATTTTTCTTTTTGCTTTAATCGCCCACACCTCTCCCTTTCGAGGACAGTCGTCTATATCATCTATTTTCAGAGAGATCGACCCACGTCAGTCGCAGGATATTTTTGTTACTGAACGGCCGTATATCGGATGTTTATTTTCAAAGACTGAAACGAGGAATGTGTACACAGAGACTGTGTAAACCTACACGGCTCTGCATAATCGTCGCTGATATCGCCTCCTATGCACTTCGCGCTCGTCCTGATACAGTCCTACAATAATAATTCTGAACCGGAAAAAAAAAGTAATGTCCGATCGACATACTTTTTTTTATACTCGCAACAATTTGCGCGCGTGAGATAATGTAAAGTAAAATTGTAAAAAATATAGATCTCAATCAAAGTTGTTATAATTGAACGGTATATTGTGATTAGTCTCGGAATTATTTATAAATGCTGTCGACCAGTTTGCCTTCGACAATCGATAATGAGAAACAGACAACGAGTTAATAACGCGGAAATGATGTTTCATCTGGGCGTGAGAATATTTCGAATACGCATTACATTTTCCGCGCCTAACGTTGATACAGTATGACGTAATCAGTCTTCTCTCAATACCGACGTAGACTAGAACGGACGTAATATAAGGTTAAACGAAAATGGCTGGTCGGAATAATTGACCTCTTTAACGCGCGTAAATTGCATCTTAAAAAGACACAATTTACGTATTAGACGTAATTTAATATATAAAGATGTGTGCATTTGACGAGACCAGCTTGGCAAAGATTTTTTATTTAAAGCTTTTTTACTTTAATCGTTGTGACAATTTTTGATATTAATATTGATATTAATATTAATAGATGTACAAAGTGCAAAATTACTCGATAGAGGCTTGAAAACAGGAAATAGCTCTGAAAAAGAGTTACGTTTACTCATATCAGTCGGATACGTAGCTTTCCCTCCGTTGAAGAGAAAAAGGAAAAACGCGTGATTGATCAACAATTTTGCGCATGATGCGCGAAATTTAAACACGCGCACGACATTTAACAAAATTACCATATGTCATTATCCTTCGACACGAACATCTCTCGTTCCATCGGCGCTCGTCACGCGAAGAGAAATTTTTGCCATTTGCGGGTGTATTTGACGGCGAAATTTGACGGATAAAAAATATTCAACGCGATTTTTAAGTAAAAAGGAAACATTTATATATCGTACATTCAACTTTCAAGTTAATTATCGGTAAATGAAAAAAAAAAAAAACAATATTTAATATATATAATTTAAAAAATTTTTCTGTCTCTTCTTTCTCCTTAATTTTTCATCAGCGATCGACATATATCGGCAAATCGGCAATCGTCGTGATGATTCAAGAGCCTTAAAAAGCTCATATAATTTTTTTTTTCAACGAGACATGTTTTCGCGATTCGTATATCCGCCCGTTAACGTTCCTTCTTACGAGAATACGTGATAGTGACTAATGAGGTACATCCAATTTTGGGAATGCCGCCCGAATATCCCGCTGAAGGATAAGCGAGATAACGAGGCAACTTTTGTTTGACACGTTTAATTGTGGCGATATCTTACGGCCGCGTGTATATCTCGGACGGAGGCAAATGCGCGTAGGGAAAGTTTAACCGCGCGCTTAATTTATGCTACGTCCCGATAAACGATCGTCTCGCAATCGTCCGGGACGGAGAGATTACGCTTAGAACTCGTATCGCGCCGTGTGACTCTGCGGTTCATTCTTATCCTCGAGCCTCAACACCTATATCGACAGTTTTTCTGACATTAAAGTGCCGAAGCGGCAATTTCCTCTCGTAGCTTCTCGGAAAATATTACGACGGAACATGATGCGTTTTATTTGTACTTTGATTACTATTATATCTTACTAATGCATCTATGAAAGTTACGAGAAAAGGCAATACGTAGGAAAAGATACGTGGTGTTTCGATTCTTTGCTTTTATGATACTTGGATATATCTTTTGATATATTTATCAGAGAGAAAGTATCTCTTTCGTCAGTCGCTATCTTAGTCATCTACCAATTATGCTCATTATGATTTACGGGCTTTATTTCTTCGCGTCTTTCTTTCTTTTTTTCCCCTTTAAATCGCCAATTAGCGCCTTTCATTACGAGCGATGTAATAAAAGTCCTTTTAGCAAATCCTTTTAGCATCTGCATTTGGGGCGAACAAATACTCGTCTATACTATTAAATTTCGTTGAAGGTTTACTTTCGGCTCTCCCGACATCGCGGAGACTCGCTTGACTTTCTTCTATTTTTGGTATCACGCGAATCGTATAAGAACATTTCATACTTGCGCGTTTTGTCTTTGGCTACCACTCTTCGGCATATATGCATCTTAATACGCTGACTTTTCGATATTTGTTGAGCGAGAAAAATTTGATTATTCTTGAAAATATTACAAATGTGTATCCTCCGTCGTACTCTTTCGTAAGAACGGTGCGATAGAAGAAGATGCGTTAAAAATAAGCATAGAGAGAAAGTAATGCGAAACACACTAATCGCGTTCGATCTTTTTGACGTTTGTTGCAGAGAAACGCCGGCACAAGATAATCGCAGACACATACGCCACAAAGTTTCCGGATTATACGTTTCTGGATTTGCGGTTGGAAGTGGATCAAACCGTGTTTCGAAGCCGTTCGACGTTCTGCGTGGAGATAAAGCCGAAACAGGGATACCTGCCAAAGGCAGAACAGAGGTTTCCCGGATGTCCGTATTGCCTCAACCAGTATGCAAAGGTGAACGGTTGAATCTTTTGGTGAAATTTTATACAAGTAGTAAAACTCGCATAAAAAAATGTAATATTGTAACAATGAGATACTGAAATATGGAAATTTTTTAGCTGCGTAAGAGGGACATCGCCGCTCGTAGCAAGTACTGCCCGTTCGAACTGTTCTCCGGAGTGGAAGCGCGTATGAAAGCCGCCGTGAAGGAGCTTCTGAGGTCACCGCAAAATAACCTGAGAATCTTTAAGGACGGCGTCGTCGTCTACAATCAAGAATCGCCGAACGATCTCGAGGACGTGCTGAACGAATGGTTTCGGAGTGCGGCGGCGGCGACGACGACGACGACGACGACGAGCAGCGGACGAGCTCGACACGTCGACGAGTTTTGTAATTTGGTGTGCGGCGCTCTTATGCGGCCTTTCGCGCAAGAACAGCTGGACGAATCACCCGCCGCTTGCTATCCGTGTAATTTACTCTTATTCGCGAATCAAGCTCCGACGTTCTGCGCCGAACCGGACGCGGTCGCGAGAGCCGAACGCTACCTTCGCCTCGCGGGAAAGGTTGGGCTTTTGTATTGAAGAAAATTCATGATTTATCGAAATAATAACTATAATACCTTAACTCTGTGTGTGTGTAATTTTTGCTTTTTGTTTCGCAGATTTGTAATTTTGACAGCGACGAGTTGCCGAGAAACTCGGTGCTGGAGCGAATTCGGAATATGCAGCGATTGTCTTACGTCAATACTAATTACGTTTACGGCATCTACTCCGACTTTGCATTGTTACTGAATGACGATACGATATACTCCGACTTGATGGAATTGCGAGACGAGACTCACGCCAGTACAATCTTTCGTGTTTTACCCGATAAACTCACGGTATGTAATGTCGTATTTTTAACGCGAAATCTGTTAGAATGCACGAGTACATTGCTTCTCTGTTTCAGAATGCAGTAATTCAAAAGAAGGAAGACATAAAAGAAATTAACTCCGAAGCGCTTCTTGAGAGCACTGTTGCAAGAGAATACGATGACAATTCTAACGGAAACCATAATGCCAGTTCAGAGTGTATCTTATCTACTAATGTCAAGAGAATAATCGTAAATGGCGATTTTGCGTCGCAAACAGAAATTAGTGCCAACTTAGATTCGCGCCGGTTATTTCATGGAAACACAAGTTTGCATAATCAGAGAACTAACGACGAGCAAGAGGCAAATATGCAGATTATCGCCAAACATTTATCGACATTGCGAATGTACCTTTTATTCGCCACTGCCAGAGATTGCTCGATATTAATGACCTTCCGTGAATTGCATCCGTAAGTGCATTGTTCGAGACAATAGCCTGTATTTTCACCTCATGTTCAAAGCGCCGTTCAAACAATTGCATACATTTTCCAACAAAGGCAAAACTGATGATAAAATTGAGTTAATACGATAGTTTCTATGAGGGGGAAATGCTTTCTAGTTAATTATTCTTTATAGCTATTGTTCAACTCGTATAACAATCGCCCAATACACGGCATTATGAGCAACTGCTTCGTTTATTTGATTATGATTATTTAAGCCTAAATGAGATAATAATAATTAGTTCATAAAAAGTGTAAAACTACACACAAAACACGATACGCGAATCATTATTTACCGTATTAAATGCAAGGAGCGAGCCATTATAGTTTCATTATATTATATATGTATTAGATAATTAGATGTATTGGGTTTTCTGATGATTGTGATTTTTCTCTTACGCAGGAAAAACTTATCAAAAGTGCCCGTGGAAAATACGATCAAGCTTTCGGAGCAACTTTATTTCTTAAGCAGTGTCCGAGTCTCGGACTTGGACCCGAAAAGTGTTCACTCTATCGAGAAGCATCGACAACGAGATGTGGATGTCTTTGATTCCGTGATTTCTTTATCGAAAGATATTCTTTCCAAGAGTATATATGATTGCCAGAGAAGCGTAGCCAGTACAGTATAAAGATAAAGATTTAGTACAAGATAAAGAGAATCTATATGTATATCGTACAAAGAAAGTATGTGGGCACTTAATTGACGATATGCTTACCGATTATATATAGGGTGTGGTTTCTAATAATATGTAAGAACCATTCTCTTTAATAACCGTTTCAATTTCGATCCCTCTCTGTGCAATATTAAATAGATTGTTCATATATCACGTAATATATACATAATTAAATCAGTATAGTATCTCTTTCGTAAAACTTAACATATCTTAGAAATTGCTTTGGAATGGATATAATAATAAGGATAAATAATAAGGAAAAAAAAAAGGAAAGATTGCCGACATATATTGTTAGAGAAATCGACGATAAAAAGAACATGTCTGTCCCCTGACTTTCATTTCTAATTTTTCATTACTACGCACACGCATAAAAATTTTCAATCTTTCACAATCCAAATGTAATACACAACGATTCTATGTTACTGTTCTTCCTTTCTTTCTCTCTCGTTGACTTTATTTAACTTTCAAACCAAACAATAAAAAAGATATGCATCACGGTTAAATTAATATAATACAAAGCAACAATTATCTCACTCAAAACTCAACTAATTGTTAATATTTATAATTGAGGTACGCGCTTCCTTTCTTTTTTTAATATGTAAATCTTGAATTGCATCTTTTCCATATTGTTTGATGTACACTTATCCATGCATAGAAATACGCTCGCATTACATAACGGATGTATAGATTGATCATTTAAAGCTGTTATACATTATACCTTTTATTTCTTTTTTATGTCACTTGTTCATAAAAACATAGCGACGGTGTACGATTTTTGCTTCTCATATTTCACGCTAAAAAAAGAAGAATTCCGATAGATATATATTACATATTGAGATATTTAAATCTGTCTCTTATCGTATTTGTTGCTTCCGTTACATATTCGACTTTTTTAATGCGCTTTCGATGGTGTATCGCCTTTCGATATAGTTTCGCGATCTTTCTAAACAATTGCGAACAGAAAAACACAAAAAGTTGATTCGAAATATTTCACTGAGAAATTGGTCGAATGCGTACAAATGGTAACATCAAAAACCAACACCTTTTAATCTCTAATATCTTTCAATAAAAGAGTATATTTCTTCATAATAATACATGTAATTGCAATGGCTTCTCTTATCTGCTGCATAGTTCTAAATGATTAATAGTTATAAGTCTGAAAGAGACTATTACATGATTTGAGAAATAAAAGAAAGATTTAAATTCTTGTAGACACGTGATCTACGAACTTTAGTCAAGTTTTTCAAAAACGCGTCCCAGCTCATTAAATTTATTAATTCCTAATTCCCTGTCTAACAAATAGCATATCGCAAGTGGACTATAGTCGGAATGCATTATTGTCAAAAAAGTGCCTTAGAGCTAAAAATATCTTCGATAGCTTTAAAGTGTATAGGCTATGTGAATAGAATTAGTACCTGCTAAAAAGTGAAAGGTAAAGCGCAAATGTTTTTATAATTTATTGTTATTGCTCAGATTATATTTACTATCAGTATTAGATTGTGATTATATCACTTCCTGCGAAACAAATGAGCAAATTTATATGGATGAAATGGAAAAATGTTATATATTACAAAGATAAGGTGTGCTATACTATCTAATTTATAAAATAACTTTTGTTAAACTCTAAACTTTAAAATAACTCTTTTCTTATGTGTAAAGATCTCGTATACCATAAGACTGACATTTACACGAGTATAAAATTAGCGAGTTGTTTAAATTAAAACTTGTTTTTTCCTTAGTTGAGAAAAATATACGAAGCAAGGTATCTGTGATAGCAAATTGTACAAATATATAGTTTGTTTATATCTAAAGGACTGCGAACAATCGTCTCAAAAGCAAAATTAAGTAACATTATTATGAAATGATAATTGAGCTCAAAACGCCTATATATTTGAAAAAAAACATCAACTAATTATAATACTTAAGATAGAAAATAAAAGATTAGGTTAAAAATCTTTTATTTAAAAAAAATAGCGAATGTAACTAGAGAGAGATTTCTCTAAAAATGTAAAAAGATAAGAACATTGATAAAAAATAAATGTTTTAAAATCTACACTGACTATCTAGTATATGATTATATATATGAAATATAATGCGCAAATTTAATGTGATATTAGCTTAAACAGTAAAATAAATGTTTTATTTATATTCATGTTATTATATATATATATATATATATATATATATATATATATATACATACATGTAATAATACATATATTTATAACATTATTATTTGTGCTTTCCAGGTTTAGTTTTATAACATGTATTATTTAATAAACGTTTTCATAAGATATGACAAATGTGTGTGTGCATATATAATTACACATAATGTATTGACACATTAATAGATGAAATAATTATTATGCGTAAAAAAATCGATAAAGATTGTGAAAATTGTAACCTCTCAATAGACTGCTGAATAGAATCGAGCACATCCACGCAGCAATATTGCCCGATAACCCGATCGAATTTTAGTACGAGCGTTTGTTCCGGGTACAAGGCCATGTTGCACAGTTATGAATGACGTGGTTGCGAGGTGGGGTGAGCGTGCACCAGTGTTGACCGAACCAGGACTGTGCTAGGCTAAACCATCACCCTCTGCAAACACTTATTGTTAGTAACTCGGATGACTGATATATAATCAGGAAAACATATAATATTCTTCGAAAAGTCGGAAAAAATTGTTGTCGCTTAAAGAAAGAATAGTCGAAAGCTATAGAAGTTATAAAATGTCAAAGTCAACGAGATGCTTCAACATTAATCAAGCGCGAGTAATTTACAAAGGAAAAGTTGCAAGAGAGGGAGGGAGAACGAAACAAATTACTGACAGTCGTAACAACGATTCGTATCTTGTATCCTTGTTTCACGCATCACTAGAGTACACGAGTATCCAGTTGTCTCTCCGTTCCTTATTATTTTGGAAAGAGAAGAGAAGAGAAGAGATTGTCGTTTCGCGCGCGCGCGCCAAAGGGATATATTCGATTTATTCATTCGCGCGCCACTCCTGAGCATGTCGCGCGCGATTGGTGCGTCAATGGAACGATCGGGCAGTTTCGGAAGCGCGCGACCGTCTTCGTGATCCCCACCATCGCCGAGTGCCTCTCCCATCGAGATCCGAGATCGGGGGCGATTCGCGGATCCCGCGGTAGTGTAGCGAAGTGGTCGGTCAGTCGACGTTCATAAATGATGACGTAAGGTTGCGGCTCGTAGCGAGCCTGGCGATTCGCGGTACGTGGTAACGGCCTGTCAGTGAACCTCGGACGGAGATGGGGACGCAAAAGCC
Source organism: Lasius fuliginosus (assembly GCA_949152495.1). Lineage (NCBI taxonomy): Eukaryota > Metazoa > Arthropoda > Insecta > Hymenoptera > Formicidae > Lasius > Lasius fuliginosus. The sequence continues at coordinate 622,133 of OX424444.1, read as the reverse complement.
CGGAGAATGGGCGAATTTGGTGCTCGCGCGTTTCGAGGATCAGGTGCGCGAATGGTGACCGACGAGGAGCGTCGTTTCTCTCTCCCGTTCATTTCCTGGTTCCGCCGAGCTCGCCCTCTCTCTCTCTCCCTCCCTCTCTCTCTCTCTCTCTCTCTCTCTCTCTCTCTCTCTCTCTCTCTCTCTCTCTTTCTCCTTCTTGCTCGGTCTCTGTTTCGCTACCCTCTTCCGGTGTGGCCACCTCCTCCCCCTAATGTCACATCCACAATGCACGGGTGTATTCGCTCCGACTTGTCGTTTCCGCCTTTCTCGGATTCATCTTGGAGCGCGATTCCGTTTCGGGATCGGCTTCGTCCCTCACGAGTCTCTCTCTCTCTCTCTCTCTCTCTCTCTCTCTCTCTCTCTCTCTCTCTCTCTCTTTCTCCCCCCCTCTCTCTCTCTCTCTCTCTCTTTTTCTCCGTTCTCCGAGTATCGAATTTCGAGTTCTCTCGCTACTCGGTGCGCAGGATAGAATTCGCGCGGGCGGACAGGTGGACCAGCTTATGGATCAACGACTGCGAGGACGATGCTCGTGCAAGTGCGATTGACAGCCGGTTGACAATCGGTTAGCGTCAACTCGCAATACGGCATGTAAACTTGAAAGAGAATATATGAAAAATACTCGGCTGTCCTAGCAGACGGAAACGTACATAATTCGAGAATCTTCGAGACGGATTAATCTATTCGCCTGATCGGGAAGAAACGTCCTAAACAAGTCCTCCGGTAATTTCGGGCAACGAAATGAATTTCTTGAGATATTCCCAAATGACATCGATTATGGTATCACACACGCTCAAATTCAAGTATAGATTTCCCGGGATGTTTATTTCACTTCATCCTTGTTCGCACTTACACCGCTCACAAGAGATAGATAGATTGATTGTATTGCGTGTGATTTTTGGTGAAATGATGAAAATTGAATTTTATCAAAGAAAAATTGACCGATTTAATTTAACTAAATTTTAAATACTTTACTCGAAATTATACTTGGAACGTCGATACGTAGGATGACGAAATTATGTATTCTGTACTTAAAAAACAAGAAAGATTCGTTTTTAGAGATCCGATTTTACACCCGACACAGATTCAAGGTGCATCGATCTATGTAATTGACACGTTATTGATAAATCTTATCTTAGCTTATATCTCTTAAAATTTGATACAGTTGCGATAAAGAATTCTCACCATCTTTTATTATTGTATCACATTGTTTCAGTATTATCAGTCGCATCGCGATCTAAATTAAATGTTCTGCGACGCGATTCGCGCGAAAGGATCAAACTCCGTCCCATATTTCGATTACACAATCCTCTTTTTTGGAAAAAATTGGATATCTCGGCATTACCGATGAGGGTCAATGCGTATCAACAAAGAGAGCGATCACCCCAATCCCCGATGTCGTACCTTCCCTCCTCGATTCGTTCATTCATGAAAAGATACATTCTTGCAAAGATGGCCCCTTCTTCCCCAGCTTCCCTCATGCGGTTTGACCTTCGCCCCCCCCCTCCCCCCTCCCCCTCGTCCCCAGTCAACCTTGCTGTGAGAGCAGCTCAATCAAGGTGTATATACAGTAACGTATCTAAGGAGGGTACGAGGTATATAAATATCGAGCCACGATTCTACGCGATCCTCGAGCCCACTTCCGTATCTCACGCGTGATGAATTTTATCGTTCCACACGCTATTGATTATCGTCGCGGTCGGTGATTGAGATTTTGCACAATTGCAAAGGAAATATTTCCATTTTAAGTGAAATCGTCAAATTGTATTGTAGGACGAGTTCGCGCGCGCGGTAAATATTTGCGTCGCGATATTTACCGAGTTGATTAAGCGGCTGTAATAGCTATCCTCGGGAAAGACTCGGCGCGTATATACATATAAAGTCAGCTTCGTTCGCTCGCCGAATTCTCTCCCCGCTCGCCTCTCTCTCGCGACGCCTCGTTCATGAATATCATCCATGAATGAAAGTCGCTTTACGCACTTGAGCTTACTTCCCCCGATACGTCGAGCAGAAAAGGAATAAAACCGGAATCGATTGCGTCGCACGAGCGATATAAATTGACGTTTCCTGATGTCGGGGCAATTTGTCGCCACCATTATTTCGAGCGCGCGCACATTTCACCCTTAATGCCTCTTTTATGCACGTCTTTTTTCCTTTTCTATCCCGTGCGGCACAATAATTATTCTTTCTGCGCGAGAAACGAATGGATTCATCCACCAGATATCACTCACTCTTGCGGTTCCTTCTCTCTCTCTCTCTCTCTCTCTCTCTCTCTCTCTCTCTCTCTCTCTCTCTCTCTCTCTCTCTCTCTCTCTCTCTCTCTCTCTCTCTCGCAGCTTGTTTATTATTTGCTTGTTATTATTTATTTCCCTAGAATGATTTTTCTCTTAAATTTGTAGCTGCCGTGTCGTTCCGGTCCCGAAAGTCCTCACTCACGAGTGAACGAGAAGAGGAGCAAGAAATGCCTGATAGAGATCTCTCGGTACCGTTTCTCCCTCGTTATATCCGGCCTTACAAAGATGCTGCAGCGCGTCAACGAGCTGACGCCGAACACGAGCGGTCAGCGGCCGTTCCACACCATGGACCAGGATCGGCAAGAGTCCATCATCATCGTCCTGGACACGTTGGAAAAGTGTCTGGCGAATACACCGAAGGACACGACAAAATTCGAGGAAGCCATGAACGTGAAATTACTGCTCCGAGAAATATGCCAGTTTATAGGTGAATGAAGTAAACGAGTAGTACGCTCGTTGATTCGTTGGTTTTTCTTCAAAGCTCCGGGAATTTCGAGCGTAAGCTTAGAATTCGGATTTCCACAAGCGCAATTAATTGTAATTTCTTCCACAGGAATACCGTCAGACAGTCCACAGACGAAAATGATTAAGGATCTAGCGAGCAAAGTGCTGTTCGTTCTAAGTCTGAATTTCTTCAATGCAGTCTTCAATCGGATATCGGCCAGACTTCAGGAACTGTCCAACAGCGGGGACGAGAATCCGGATTGTAGCGACATCGAGCTGATGCAATATATCAACGTCGACGTTCATAGACTGATCAGACTTCTGAATGGTAGGCGGCGAATATTGTAATGTGACGCGATCGTATAAAATCAAAAATATTTTTAATTATACGCCCGTATCGTAATTGCTCTTGCTGCAGAAACGATACAGAAAGTCCGGCAACTCAAGAAGTCGGCGCATCTCGTGCTCATGAATTCCCTGGAGAAGGCGATCTGGAATTGGATGGACACTTATCCGCAAGAATTTGCCGATCTGCAGAAGCAACCTAACGAGGATCTCAGTAGGGCGTGCGAGGAGCTGTTTGACATTCTCGACACGTTTGTCGATAAGAAGAGCCGCGCCGCGGCGGTGTGGCCGTTGCAGATGATGCTGCTGGTGCTCTCTGCCAAGGTCCTGGAGGAGATCGTGAACGCCGACTCTGGACCGCCCGGTTCGCCGCGATACTCGAAGAAGAAACAGTTCATCGACAGCGTGAAGCGCAGCCTGAGAATGCACGGCAGTTCCTCCAGCCGACAGTTGTCCGAGGCCGCGGCGATCACGTGCGTCAAGCTCACCAAAGCGGCCACGTATGTCAACAACGCGGAATCGAAAAACAACGTCATCCTGATTTTGGTACAGCAACTGATGGACGATCTGATGACGCTTCTCTTCCATCCCTCGAAACCATTCTCCCGTGGGCAAAATTACAACGCGCAGGACGTCGACCTGATGATCGACTCCTTTGTCAGCTGCTTCCGTATTAATCCGCACAACAACGAGGTGTTTAAGTTTTGCCTGAATGTCAACTATCCATCGACATATCAGTTCGTCCTGGTCAGCTCGTTATACAAGCAAGTGCAATTAAAATATTTTCTTCTCGCGGCGTCGCATCGTCAGCAAATCTGATCGGTTCCGTAATGCCAATATTTCAGAATCTTCACGCAGCCGAGATTGCCATGGTGGCCAGAGATTAGTCTCGTGTATTCGTACGGCACGGAACTCAGGAACATGTTCACTGACACTCTAAACAAAGTGACGCAGAACTGCATATGGTATACACCGCTGCGCATGATTCATAACTTTGCTCTTAAACCTAAAGAGGAGATGGCCAACTCCAAGAATCTGTTGTTGGTGATGGTGCGACTCATTCATGTGGATCCCATGTTAATGCTGCACGTACGTTGTTTACATAAATATAAGATAATCGAATAAGGTGCGATGAAAAGAATTAATTATGTAAGGAATATAAACTTGCTAATCGTAAATATAATTTTAAATATGCAAAAATATATATATATACATATATGAAATATTACATAGATTACATATATATATATATATATATATATATATATAGATTACATATTATATATATATATATATATATATATATATATACACACACAGAGGTTACATAGTTTACATTTGTAAAATGTCCAAAGCCTGAATTAATTTAGCACTTTACAGAGTTACGGCACAGCTGGTCACGAAATACAGAGATCCACTTTAGAGTTGATTAATGGGCTCGTCTCATTAGTCCATCAGCCCACGATGCCGGACATTGCCCATGAAGCGATGGAGGCTCTGTTAGTGTTGCATCACCCGGACAAGGTTAAAGCGTGGAATCCCGAAGCGCCGTTGGACACTTTTTGGGACGTCAGTTCGCAGGTCGTCTTCTCGATCTCGCAAAAATTGATTCAGCATCAAATTTTCAATTATACGATTATACTCAAGTGGCTCCGCGAGATATTGAGCTGCAGAAATGCCTTTCTCTCTCAGTATAAGGATTACGCGAACGTGGGCAGCCAGATCGCAATTAGCAAACAGGCACATATTAAACTTGAGGTATATACCCTTTTATCTATTGTAAAATTATATCTAAAATTAAAAATTAATCCGCGAAACTTATGCGATATGCACAGGTCGTTTGCTTAACATATTTATGGAGTATAGACATGGAAGCTGTTTTAGTATCGATGTCTTGTTTCGCATTACTATGTGAGGAAGCTGAAATTCTTTGTGGCAGCGATGAGGTAGCAGTGACTTGTCTACTTCCGAATTATCAATTGTATTTAGAATTGGCGCAAGCTTCAACCGTATTGATATCTGGTGAGTTTGATTTCTTTTACGAGATTTCACGCTCGGAAGACAGATAGAAAAAGATTTCTCTCTCGCGCTCAAAGATTCATTTGTGAATCTTTCAGTTCATTTTTCTCTATTTTAATTAATAAAACTCTTATTCGTCTGTAGTAGAGTATTAAAGATCTTGTTATCGTAATAGCCCACGGGGAGAATAGGCTATGTTATCAGGAACATAATCACGGTGAGTCCTTATCCTCAATTATACATCGTCTTTTTATTCGTATTTTATCATCGTGTTTTCCTTCAATAATTTGTTTACTCTATTATATATTATTGATGAACTCTTGATGCTTGTATTTTAGGACGTGCCGCATTACAAAAGAGAATATTATCTTTATTGAGAAAGATCGAACATTGCGTGAATGGCATACAACCTGTACGTATATTTATTTTTTATACGCAAATTTTTTGTATCACTTTAAAATTTAAAGTTTAAATGAAATATAGTATTGTATAAAGTACAGTATAATAAAAAATAATTGAAATCTTCAATATTAATTGTATGTATTGAATATACTTAATCTTATAATCTTTTTAGAAATTAATAGAGAATGTGTTATGTTTGTTATTTAGGCTTGGGAAGAGACATTCAGAAATTGGGAAGCGACCTCGCGGCAATTGTCCAATTTTCCCAAGACCAAGACTGAGGATGCGCAGGTCGAATCGTTTTGTCGTAGCACCGTGAAACGAAGGGCGGCGCATCAAAATTCGGAGCACGAAGTGGAGGAGCAAATTAACGAGTGGGCTAATATGACAGGATTTCTTTGCGCTTTGGGCGGAGTGTGCTTGCAACGTCGTTCGCCAAGTAGACCGCCCTACGGTGTGCTCCCCTTCAATCCCGAGCCTAAAAAGAGCTCGGCGAAACAACAGGAGGCTAGCTCCGGTTTAACGAATCCTAGTCAAGAATTGCAGTATTGCACGGTTACGCAGTTTGTGTTCAACTTGCTACGATTATTGATTTGCAACAACGAGAAACTTGGCAATCAGATACAGAAGCACGTAAAGGAATTGGTCGCACACGAGATGAGTCCTGCCTTGTATCCGATATTATTTGATCAGATTAAGAATATTGTCGAAAAGTTCTTTGATCTACGTGGACAGGTGGTGGTATTGGATTTGAATACGCAGTTCATCGAGCACGCTATATTTATAATGAAAAACATTCTGGACCCGAAGACAGATCAACCGTCGGAATACCTTGGGATGACCAGCATTGAAGGCATGATGTTGGCGATCGTTAGATACGTCAGGCATCTGGACATGGTGGTGCATTCGATTTGTATCAAAACCAAATTGTGTCAGCTAGTCGAAGCCATGATGAAGAGACGGGATGACCTGGCGTTTAGGCAAGAATTGAAATTTCGCAACAAACTTGTCGAATATTTGACCGAGTGGGTGATGTGCACGCCCCCCTTTCCCTCAACAAATGCCAGCGATATCACAGCGCACACCAGGTAAAATATTTTCTCATTTTATACGTCTAATTATTATTCGTCCAATCTTTAATCTTGCGACCATCTATAATTACGACAAATAACTTTATTCAAAATAAGAAATTACAATGATCAAATTTATCGTTTCAATTTTTATGCAGGGATTTGGATCAAGCTTGCATGGAAGCAGTAGGAGCGTTATTGCGCGGACTACCTCTTCAGCCTGAAGACTCTGATCGTGTCGACTTGATGGAAGCAAAGTCTGAGCTATTCTCGAAATATTTCATGCTCTTTATGAATTTAATAAATTACTGCAACGAACCGTCATCATCGGAGGACAAGGATGTCGTGTCTTGGCAATCGCCTACTTTAGCGACTAGCAAGTTAGCCACTTTGCGCAACACTACCATTCAAGCCATGAGTAATCTTCTCAGTGCGAATATAGACAGTGGTTTAAGACACTCGATACGTACGCAAAAATATTAGATCAATTTATACGTTTTTAATTTAGGAGTTTTCTGGAGGAACGGCTCTTTTAAACATTCTTTCGAAAAATGTTCTTATTTTCATTTTGACTTATCAATTTACCCTTTCCAGAGAACTCTCCAGTTGTCATAATTATCAGCTCTAATAATTAGTTTTGTCACGCTAAATGTTGAATTTTTTTCTTATTTAGATTTAGGTTACAACGCAGATCTCCAAACGCGTGCCGCGTTTATGGAAGTACTCACTAAAATACTTCAGCAGGGAACGGAGTTTGATACCCTTGCCGAAACTGTTCTAGCGGACAGATACGAGCAATTGGTTCAACTCGTTACGATGATCAGTGATAAGGGCGAATTACCTATCGCCATGGCATTGGCTAATGTAGTGACGACGAATCAAATGGATGAGCTGGCGCGTGTCTTTGTGACACTGTTTGATGCAAAGCACTTGTTGTCACCTTTATTGTGGAACATGCTCTATCGAGAGGTTGAGTTGACCGATTGCATACAGACTCTCTTTCGCGGTAATACTCTGGGAAGTAAGATTATGTCGTTCTGTTTTAAAATTTACGGCGCCAGTTATTTGCAAGGCCTTCTCGAGCCTCTTATCAAACCTTTGTTGGATGAGCCAACAATTAGTTTCGAGGTAGATAGCGCGAGGATTGATCCCAGTGAAAATATCGAACAGAACGGTAGCAACTTGATCGCATTGACACAAAAGGTGTTTGATGCTATAGTGTCGTCGGCAGATACGTGAGTTGTCATTTGTCGTAATTTAATAAACATCGCGAGTAAGATGCCATCCTCGAGTCAAAAATCTATTTTTCGTCTAATTTCTTTTCTTGTCAGGTTTCCCCCGCAGTTGCGCTCGATGTGTCACTGCCTGTATCAAGTTTTGTGCAAAAGATTTCCGCAGTCACCGCAGAGCAACATTGTGGCTGTGGGAACGGTGATATTTCTGCGCTTCATCAATCCTGCCATTGTCTCGCCCCAAGAGACGGGTATCGTGAATAAGCCGGTACCGCCGCAAGTGAAACGAGGTCTCATGCTTATGTCGAAGATACTGCAGAACATCGCCAATCACGTAGAGTTCAGCAAGGAACAACACATGCTGCCGTTCAACGACTTTCTGCGAGCGCATTTTGAAATCGGTCGACGATTCATCATACAAATAGCGTCGGATTGCGAAACAGTTGATCAGACCAGCCATCCTATGTCGTTCGTATCGGACGCCAATGTCTTAGCCCTACACAGGTTATTGTGGAATCATCAGGAGAAAATTGGGGATTATCTCAGCAGCAGCAGAGATCACAAAGCCGTCGGAAGGAGACCCTTTGACAAGATGGCGACATTGTTGGCATACCTTGGTCCACCCGAGCATAAACCAGTGGATTCCCAGTGAGTTATATCAAGCAATTGTATTTTCTCATTTCGCGATTATATCATTCATCGCAGTTCCATGCGACAATTTAAATCGCAAATTAATCGTAATACGTTTTGATTTCCAGCTCGCTCTTTTCGTCTTCTTACGTTCGTATGTCTCGATGGGCGAGCGAAGACATGTCATCGACCAAATTCGAGGAGATCATGATGAAACGTAATATGCACGAGACAGAGGAATTTAAGAGCATCCAGAGTATGAATATCTTTTATCAAGCAGGCACCAGCAAGCAGAGCTACCCAGTATTTTACTACATTGCACGTCGATTCAAGTAAGCATTTTATTTTGCAAAGAGGCAAAGATGTAAATGAAAAATTTAGCATCTATGGAAATTCCGTTTTCCATACTTGTTGCGCATTATATACGTCGGTTGGTGATTAAAACGGTGTAAACTTGGATTTTCAGGCTCGGCGAAACAAACGGCGACTTGCTGATATATCACGTGATCCTGACTCTAAAGCCCTTCATTGGAGCCCCTAATCATTCTCCGTACGACGTGGTCGTCGATCTCACTCATACGTGTTCGGATAATCGGTTTAGAGCAGAGTTTTTGCAAAAGTGGTTCTACGTTCTGCCAGAAGCAGCCTACGAAAACCTTCACGCGGTATATATTTACAACTGTAATACCTGGGTGCGCGAATATACAAAGTATCACGATAGCATCCTGGCGCCGTTGAAAGGTAATCGAAAGATAGTCTTTATCGACGGTCAAGCAAAATTGAACGACGTGATCGACATCGAGCAACAGAAATTACCCGGAGCAACATTGTCCCTGGACGAGGACTTGAAGGTATTTACCGGTGTTTTGAAACTATGCCACAAGGAGATAAAAGTGTCTGTGAAGCTTGGACCGACGACCTTGCAAATAACTCACACGGACAGATTCAAAGTATTGTCGCAATATGTTCTCTTGAACGACGTGTATTACGCTTCCGAAATAGAGGAGGTTTCCCTGCTGGACGACAATCAATTTACGCTAATCATCTCCAATGCGGCGGGACCGTTGACCTTTGCCCACACTGATTGCGATAATATCGTACAGGCTATAATCCACATCAGGAATCGCTGGGTGTTGTCACAACCGGACTCCATGTCCGTTCATTCGAAAATCAGGCCTAAAGACGTACCCGGCACCTTGTTGAACATGGCCTTATTGAATCTCGGTAGCCCGGATCCGAATCTTCGGACTGCAGCCTACAATCACCTATGCGCACTTACAGCGACGTTCGGCTTAAGAATAGAGGGTCAACTGTTGGAGACATCCGGTATATGTATACCGTCGAACAACACTATATTCATCAAACATCTAAGCGAAACCTTGGCGGCGAACGATCCGCATCTCACCCTCGAATTTCTCAAAGAGTGCATGCAGGGCTTCAGGGAGTCGACTATCGAGCTAAAGCATTTATGTCTCGAATATATGACACCATGGTTGAGCAATCTCGTGCGATTCTACAAGCCGCACGACGAGGGCGGCAAGCGGCAGAAGCAGGTTACGGAAATTCTCGACGATTTAATCACCCTGACCGTCCAGGAGATCGAAATGTATCCAAGCATACAGGCCAAGATCTGGAGCACGATTGGCATGCTGCCAGAACTGATAGACGTTGTCCTCGACATTTTTCTGCAACGTAGCGCGCGATACGGCTTAGGCTCACCAATGGCCGAGATCATGGCGGACACTGCGGTCGCTCTGGCGTCCGGTAATGTGCAATTGGTGGCCAAGAAACTAATTAGCAAGGTATGCCGAATAGTGGACAAGACTTGCATGTCACCGACGTCTCAACTGGAACAACATATAATGTGGAGCGACATAGCGATCCTCGCGAGGTATCTCCTGATGCTGTCCTTTAATAATTGTCTGGATGTAGGGAAGCACTTGCCGTATATTTTTCACACGGTGACGTTGCTCGTGTGCTCCGGCAGTTTGACCATGCGAGCGTCCACTCATGGTCTGGTGATCAACAGCATTCACTCGTTGTGCACGTGCAGTTCGCCCTCGTTCTCCGAAGACACGCACAGGATACTGCGGATGAGTCTGGATGAGTTTTCGTTGCCCAAGTTTTATCTCCTGTTCGGCATTAACAAGGTGAAATCCGCCGCTGGCACGGCCTTCTACAAACATCCAAAATCCAGCTGCAAGCACGCGAACGAAAAATGGCTCAACAACGAGCGAAATGTGTCCGGGACGCAGGACAAGGAGAGGCTCTACTTGACCAGCTTGGAAGTAATAACCGACGCTCTTCTGGAAATTATGGAGGCTTGTATGCGAGACATTCCCAAATGCGACTGGTTAAAAACGTGGACCCTGTTGGCGAAAAACTTTGCCTTCTGCTTCAATCCGGCTCTGCAGCCGAGGGCGCTCATCGTTTTCGGCTGTATCAGCAAGAGTATAACGGATCAGGATATGTGGCAGCTACTGAAGATACTAGTGAAGGCGCTCGAGAGTTTTAACGATATCAATCTCATGGAGGCCATCGTTATGTGCTTGACGCGATTGCAACCTCTTCTGAGACCCGTAAGTTTCCGTTAAAAAAAAAAAAAAACCTATAGGAGTCGTTCAACTTGAAGTATTCAGTACCAAGCCATTTTTCTGTCCAAGAAATCGCCAATACATAGGTACTTGTTCTGGATCGCCACGTCCGTTCTCGAGTTGGACGAAGCGTCGTTATATGCATCCGGCTTGGCCCTTCTCGAGCAGAATCTGCACACGCTCGACTCGCAGGGCACTTTCGACGAGAAGGTCTCTACGCATTTCTCGATTCTTTCTCAATCCTGATTAATTTCGAAATATTTTTTGATAATGTAAAATAATGCTCGTCTCTTCTTCTTTTAGACATTGGAACACGTGATGATGTCGACACGCGAACCTCTGGAATGTCAGTTCAAGCAACTGGATTACACCGTGGGCCTATCCTTTAAATCCAATTTTCATTTCGCGCTGGTCGGCCATCTTCTGAAGGGCTACAGGCATCCCACGCCGACCACGGTTACCAGAACGGTCAGAGTGTTGACCATGTTGCTGGCGATCGTGGCGAAGCCCTCGAAGAGGGATAAATTCGAGGTGACGCCTGAAAGCGTTCCTTACTTGACCGGTACGTTCAAGTAGCAACGCGTACAGTAAAATCGCAGACATTTATCAAATCGAGATTAAGAAAAGAAAAAGAAAATTGTACGCAAATTTTATTTTACAGCGTTGGTGGCTGTGTCGGAGGAGGTGCGTAGCAGGTGTCATATTCGACATTCGCTCGATAAAAATCTACACGATTCATCAGGCAGTTCGGACATTCTCGATACCTTGCCGTCGCGCAGTGCGGTGAGAATATCTTTTGAGTATCTCACACTATATGATTATAGCATGACATTGTCTTTAATAAAACCCATTCGCGTGTTCTTTAGGATATGTCGGGAGCACCCAATCCTACAAGTAGAAGGCAAAAGACCTGGGACTTGCTGGATCAATCGGCGCTCACTCAAGCGAGACAACAAAAACAACAGTCCGCGCAGGTATAAATTTCATTTAATTATGTATGTGTTACTTTTTCGCGAACCAACTTATCCCTTTTCGAGCTATGATCGTAGCGACGCGTAGGCAACTTGTTCGTTTGAAATATCGTAGGGATTTGCCACGTTAAAAATATCTATTTTTATTTTTTCTTTTTTTTTAAATGTAGAACATAATACGTGAGACGTAGCGCCATTCTCGCTCGCACACACAATTATTCACTTAGCATTCGTACGAAGCATGAAGTTGCTGGAAAAAATGCACTGCATGAATTGAAAGAATCCTAAATTGAAAGAATCGATGAGCTCGCACGAAATGAAATTGAAAATCTCTTTTCACGCGTGATTTGTACGAAATCGTATCGCTTTTACTACCTCGCTCTGCTTACCCTATTATACTTGATTGTTTGGTAAAATTATTTCACTTTTGCCGAGGAGTATCGCTCTGTTCATCCTATTACATGAGACCTTGTGTGTGTGTGTGTGCGCGCGCGCGCGTGGTATGTGCATTATTTCTAAACTATAGTGAAATGTATCTATGTATCTGTCTCGGATTATATCTCTCTTTTGGGTATGTATTCGATTTGATTTACTACGCTCATTGTAGAACTATTCACATTTGAGTTTCATTTCTAGGGGAAAAAAACTTTTCTTCGCACACGAGAAAGAGAGACGCCCTTTCGCAAGCTTTTTTGAATTGAACGAATGATTTTCCGTGATCGTTTCGTCTTATCGTTGCCATATATATATACTTTTCGATTCGATCCCTCTTTAATTAATTACTAGTAGATGCATAGCGTTGTATATAACACCGTTTTATTCCTCCATGCATCTCTCTGTTTACTCTCTCGGTGTGTGCCCGCCTGTGCCTGCCCGGATTGTATAAAACACGATGCAACTTGTGTCACTAACAAGACTGGCCGGCTTTTATTTAAATCGCAGCGATCCTTGAGCGTACCGAACGCAAAGGACGACAAGTCGACGGACGATGCGGAACAGCAGGTATATATCGTTACTTCGACCACGATTCTCTCTTTCTCTCTTTCTCTCTTTTTTTTTTTGTCGATTCTGTATACATATATCCAGACGCGGTTACTGCACTCCTATTTTTAATCGTTCGTATTGAGAGACAGATGAAAAATATTCCGCGACTGTGATATACTTGACTTCATTCCCGTTATACATACGTAGACGAGATGTAATAAGGGAACTAATGTACTCGTACTTGTACTGCTATACAGAAAGATCGTAGCACTAGAGTGAGCCTGAGCAACGAAAATAACGTCTTACTCGATCCGGAAGTGTTGACCGATTTTTCGACGCAGACTCTGGTTCTGACTATGTTGGCCACTCTGGTAAAGTACTCCACCAGCGAGAATGAAACGCGGATCTTGTACGAGTACCTGGCGGAAGCGACTATGGTTTTCCCAAAAGTTTTTCCAGTCGTGTAAGTTTTTTTTTTTTTTTTCATTTCTCTAATGATAATGGTACAAAAATTTAGTTCGGTATATCGAAAAGAAAATATCCTAATTTCCGAATTTTTGTATCGAATGTCGCTTTGCAGACACAATTTGCTCGACGCAAAGATCAACAGCGTATTGTCCTCCTGTCACGACCAAGCGATATTGAACGCGGTTCAAACCATCATACAGAACATGATAGCCAGCGAAGATACGAGCCAGCAACATCACCTGCAGCATTATTTGCAAAGCTGCGGTTTCCGCGGTCTTTGGAGGTTCGCGGGACCTTACACGAACGTAAGTCTCGAAATATCTTATTGTTAGTACTGATTAAATTTATAGAGTCAATGTTTTGAGCAATCGACAATATATTTACAGTCCAACTGTACGCCTGAGAGCGCAGAATTGTTTGTGAGTTGTCTGGAGGCGATGGTAGAGATGTGTCTGACGGTGCAAGAGCCGAATAAAGAGATAGCTGTAGGAAAAGGTAAACGCCAGTCGGACTCTGCGTTGAAACCAAGACCGTCTACCGTCGTACTCGTCCAAGAACATTATCGTACGTCATCGGAGATTGACACTTCCTCCGTTCATGTAGAGTAAGTCTCACGTTTTGCTCCCCGTAGCGTTTGCGCACTTGATTTTTCTTCGTAAGACTTCGTGTCGCATGTATAAACCATGGATAATTAACGGACAAATGATATGTTTCAGTCATAATACAGATAGCAGACGAGATGACTCGATGGATGCTAGTCAAACGGAGGATACGGGTGACGGTTCGCAGCCTTAGCAATTACTTTGCGATACCGGCAGACAATGCGAGAAAGGTGCGCATAAAAGGCAAAGTAATCGAAAATTGCAACGGCAAACGAGGTACGTGAATTTTAAATTATCAAATGATAAATATATACATGTGTAATTGTATGTACACAATTTGAGAGATTCGATCAGAAGAAGAGACTATTGTTTGTTTGTTTTTTTTTTGTTCTTTCTCCATTGAGTATCAACAAGTTCATATTATCGCGAAATGAATCTTATCCGTTAAATATTTCGCTCGTAGAACCTCGCAGACGTTCGTCCCGTGTTACTGCTGCAACATGTCCAGTCAGTTTAGTACAATGCCGTCCACATCGCGATAACGAGCCTACCGGAAATGGAAGTCAACGAAAGCTACACTCTCGTAGAACGTTGTTTTATTTCTCTATCAGCCTTCTATGTGTATTAGTAACTTTGCATTATTTTCTTAATCTATCTGTCAGTCGCCGCGAGTTTGCTATCTTTGGCAATCTTGCTACGAGATTTAAATATGCATCGTTGCATTATATGTTGTCAACGCTTTTACAACGAAGCTGTACGGAAACTCGCGTTGCGAGATGTACATCGTAAGACTCGATTTCAGCAATTCAAGATACGTAGCATTTGACGTTTCGTCGTGATTTAGCAATCGTATTTATCATCACATCTCATATTGTTTCTTCATATCGCAAGAAATAATTTACAGTCGATTTCCTTGGAAAAAAATTCATCGAATCAGCAACGAGCATTGTATACGTTCGATATTTTTTCATCAATTACGCGCATATTAATAATTTATTGACTGATATTAATTCTCTGCCATAAGTCGCAATACAATACAAAACTATCAAACCAGGTTCCGTAGACAACCAACTATGAGAAATAGAAAAAATTTAATGATAAGTGCATCGTTTGTAAATTTTTTTTTTTTTTTTATTATACTATACGTATCGAGTATAACGCTTCTCCTGCACGTGCAAAGCGTTGTATTATCTGTCGCAATTTGTGTTCCAAGTAATCAGCTCTAGAGAGTGTATAAACAGTTATTATTCTACTTATTAAAAGAATCTCTATTGGTCCCCTAAAGGCTGAAAGCACTGCGGTTGCACGAGGCAACTTTTTATTATTGCGCAAAAACCATAGCTTTCTTCTCGCGTACCGTTGCATGTAGATCTCAACGATACAACAAGGATGATCTGGACCAGTGACGCCTCTCGTCTCGTTAGGCGTTCGAAGCCCCGGGACGAATAATTTTAGAGTCCTATCAAGAGAAACACCAATGTAACTGTATACTGTCTTTACCACTTTTTATTAAAGTACAAAGCGAGACCAAGCGATATCTTCTCTGTACTATAATATACGGACATTTTAGTAATAAGAAAAAGGGGGGGGGGGGAGTGGAAAATATATACGCGTAAAAACGACGTATAAAATTGATAGATTCTGCACTTGTGTTAACAACAATGAGTAGCACCAAGTGCAGAGAGGATCGTGTTAAAATACTATTCTCTCCCCCTGAACTAGTTTGCGTCGTGAAAAATACTCGTCCTCTTTTTATTTAAACATTTTCTTTATTTATTTAAATGTAAAATTTCCTTGTAACGCCATAAGCGAGTGTGTGCGATATGTATAAATAATGAAATATTATACATAAGATTGAACGCGCGAATTTAACAATGTAAACGTGGAAATAATATTTTTCGTGTGATGGAATGAATAGCTTCTCAATGGCGTTAGAATGAAAGATGTTTGAAAGATGCGTTTGTACATAGTGCGTTGTATAATGTTTGTACGTATCCTGGCGATTTTGTAAAAGTCTGTTGATTTTGTCCGTCTGTATTTTTACAAGAGGCAGAGAGTACGGATAATGAGTACGGTGCATCGTATATAGATGGAGTATAGATTTCAGAATATGATTTCTACATAGAGCTTCATCCGAGCTTGTACTTAAGCGATCGATTAACATTTGCATTCTCGAGTCGTTAATTTCCATAGACATGGGAAGGATAGACTGTCCAATTTACAACGTAAACGGAAAGTATCCGTTCGAGAGAATGAAAAGAATAAAGCTACTTAAACGAAGCTCGCCATTTTTTCTAATAGAAGTAGGTTTGTCCCTTTTACTTCTGATTTACAAACAGTCTATGCCTCCTATATCTATGTTAATTTCTTACACGAGCTTTGACCTTTTATTCAACCTATAGAATGTGCGCTAGTCATAATATTATAATGTCGGAGAGTGAGCTCGAAATAATTTTTTACAATGTTTCTTATATAGTCTTTATAGCTGTTTTACTTTTTACGAAAAACTTATACCAGGCAACCACCCATGACACAGTACAGCTGATTTTGAAATTAGCGATTTATCCAGTATTGAAAATAATGATTCGTTCGTAATTTTATTCGCGCGCAGTACGGAATTGTTAAGCGCTAGCTGTCCGTAGCTGTCGTGTTATCGCGCGTCTTGTTATCTCTTACCAAAGGTATAAATCGTCCCTAGACTGCGTTAGGCAGGCGATTAATTAAGTAACGATTACATACAATTAAGGAAGACAGGCCGTTTAATCGCTTAATGTCTTACGCGTCATATTCGAATTTTTCATCGACACGGCATGTTTTCCTTTCGGATCTCGTGTGTTTTCGAGATGTTCGTATTATCGATTTCTAGAGCGCGTATGTGTATGTGTGTATATCACGATGGAGTTTGTAAATACTAAATAATTGTAGCGTGTAAAGATTGATGAACGCAATGGTGAGTCGTCGGACCGGCGAGTACTCGTCTTTAAAAAAGAGAGAAAAATGTGAAACGCAGTTTCTTTTTCTACACAATTTCTTGCTGCCATTCCCGTCGAGAATTTATAATCCCGAGACATTAACATCTTATCGGCGATAATTCGATTCCCTATAAACTTTCTATAACGCGCTCTATCAAAGTACATACAGAGTACGCGCGCGTCCGACGAGCGAGCAAAGAGTGTGCGTGTGTATATATGTATTGTAAGTACATAAGAGATGTCTATTTAGCGAATCGTGATTACGCATTACGAGATATATAGTTGAATGTACGATAGCTCTCCGCGGACACTCGATTCTCACGATTGGCGTTAAGAATTATTTTTCTCTCGATCGAATCTCCCTAACGACGTGATTATCTGGCCTTTCTA
The DNA here is from genome assembly GCA_949152495.1 of Lasius fuliginosus. NCBI lineage: Eukaryota > Metazoa > Arthropoda > Insecta > Hymenoptera > Formicidae > Lasius > Lasius fuliginosus. The sequence continues at coordinate 604,680 of OX424444.1, read as the reverse complement.
CGAATACTACGATGAGACAATTTTTTGTGTAAATATATCCACGAGATTAAAACGCTGTTTGTTAAACTACTATAAACGTCGGCATTTATTTAATCTGGAATGCTCGAGTTTGTTTTTTTTTTCGTGCCGCTTTCTGGACATTAATGTGTCCTTCCTTGAAATTGAAGAAGCTCGTATCTTTCATTACAATCTTTGCATTTTGCAAGTCTACCTATTCAGAGTGAACTTAAAATGCCATTATATACATATAAATAAATGTAAGGAATTAACCTCAACAATATTGTTTAACAAGGAGGGAATAATATAATATTTTTATTGCAGTATTAATTATTTTGCTTAATATTGTAGTAACAACCCAGACTTTTAACGCCGCAATTTTTTGTTTCAAATTAATTTGACGTCAAAATGATTACTTTTGCTATCTGGGAAAGTATTAAATTATACGTGGAAATATATAAAAGCACGATAAGTAATCAATCAAAATGACAAGCAGTTCAAATATCAATAGTAAAATTAAAAGAAATGTATGTCCTTTTTTCTCCGTAATAGTTAACTTTATATAACTGAACTCTATATATATATATATATGAATTTAGCGAATTTTCATCTTTAAACAGTTAGTGTTTTTACAATATAGCTATATAAATGAAACATGAAACGCGGGAATTTTATATATTATATAGACTATAAAAAAAAAAAACATGTCTTAAATACTCCGTTATACGTTCTAAAAAGATAAAAATAAAGTGCGCGAAAATTGACGGCGGCCATCGTTCAAACAGAACGCGTCATACGTGGTTGTGTTAAGAAATCTACTCGTTGGAGCAGACATTTGATTGACCAATCAGAACGAAAGATTTCTTTATCCTGATTAGTCAATCACACGCTATTCCATTCTGATGAGTAAATTTCTGAACACAACCGAACGAGAAGCACGCTCGCTATTGGTTCGAATCGATGAATCGCAACGCGCATGACAAACATATGTTCTTCCGTTTCGCGCCTAAAATTCTCGTTACACGAAGAAACTTGGCAGAGCTCGTTTGTGTCAGTCTTTGACTAATACAGGATGGAACTAAGCGCGGAATTGAAGACGCTTTCTCTGGGAAATAATAGTCATTCCCCCTTGAAAATGCCAGCCAAGGAAGCTGCGCGAGGGAAGATGCATGTTATCAAGCGTAGTAAGTTTAACAGATTAACCATTTGATCGCGTTCGATTGTTGTCTAGATGAAGCTGTGTCAGAAAGCTTTATTTATAAACTGTGGAGGCACTTTTTATATTTCTAAAAAAAAAGAAAGTTTTATTATATTCTTACGAAAATAACGCTAATTCTATTTATGACATATTGATATACTATTATAAATATTGCCTGACCAGTACAAAATGTTTATACATATATAAAAAATTTGTATATGTGTGTGTGTGTGTGTGTGTATGGAGAATAGATTGTAAATTAAAAAAAATTAATAACGGTAAAAGTTAAACTATTATTTGATTAATGTTATATTAATATTGTGTGTGTGTATGTATATGTACATATATAAATACATATCTTTATAACTACATAAATTGTTATCAAAGATGTTTAAATATGAATTAAAAATTATTATTTCTATTAGATGGACGTAAGGAGGATGTTCATTTTGACAAAATCACTTCAAGAATTGCCAAACAGTGTTATAATTTGGATATGAATTATGTGGATCCTGTAAGTGTATAGTGTATCTATTGTATACAATTTTATAATATAATTGTATGAAATAGAAGAGTGCAATGTACATATTGTTCATGTGTATAATTAAGAGAAGAGATATATAAATTTTTATTTTTATATCTTTTTAACAAAAATAATATTGCATGCATAAAAGAGAAGGTACAATTTTATGAATTTTTAACGATATAAATTTGTATATAACAAGTGAATTTATTATTTGCAGTCTGCTGTTGCCATTCAAGTAATACGTGGTTTATATTCTGGAGTAACTACAGTCATATTAGATAATCTTGCGGCTGAAACTGCAGCTACCATGGCAACTAATCATCCCGACTATGCTATATTAGCTGCAAGGATCGATGTGTCTAACCTACATAAGGAGACTAAGAAGAGCTTCAGTGGTACGACATGTTTGATTTATTCGAGTCAATTTTTGCATCTTGATGTAATAAAATGATGTAATGCCTGTTTTTATTTTATTTTTGAAGAGGTCATGCATGACTTATACTATGCCAAGGGTCCTGTCACAAATCAACATACCCCTATAATCAACGAACGATATTACAGCATTATTAAGAACAATGCGGAAAGACTAGATTCTGCTATAATATACGATCGAGATTTCAGTTATAATTATATTGGTTTTAAGACACTTGAGAGAAGCTACCTGCTGAAAATCAATGGCAAGATAGTAGAGAGACCTCAACACATGTTGATGAGAGTAGCTGTTGGTATTCACGAGAACGACATTGACAAAGCTATAGAAACATACAACTATTTATCCGAACGATATTTTACGCATGCTTCACCAACGCTATTTAACGCCTGTACTAATAACCAGCAGATGTCCAGGTAATTGTAATAACGTTTAATATCTCGATAATATCCGATGTTTTATAATTATTTTAATAGAAATTATTTTCTTACAGCTGCTTCCTTTTGACGCTCGACGACGATAGCATAAAAGGTATTTACGGCACATTAAAGAAATGTGCGCTCATTAGCAAATATGCTGGTGGAATAGGACTCAACGTACATTGCATTCGTGCAAACAGCGCGGAAGATAATACGGATACAACCAACGGCTTAGTTTCTGTCTTAAAATTGTACAATGACATGGCTATTTATGTTGATCAAGGTGGAAATAAGAGACCAGGAGCGTTTGCTATTTATTTAGAACCATGGCATGCCGATATTTTTGACTTTTTAGAGCTTAAGAGAAACATTGGTAAGTTTTTTTTTTTTTTTTTCCTTTTCCTTTTCTCGCATTGATAATGTTGGTTTATATACTATGATGTATATATTTGTGCTTTTTTTTACAGGGGATGGAAACATGCGAGCTAGAGACTTGTTCTATGGTCTATGGATACCAGATCTTTTTATGGAACGTGTATATAATGACGAAATCTGGAGCTTGATGTGTCCGTATGAATCTCCTGGCTTGGCTGATGTTTGGGGTGATGAATTTAAAGAGCTGTATACTAGGTACGTACACACTAGTGGTTATCTCCTTTCTATCAACAATTTAATAAAATAATTTATATATGATTCATATATCTTTCTGCAATAAATTATGTAAATAAATTTACACAAAATGTTTTTATAGATACGAAAAAGAAGGTCGCTATAAGAAACAAGTAGAGGCCAGGGCTGTGTGGGTCGCCATTCTCAGATCGCAAGTAGAAACTGGAACTCCTTATATGCTTTACAAGGATCACTGCAATCGAAAATCTAATCATCAGCACATTGGTACAATCAAATGCAGCAATTTGTGCACCGAAGTTATTCAATACTCTGGCCCTGGGGAAGTTGCTGTGTGTAATCTGGCATCTATTGCTGTCAATATGTTTGTGAATACGAATAACAAGACTTTCGATTTTGATAAACTTAAAACAGTTGCAAAAATCGTCACCCGTAATTTGGATAAAGTTATCGACGTCAATTTTTATCCCATTTTGGAGACGAAAACTTCTAATCAAAGACATAGACCTATTGGTGAGATTATGGCCTTTTTGATTATCAACTGACTATATCGTGAGTGTCATATAATGAGTTGAAAATGTAAAAAATACGTATGTCCTCAGGTATCGGAATACAAGGTTTAGCGGATGCCTTCCTGTTAATGCGATATCCGTTCGAAAGCAAAGAGGCGAAGGAACTCAACATCAAAATCTTCGAGACTCTTTATTATGGTGCCTTGGAAGCGAGTTGCGAGTTGGCTGCAGAAAAAGGTGTTTACGAAACGTATGAAGGTAGTCCGGTCAGCAAAGGTGTAAGTTTGTAATATTTTATAATCGCGCTTATACATATATTTATAATTGCGAATCATGTTTAGTCCATGTATTGCAATCATAACAAAACATTGTTTCTCATCAGATCCTCCAGTATGATATGTGGTACGTTGAGCCGACAAATTTATGGAATTGGGATGAATTGAAGGTGAAAATCGCGAAGCACGGAGTAAGAAATTCGCTTTTGATTGCACCTATGCCAACGGCGTCGACGGCACAAATCTTAGGGAATAACGAATCCATCGAACCGTACACGAGTAATATCTATGTAAGACGCGTATTGTCGGGGGAATTCGTCATCGTCAATCCTCATTTATTGCGAGACTTAACTGCCAGAGATTTATGGGACAAAGACATGCAGAACGAGATACTCGCGAGCTTTGGATCTGTTCAAGTACGATTTTAATTATCTCTTGCTACTGTTTTTTGCATTTAGATTGTTTTTTTAGCGGATAATTTTTATGTCTTGCAGAACATTGAACGTATTCCTGATGATCTGAAAGCACTCTACAAGACTGTATGGGAGATACCGCAAAAAGTAATTCTCGAAATGGCGGCTGACCGTGGAGCTTTTATCGATCAATCGCAATCTCTGAATGTTCACATAGGAGATCCGACGACTGAGAAACTCACATCGATGCATTTCTTCGGGTGGAGAAGCGTAAGTGACATATTGTAATTACTGTAGTTTTGTTTCGACACTTTTAAACTCACATTGCTGTAGATTGCTCGAATAGATGACAGTTTTTTAAAAATTATATCAATGATCCTTCTAATCAAACAAAGTAACAGAATCGTTCAAGCTGTCAAAATTATATTATCATTTACAGGGTCTAAAGACTGGCATGTATTATCTGCGAACAAAGCCAGCTGCAAATCCTATACAATTTACAGTGGATAAATCTAAATTGCGAAATCATGATTCTATATCTAACTCGTCCACTGTCAATAATACCCCTATTCAGTCCCCCAATAAAGATGACAACAATGATGATGACAATATTGAAAGACAAAATCAATTATGTCAACAAGCAAATAAAAATTTAGAAACGATGCTTGCTTGTTCGCGTAAGAATGGAGAAGCTTGCATGTCGTGCAGCTCGTGAATGTTTTCTATCTTTTCTTGAACATTCTCTCTCAGATATCAGAAATATGTGAAATGTTTTCTATTTTTGTAAATTATGTAAACATGTTTTTGCACGTGTTATATATTCTAAATTTAATTATATCGTTAATAAGATGAGAGTTTTTTGACAAATATTGGCACGCGAATCAATAAATTTAAGTTAAATTGTTTTAATGTTTACACGAATTTGAATACGTTAATTTTTTCTATGCACACACACATTTTCCACTTTTCCAGAATACATATTAAACTTTGTATTGTAGGATAAAGTCTTGAGGAAGAGACGAGCAAGATTTGAAAATTTTTAAGTATGTATGTGAAAAACTATTTTATTTTCTTGGAGTATAAAAAAAAAGAGTCGCACTGTACGTAAACACACACATTGAAATTGACAGAACATGACGAAAAAAATTATTTATTTTGATTACAAGATTATTAATTTTATGATTGTTAATATTAAGCGCTATGTGTGACGCGAAGTAATTTAATATTGGACACGTATCGTCCTCGCCTCGAGAGCGGATGATCGGTCGTCGGTCCATCCGAAACCGTGCCTCGAATGTCACTAGCTAGGAACACGTGGCATCACTGCGACCGTCGTGGGGGTTACGGAGACGACGCAGAACTGTATTTATTTTGGTTTGGAAATTAGTCCGCAAGAGACCCGTGTGCGTGCATCGTTCCGGTCGTGCGTTTCGCACCAATTCGGGTGATTGAATTTCCAAGTACTTGCTTATCGGAGATCAAGAACTGAAAAACATGACCCGTAAGTTCAACCGAACGTCGCTGTCATATGATCCCTGTGCCGTGACAATTCGACGTGAGAAATAACGAAACGAGTTCGTAACTTTCGCGGCTGCCATTGTCATTAATGTTAATAACAGGCTCATCAGAAAAAGAAGGAGAGAGAGAGAGAAAGAGAGAAAAGTGAAATTATGATTCGCGTGCTCTCCCGAGATTTGTCGATTTGCTGGTGGGAGCAAATATTTCGACGAGATGACTCGTTGAAGAAACGAGTGCGAGCGAACATACGAGCGATGCGTTTCCACAAATTTCCCGGAGAAACATTTATTTTGCAAGATACTTCGAAGAGAAACGTCAATATTTTTGGAGCCGACAGCGTTAAGAAAAAGATATTTTTTTTTTTTTTTTCACGAACGTTTATTTATCCAAATCTCGATGATTTTGCGGGTTGAGGTAACGATTGAGAATCTTGAATTTGGAAAGCAGAAGGGAGAAGGGAGCATTGAACGTGATAATAATAGTAATAGTAATTTAATTAGAGTAGCTCTTTACTCTTTCGGAGATGCACGATTGATTTACTTTTCGAGAGTTCACTTTTAACCTAGATGCACGCTACGACATGTTGCCGACAATCCGCGTTCACTGCGAATGCACAATGACGAAAAGCGATCCATTTTTAGTATAGGGAGATATTCGACATATGATTTTGACACTTTTCGACTCCGAATATATACGTAAGTAAATATGGTGGAAGGTATGCTCCATGTCGTAGCTCACTTCACTATTTTACTCGCCGCCATTTTGCATCCGCAAGTAGCAGTGCTATTCGGATATAAGAAGTGTAGCAAGGATAAAAATTATTAAATAATCGCGAGCAATTCAATTCTCCGGTCGCGTGTATCGATTCGCCTCGTATGTATTCAATTGCCCTTTAATAAATTTTGGAGTAATGTACGAGCGCGTTGCGCGTTTTGCCCCACCATTTTACTAATTCGGTCGAAGGAATGTGATCTTGCGCTTGTACACGCATGCGCGCGCGCGCGTAAATAACTAGTGCCCTTGTTTAGGCACCGTATTCGAGTTGAATTAATGAGGACGAATAGAGATTGAAAATTTCAATCGAATTTTGAAGAGAAAAGAGTAAAATATCAAGAGAATCAAACAATAAATTAAACTGAATATAAATTAAAATTTTTAGATGTGATATTTAAAGTTTCTTTAAAGAAAATTTGTTTAATTATGTCATAGGTGGAAATCAACGTGAACTAGCACGAGCCAAGAACTTGAAAAAAACGGTAAAGAAGGCAGCGTCTGAACAAGACAGTAATAAAGGTCTTTCCTTGGAGCAACGTAAAGCACGGTAAACGCTCAGAGCTTAAAATGAATGTATTATTTATTGCATAATTTTTTATAATACTTGTATCATAATGCATACGTTTGTGCTTACAGTGACGCGGAACGAATGAGAGAGAAACAACTTAAGAAACAAGAACCAGATAAGTCTAAGCAGGCGGCGAGGTAATTCAAGGGAAAAGGTGTATAAATTTTTACGATAAAAACGATTATCACACGCAATGGTTATGTTAAAAAGATTCACGGGTCTAAGAGACACAAAGGTTGCTTACCAAAAATGCAAAAAGGAATCGTCATGTTTTTGATGTTAGAGAATTTTTCCATTGTCGGCCGTATAATACAGCTATATCGGTTGTATGACATACCACAGGACCTAGCCTCGATTATCTTGTTATTTACATATTGCTCACAAAAAAAAACAGTTATATAGCCGGTGTGTATAAAACTCGACGTTACCTACACTAAATTCAGTCAAAGAATAATGCGCGTTTGACTGGTTTCTTAGGTATAAGGATATTAATTAAATAATACGACATTTGTAGTACTAATTTTCCCAATCTGTAAATTCAAATTTTCGCATACTTATTTAATATGTTATCCAATTAAATGTGTAAGAAGCGAGCGGCTACTAGATACGTATATGCTTGCCATCGTTCCCCTTCGCTCGTAATAAACTGTTTAAAGTTTAACAATACACGCGTATAATTCTCAAATTTCCATCCCAAGTACGATAAATATATTTTTCATAGGCCATAATGTTTTACTAGTTACGATACACTATATAGTAACGATTAGTGATAGAGATATTAGGAATATAAACTAGTAAAAGAGGTGGAAGATAGAGATAGAGATTGTACAATTATTTCCCATATTTTTATTGCACTTTCCCAAAAAAAGAGTACATTTTCTTAACGTACTAATTTTAATCGCGAATTATTTTCACAACTTCGCTTTAATTACAAATATTCGTGATTATTAACATTGAGTCGAATGAGAGAATGGTGTGATTCGATAAATGTCACTGCGGGTGGAAGACCGAATCTTAATCGCTAACAATGTGTGGGGAAAGAGGGGAAAAAAGAGAATGTACGCTATACTAAATGACGAACGTATTGTCTAGCCTCTGAAACCCTCGTGAGAGTGTAGCATACTCAGCATAAAGATGCCGAAATTCAATTCTTTCATTCCGGATAGTTAGATTAATTGCGTATTTCGGATTTGCTAGGCTGTATTTTCACATTTCTAACACATCTATAAGCAAGAACGTTTCGCTCGTGTTTTTTTTTTCTTTTCTTTTTTTCATTTGGACTCTCCAACTCCATAATATGCGAGAAATAACGCGGTATATATTGAGCATTTATTTTTAATTATAGTGGTACACTACTATAATATGTGATAGTCTATTTGTGAAGAGAATTTACATGTGATATTTTTCTTTTTTAATATTACGTACGTGACATCGGGAATTCGTTCAACGTAAGAAATTGTCTCTCGGAATGTATATCCGGGTAGTGAATAATACACACGTCCGCTTGGCTATATCGTTAAAAAATATATATATATATAAATAATAGACGTGTGATTTTGCCGATTTCTTTTTCTATCCACACTAAACTTTACAATTTATTTCGCGCGTGTTTTTATTAATTCAGAATAATAATTCTTTTTTTAGTAAAACGTAAAATATTTCTATTAAAAAATACGCTCATGTGTCAATTTACTTTTGTCAATTTCACAATTATCGAATTCGAGTAAAACGTTCGATGTTTGTTTCTATTAATTTAATTAATTTCGATATAAAATTCAACTAACTTATTAAACTCGCCATCACACTTAAACTGAGTTTCGATCAAGCCTTCGAATAGTGTTTCGAGCTCTCAATGATAATACAATTATCTAGAAATGGGCGGCAGAATGTTATTTCCCTCGTCAATCTGTTCATTAGTCTTTACAAATGTTCCGTATACACATGTAATTTTTTATAATAATAATATCGCAATCAATATGTTACCGTATAAATATATTTACTTATATCTATTTCGATGCAATGTTTTTTCTTGCAATTGTGGAAAGATGTGACGGAAATGCGATAATTTCAGGACAGAAAATTTTATAAAAAGATTATGTTTGAAATTGCAAAGAAATGTCGACTGAGCTTATCTACTGTGTGTGCATGTATTGCTACTTATCATTACAATACTATATTCGTAACAATAGCACCATATTTTGTATTGTTCATAGGTAAATTATGTATTGCAAATTGAACAAATTCATGTACATGCGTTGCATGCGTATAAGCGCGTGCGTTTTCATCCATCAAAAAAATGATACAAAATCGATGCTAAAAAATTATAAATTTATGACAAGAAAACTTTTCTCTTCCTTTTGTCATAATAATTAATTTTTTAATCAAATTATGGCAGATGCTTTGTACTTTAGAATCATTTTTTGTCTAATATGGAATAAATTCGGCATAAGATATTGAAATTTCATTAATTATCTTTTTAATTTTCAAGATTTATATATATATATATATATAAATCTTGAAAATCTATCAAAGTTTATATAAGCTACATAATACAATACAAGAGATTTTTTATGTCTAAAGAATACTATTAAAAAAAAGTCACACAGTTTGTATGTATATGATAAACTTAATCAAAATTCAAAATGCATTTGAGAAACCAATGTTTCCTTTTTTTCAATGCTTCTCAAAATTATTAAATATAGTACCTTCAAAAGTTTTTAAAAAGTGAGCTTTTATATATCGTGAAAGTTTCACGATATTTTTATTGCAAATTGTGCCTGTATAACGCAAAATACATTCACACAAAGTGCATTTCCTGCTTTCTACGAATTTCAAATATATATCTTGCAAGTAAATCCGATAGAATCGTCGTTTACCGAAACTAACAAATAATTACATCACAATAATTGGAAAATTTTATAGTGAAAGTCTTATCGCACACATAAGTGTAGCAAAGTCGCTTACATACCAATCTATGTGTATGCCATATATGCTTATAAACAATGTATCGTGTACTAATATTCAAAAGTGATGAGTCGGAAATAAGAGACGTGATATATATCTCTCTTTCGTTTTTCATCTAAATAGCGGTACATGTGGAATGCATATATAATATTTGTGACGGATCGAGTAAACTTTAGAACGAGCGTTTCTTTAGGACTTTAGCGTCCTTTGAAAATCAAACCAAAGAATACTATTCTGTTTCGTATAATATTTACACGAATGCCTTTCTGCAGCTTTACAACATTTTCGATAAAAGAAAAATAGACTATGTCGCATCTTTATTGGAACGTGCGAGGACGATACTGAAAACAACTTACTTATAAATCTTGTATATTTTATTATTATTATTATTATTATTTGGAAACCAAAGAGAGAGAGAGAGAGAGACAGATCGATCGATCCCTCACATTCTCGTTGAGATTCGGTTGACCATTTTGAATTTTTTTCAGACGAAGCGCAAAAGTGAAAACAAGCGGATGTAAAAGTCGACGAAAGAAAAAATTTCTCGACAAAATTAATCAAATTACTCGCCTTTACTACGCGAATCACTACGTTTCCTCGACGAATATGTCGAAAGAAAAGTTACGTTCTCCACCACATGTACAATGGTCTACGTATGGATCTTTCGAGAAAATCATCTGAGTGAGAGAGAGAGAGAGAGAGAGAGAGAGAGAGAGAGAGAGAGAGAGAGAGAGAGAGACAGAGAGAGAGAGACAGAGACAGAAAATCGGAAGAGCGAGGAAAGCAAAGAAATTTCAAGAGCTCCTTCGCGTTTGCAGACCGCGTGTCGTCTCTCGACGAGTCTAAAGATTCAAGGAGCATATCGTGCAGGTCTGGGCAACGCAATGCGAGTGTAAATGGGATGGGTGCGACGGCAGGGGTGGCGGAGGTGGCGGCGGGGGCGGCGGAGGTGGTGGTGGCGGCGGCATGTAGAGCCAGCCAGCGCCCGCTGGCCAGACCGCGGACGATGAGGAGGACGTCGGGAGTAACGAATTGGTACTGCCTCCGGTACTGACGTGTGACGTCGGTCCACTCTCTACTCACATCACCTGAAACAAGGTCAAGCGCGAAGAGAACCAAGTTCATGAAATTCGATTTTTTATGACTTACTTTAACTCATAATATCGCTGACTTATCTCTCATACCACTCGCGCCGGGCAACATTCTCTTTTAATATCTCGAACATACCTTACGTAAGAATAATTATTAGTTTGCACGAATTTTTATATCACCTTAATGAATAAATGATCGCATAACATGCACAGCTACTCTATTACATACCGCTGTTTACGCTTTATGCAAAATTAACACACAGCGTTACGCGTCGTATTACGCATTAGCTCATATAAGATTTTTCACAAGAGACTTTTAAAACCTTTATGCCTCCCAGTTTCTCAAAGAGGGGATCATTTAGAATATAGAATATTTAATAATACTTATAATGTGATAAAAAAATGATAATATTTTATTAATGTACAATAACGGTTGTATTTTGATAACAAAATTTTGTAAAAATATGTATGAATGTTTCACACGAGATTTTTGTTTTTTGTTTCGCAAATTTAAGTCGCAACCAGAAAGTGCAAAAAGCCCTTAATATGAATAAACAGCTAAACAGATGCTATAGCGCAAAGAGAAACTTTCGACCTATGTAATTATATTAGCCAATTACTCTCAACTATTCTGTACGTTATATCGATATAATTAATAGTTTCGCGAAAACGAGTCAGTAGCGATAAGATTTCAAAGCTCGACGATTCGAATTACGAAATCTCTAGTTTCATCACGTAATTAATTGCAAACGTGCTCAACGTATACAGTTCACGGTTGGGGGAGAGGAATCATTTAGACTGTTAATAATTTCTATAGTTTGAACATTATTGAACGAATGTATCAGGATGTAATATCGATGTGGTTTCAATACGTTCGCAACACGATTGAAATCCACCGGAATCACGCGCACGCGCGCGGTATAATAACGATAGTTTGAATATTGGCTTATGTCGGTTTGGTCTGCGTTATGCACAGTGATATATTTACACAGTTGATATATTTACAAACTTGCATTGATACATTTGCTCATCTCGAATTTGTGATGATGTCGTATCGGCGGAGTAAACGCATCCCACTTGATACTTCACTGATCGAGACGGACAGTACCTGCAGTATCTGGCTCGCTTCAAAGGCCGTCCCCGGCAACAGTATGACCGGACTACTGACGTGTCCGCTCTCGACGCATATCATGTTGGGAAATTCGTCGTCCCCGAAGTCCGGAATGTCCCGCGCCTTCTCCTGCCAGGGATTCCACACGACGGTGTCGGGAAAGTTGTACTTTTGCACGCGCATCTTTCTACCGGAAACGACATTCGTGATGATATGCTCCGGCTGCGTGTTCTGGTAGATCCTGTCGGTCCATTCGCACACCGTCACGACGTCGCGGCCTTCTTGAAAGATTTGGTTGTCCCTAGTCTGCGTGTGCGTGCGCATGCGAGAATGAAACATTTTGTGAGAAAGCGTGCGTGTTGCGATAATCGCTTATCGATATGCGTCTCGGCTAGATAGATAGCAGTCGGATCGGTAAAATTTCATATATACTGTTTTAACCCTTCTGTCAATGAACGGGTACTCGGGTACCCAAACATTGATGAAAGGATGAAAAATTATGCATTGACGGAAGAGTTAAACTGGAGCATCGACTTGAAATTTAATAGATAGACTTGTACGATATAATTGAGAAAGGATTACTTCCTCATTGGATATGATATCGAGAAGGAATAATTAATTGAAAAATAAGCGGCTCTTCTCCGTGAGCTCTTTAAACTTTTCCAGTAATAATCCCGGTAAGAACTTTCGATTAAATTACATTTTAATTAATCGGCTTAATTTGCGAGGAAATAACAAGCGAAAAAAGCGTCTTTTGCTACCTTGTCGACGAACGTGCACCCGTGCAGCCCCGTGATCTGGCATCTCCTGACGTCGGGCACTTTGAAATAAGTGTGTAGGAGCAAATTAAAGCTGAACGTGTCCTCTCTGCTAGGATTGTACACGCCGATGTTGAAGTGCAACTCCTTCTCGCGCAATATTAGCCTGTACGTTAACCTGAACTGTGAATTCCACAGCGATCGCGTGAATTCGCTGTCCATTATCGAGAATATCGCCTCGATATCCCCGCTTGGCAATCGTTCCGGTGACTTTTCCACGTTCCAACGGATAATTCTGGCAAAACCGTGGGGCGGTCCAAACGTCCATGCTCCGAATTGTGCTGCGGAAATAATTCCATCAAGTGTCGCTACAATATTTTATATCTTTAAAAGCTAAATCTTAAAGCTTCTCAAAATGTCACGATAATTCGCGATATTCCAAGTTGGCCTTCTTTTTTTCTTTTAAATTAGAATTTGTTCCTTTAAAATTGCTCTTCAACAATTACAATCGAACAATACTAATTATAAATATATATATATATATATATATATATATATATACATAAATATTATATATAACAATACTAAGTTTATACGTTATACTTACGGAAAACGAATGGTATGCCGCCTCTAATAGCTTTCTTTCCATCGAATACAGCTTGCTTACTGAAACACAAAGAATCAGGTATTGAAAAGAAAGAAAGTGTCATAGTTGCGTACCTTAGGCTACTCGGTTATAAATTTTATTGCTTTTCTCTCTCTCTCTCTCTCTCTCTCTCTCTCTCTCTCTCTCTCTCTCTCTCTCTCTCTCTCTCTCTCTCTCTCTCATATATCTCGATATGAAATTGTAATTTACTGTGTGTTTCTGCATATATTAAATTTCCCACGTTTCATTATTTAACGAGACGAATTTTCTACGGGAAATCTGCAAAAATATATTTTAAAAACCATACGAGAATTTATTTGCTCACGCGCTTGTTTTTACGCCCCCATCGTCGAAGCGCAGGTATTATCTATTATTTCCTTACCGTAATAACAAAAAAAGAAAAAAAAAAGAAAAAGAGGGATCTACGAGTATTGTCGATAGCGTTGAAAAATATGCGGACGGATATCTGTTGTTTGTTCCTGGCGTTGTTATTGCGAACATATCAGATGCGTATAGCGTATCGGATTAATGAAAACTGCACACGTATAAACATTTGAATCAACGAGTCTCACATCGAGGGAGAAATAACGAAAAGCGAATGACTCAGCGTCCAATCGGAGAGTAAAAAATCTATTTTTAATGCAACTTTTATAAATCTCAATCGCTGATGTATATTGTATGTATCATCGATATACGCAAGATGTAAAGCGAAAAAGAATAGGAATGCACAATAATAATAAAATAATTTCTCTCTTCTTCTTGAATTTTATATCTACTCTCTTGGTTTAGATTCTTACACGAGAACGTTCCATCAGCTCGTTTAACTAATTTACGAGGACTATGCGGAATTTTACGATGGCGTACTGCGCCGAGAGCAGACAGGGCGAGCGGGTTGCATCAGTGTATAAATAATCATATGACGTTACGAAGCTATTTCGTAAAACTTGACAGCATGCGAGGAGCAATGCAAAAAAGATCGTCGTCTGTGTGTCTCGCGATTAATTTTGCAGCGCGACAAGATTCTCGCAAAATTGAACAAGACAAAGTAATGTTACTTGTGATATCTTATTATTGCTCCTCGCTGAGTCAGAGATGTACGAGTGCATCAACTTTTGTCATTTCTGCAGCTTGGAGAGCTGAAGAGTCGAAAAGGAAGATACAATACAGCCAGGTCGATAAATGGTTATACAGCTTGTAGCTTGTATTTCTCAATTGGGGAAAGGGTTCGGTTTTACAGTTAGCTGCATCGTTTAAGTTGAAAATGAAAATATAAATCTCTCCGAAGGTCGGTTCAATTGTTCACGTAAAAAAAAAAAAAAAATCTTCCGTTTTATTCTATCGGCACATTTTATTTTACAACGATCCTTCCGAATAAATAAGTTATTACAACAAGTATCGTTGCAGCACTGTTAAATTTTTTAATTTGTAGTACCGACAAAGAAGAATTTATAATTATTCGTCTCATCGTATACGAGGTTGCTTGGAGCAATTAATAGGGGAGGGGGGAGATTTTAGTACGTAATAGAGAGGCTATTAGAATTTTTTGCATATATTCCTAATTATCATAATAATCAATGCTCGTTAATAATAATGGCAAAAAGGTATTTTTTCTCAGCACTCTAACAACTTGAAGAAACAAGTGTATAAAAAACGTAAGATTATATCATTATCTCTTCTTCAATACATATTGAGTGTCATATAATCTATTGAAACAAATTTCTACTTTTTTCGTATATAAATTTATATATAAATTTGTGCAAGTTCGATTCTCTCTCTTTCTCTCTGTTAAAATACATGGCCGAAACAAATCGCTCGCTTCTAGGATCATCGGACAAGTTAGAAAACTCGTTGATCCCTTTCGTTAGCGCTAACTAAAACGCTCGGAGCGGTGTGCTGATATCGCCGTGCTGCGAAAGGGAGAGACGGAGACATCGCGTTGCCTGAACGCGCGGAAGCAGAAGAAGAGAGCGAGACGGAGAAGTATAAAGCCGGAGGGCGGATGCAGGATGACCATTAGTCAAGCCTGTCAGGGGCCGCGGAGATGTTCTTAAGAAGGAGCTTGAGGATACACTCGGGATCCAAGGCTGCGAGGAGAACGCGCAAGATCGAGACACGTATCTGGAGAGAAGCGCGGAGAGGAGTTGTGTAATCTTCGATTCGCGCGATCGCCTCCCGAAAATTACCGCAAGGTCGCGTATGCTCATCTAAATGAGGATTGCATTTTTTTTCTGCACGAAGCTTAATTAATAGAAAAAAAAAAAAAAAAAAAACGCGCGCTAAATTATCAGCTAAATCGCGAATACTGTTGATGTAAAGGTATCAGCAATCGTTAAATAAAAAAAATGAGATCTGCATCACATGTTACGCGAGTTAAAGGCACTTTTGTCATTTCGTCTCTCAAGGTATATACCCGGATTATTCCAATATTCGCTTTTCATCACCGTGCGGCAGTCCAATTTTCGCTATCGGCGGTCAATCCTGACAGCCGATGATGAAGTTAATGACGAAATCTCTCGATTCCAGAGCAGATCTCCTCTCGAACGTCGCTAATTCTCTCACAGCGATACGAATGTAATCCATTTTCCCCGGATACGTAAACCGCGAAGAAGGAGGAGGAGGAGGAGGAGGAGGAGATGGTAATCCCATCCGTTTGCACGATCCCGAGGCGAATAGAACACGCAAACAGAGATGGAGAGATGGACAGATAGATGGATCGCGACAACCCGAACGTCACGGCGAGAAGAGAAAGACATAGGGAAGATGGGAGCGAAAGCGAGAGAGAGAGAGAGAGAGAGAGAGAGAGAGAGAGAGAGAGAGAGAGAGAGAGAGAGAGAGAGAGAGAGAGAGAGAGAGAGAGAGAGAGAGAGAGAGAGAGAGAGAGCGAGCGAGAGAGAGAGAGGATAGAGAAGAGGGCAGAAGGGAAGGATAGGAAACGCGATAGCGGGAGGGAGGGGTGAGAGGAAGCGAGAGGGTAGAACGATGTACCACCACGAAGTACGACGACGCGGCGGTAGGAACGCGGCTGACGCCGAGCAAAAACGATCGGCGCTGTCTGCCATGCTTTTTGCGGGCATCACAGTTTCCAACCTCTCTCCTCCTGGTCGTTTCTAGCCTGGTCGTATTTCTCCCCGTGTTGCCGCGCTCGCTAACCCACAACCGGGCACCCAATTCTCGACGCGGTTACGCCCGGCTTCCGCGGGATATCGTCGCGGAGTATACAGGGTGCCTGGTAATTGGCGGTCGTGCGATCGTGACGAGATATATAAAGTGTATATATATATATATATATATATATATATATATATATATATTGCAGGAAATGTATAACTTTCTTTCTGCCGTCGGGAAACAGAGCAACCGGCTGTAATCGGGGAGATTCGAGTAATATAATCTCGGAACACAAGTTCTCGATCGACGCGCGGGAAAATGCTATGCCTTCATCTCGCGCACGGATGAAAGTAGTAATCATTTTGCGATGTAGCAATGTGTACGCGTGCGTTCGCAGTCCTAGATTCGCGGATTGAAAAATTGGCGACGCGAAGACACACGAGGGAATAGGGGAGGGGGAGGGAAGGGGGAGGACAAGGAGGAGGAGGAGGAGGGGGGGGGGGTATAAGTCGAAGCGAATTAACTCTCGCGGCACGTAGCATCGCGCGCCGTTTTGCGCGCTTTTTACGAGCGCAACAATTTTCAATCGACTTCTTCTCGCCAGCGACGCGAAATTGCGCCGATCCTTCCGACGAAGAGAATACGTCCTCGATATTCGCGGAACGCGAGAATCCTAAAGGATCCTCTCCCCCTTCGCTCTCGCTCGCGACGATTTCGATTCTTTGCACGCGCTCATTATCTGTAAGAAGGAGGGGATTCGCGAAGATACGAATATCTTTCGCGTATTGTACGGTAAACGACTCGGGAGATTTGTGACGGAGGAAGAATATTAACGCGCGGACAAGTGAAAAATTGCTCCTCGGCTTTAATGAGTCGTTGAGCAAGTCGATGATGCTGAATAGCAACGAATCATCGAAAAAAAGAAAAAAAAAAGAAAGAAAAGAAAACGAATGCCTAGTTCGCGAGTTGAAATTCTCAGGAAAGCAGAAGCATGCTGCTTTAAAAGATTGCTAGCGCAATTTATTCTTCAGTCCATTCGAGTTTTTTTTTTTTTTTTTTTTTTTTTTTTTTTTTTTTTTGTAATGTTGCATCTCGGTATTTAACTTTAAGATTTTCTCGACCTCTAAAAGATTAATGATACTATACATGATATCGTATTTTTATTCCAAGTAAACAGAAGACGCAAGTGCGTATACGATATGTAAGCGTTGAGCGCGAAATACGTCTGACAGGAGCAAAATCAAGAGTTGTCATCTTACGCGCGTTCGGCGTAATTTTATCGACGCGATCCTCGAATTTGCATATCGTTTCATTTGCCATAATTTCATAAGAATTATCGTTCGCGGATTTAGATCGTGATTTTCCTTCGTGCGGTTCAGCGAAAACTAATTATCCACACGACGGAACGTCCAGATACATGAAGAGCGTCATGAATCGACAGGATTATAAATAAGGTGTGACTGCGCGCTTTTGTGGTCGAAGACAATTACGCGACGCTTCTTGCGGTGGCAGAGCTACTACTATATCTGGAAGCTTGCTGTATCCAGAACGAATTCGCCGGAATTATATGAGAGAGAGGGAGAGAGAACTCGACATTGTCGTCACGTGCGTCTACAATATTATATGACCGTGTGATTAGAACTCATCGCGATCTTGATAAAATTACTCGTAAAATCATAGGGAGAATATGTAACGCACTCATGTCATTATCTAAAAAAAAAAGACACAAATTATACATTATCTTCCGTAATGGATCTCCGATCGATACGAGGAATAAAGTGCAACGCGAATTTCATTTCCATTAAATAGTACACGCACTCACAATCAGTGATATTGCGTAAACTTAGCGACATAAAAAATATCGCTGTTCTTATTAAGAAGGCTACTTGTCCATGCATCTTTCTATACAAGAAAGCGATTACGGCGGACGTATAAATTTCCTCGAATTATCAAGTGCCAATTAACTCTTCCAGGAGAGAGATATCCAGTTTCTTTCTCTCTCTCTCTCTCTCTCTCTCTCTCTCTCTCTCTCTCTCTCTCTCTCTTTCTCTTTCAGTGTGGAACCTCCAATCGGCTCGAACCAACTTTGAAGTCGTAGTCGTTAACAGCCGAAAGTTCTTTGACGAGTTTTGTGGCGCTCCACCATCGAGAGAGTAACTCGATGCCCTCGAGGGGAGCCCACCTCCCCCCCTTTTCACCCCCCTCGCGGTCCAACAGTCGGCAAGATGCGAGAAGCGGATGCCTCGCATTATAAGTGCATTAACGTGCTGGCGCGGCTCGGCCATCTGCTACGGTCGCGATTTACGATCGGTCAGTGAAATTCTGAGACGAGACTTCTCGTCTCAGAGCCGCGACCGGGGCTTATCACGAAAAACTGGGCTCCACCGAGGCGGAGAGGGGGGTGGGTGGGGGGAAGAGGGGGGGAAGGGGGCCCTACCGGGGCAATTCCGATCGCGCGAAAAACGGGCTCTGCGAGCTGCATATTGTTTTCGGATGCACTGCACAATCAGATCGATACGCATTACATTCGACTGAAGAATGTATTGTGAAAAAATTATTGCAAGTTTTGATCCGAGATAATCTAGGAATTTAAAGAAATAAAAGCTTGTCGATATTCTATTCGAGATGTTTGTCATTTTTATCAGTGTATTAATTTTTATTAAGTTATCTTCGCACATTCGCGAATATCTATATTTAATCGAAAAATCACGACGACTTCTTTGCGGAGATTGCCGAGTCGAGTACAAGTACGCAAACGAAATCGCGCAAGTGCAAGGTCGAGTCGTGTGCTAAGAAAAGTGAAAGTCCGCGAACATCCGAATTGGAATCAAATCCAGCGCGGCCGTATATCTTGCCCGGTGGTTTGAATGACGAAAAAAAAAAAAAAAAAAGAAAAAAAAGAGAGAAGAGCGTATAATCTCGCGGCGGTGGTTTCTCGACGTCAGCGATGATCATCGATGATGCATAGAGCTCGAAAACTGCGGGCGGTTTCCTTCTCCAGCATACAAGCAGATGGAAACGAAATCGTCGTAATAAACCCGAGCGATTATAGCCGTTCTTCTCATCGAACGATATCTTTTCCCGCTCGTTCGCCGCATCAAGCATGCACGTAGGCTATTTCTCGAGACATCTCTTTATCGTCGAAAGACAGTGGTTTCCAACAGATTTCTATCCGAGAAATTAATTTCGTCCAGAATAAATGATCGCGCGGGTATTTATCTATGCACCGAGAGCGGGGTGAGTATAGTGAGAGTAAGGACTTAAGGACACACCCGGTACGTGTCGAAGTTATCCGCTTCGAGCTCCGCCGAAGCCGGCGGTTTTTGCGTTTTCCCCGGATCCCGGCAGGAGCAGCAGCACCAGCAATAGCACCAGCAACAGCAGCAGCAGGGCGAGGCTGCTCCGCAGGGTTCACGCAGAGCTTCTCTCTATACCCGCAGCCAACCAACCCCCGCGTCGCGCACACCTCCCCGTGCTCGTCTACCACCACCGTGAAACTTTGTTTAACTAAGGCCGGCAAGAAACGAACCTATTTATACTAGGTCGGACGCGTTCGCGGGCGTTGCTGCTCTTGTCGGGGCCGAAAGTTGCTTCCACCATCGCGTAGCGGTCATGGGAATCCAACGGATGCTGATAAACGAGGAAATATATATATATATATATATATACCCGGCAAGAAGAATATCGCGTAATTTTCCGCCGTGCTCGTAAATTCGCCGAGACCAGAATCCGACGTCTAAATCCGAAGCCTAAATCGGATTCGCGCTCCGTTTTCCCGAGATAACTGTCTTTCGACGTAGCGTTTAATCTTATTTGTTGCACCAGCTGATATAAACGTTGCTCGTTTATATATATATAGATATAATTTAATACATCCGTCCTTCTTTAGACATCGTTCTCTCGAATTAAGGAATTAATTAAATTGCGAGGGATGAAAATAAAAATTGCCATCGCGAGATATCCGCCGGATAAGTCGCGCACGTAAATTCGAGATGAACGCCATAAATGCATACTTTGACTGGATAAAATGTTAGCTAGTTGGGAAAAATTTTGAAGAAATGTAAAACAAGATTTGGATATACTTATTCAAATAAGCGAACTCTTTACCAAAGTCAAGCGTGACAGCCGCTTCGAGGATGACAGCCCCGAGCTGATTTGGCGGTTCCTCGCGAGAGTCGCGCGCCGATGCATCATACAGTCGGGCGAATAAATGAACGCGCGTGGGCTGTGGTTGAACGAATTCTTCGGTGGTGATGCCGTCATCGCCGTCGACGGGATTTTAAATCTCGTCATATACGCGACACGCCGACCGGACATCTGAATTTCGCTCAACGAGATCACCGATTTCATTCGAGCGGTTCGAAAGGTAATCGACGCACGCCAGTTTTCAATTTTCCGACAAAATAATCGCGCAAACGAGCACTTGCCCGATCCCCGCAAGATTTCCCGTTGCCGCAAAAAATAACAACGCAGCAAACAATGAAAATATACGTACCCGCGAATTGGATGGCGAGAAAAAAATACAAATCGATAAGAGCCGATCGCGAATGGACAACGAATTTTACGATTCCGCGTCTCGTGAATTTTTCGAAACGCGAACGAAATCTCGGGAAAATCCCCCGCGACACGTCTCGTTCGCATTTTTTTTAGTTAATGCGGGAAATGCGGGACGGTGCGAATTCTCGAGTCTCGCGAGCGGGCGAACGTGTATATATACTATATACGTCGGATGAAATCCCGCGCGAGGAAGATTTGAACGTAGTATTTCACTTCGCCCTGCAAAACACGCAATTATTTCACGGCTTAAGCCGCGCGTTCCGCCTTGAGCGGGTTCTTGCCCGCGTCTGCTCGCGCTGAAGAGCTTTTTCGCCGTTGAGTTTGTTGGCTCTCTCTCGCGCGCGCGCGCGCGCGCTTCGCGTTCTCATTCGCTGCGGGATAACGTGCAATTAGCAAAAAAGCCTTCGCTCTCTTTGCATTAGACGCGACTGTGTCATTCGCGGCGACGGAAGAGAATGGCGTTCGTGCAGCCGTTCGCTCTCGTTCGCGGGGGGAAGGGGGGGGGGGGAAGTTACGTTATTTTCCGCCAAACTTGCGCAAAATCATGCGAGCGATGTGAAAACCTTGAATCGCGCTATTTATTAGATGGAAAAATCTCAGGTCTTTTGTAACGCAACTGCCTGCACTATCTCCGTCTATCAAACAGGTTGCGTGCGATTACACTGCAATAAGATTTAGATTCAGAATTTATGACACTGATAAATTAAACACGTACGTAACAATGTACGATATGTACGATTAACAAAGAGAAAAAACAGACGTATGGCGGACGCGTATGCGGCTTTTAAATTTAAAATTGCTGTAACCGATATAAAAAAAAATATTATTGTATATTTCATATTTTTATTTGATATTTATATGTGTAACGTATTACTCGCTGGCGTAAGATAATAAACAGAGCGACAGATTATTAACGAAATCCAAGATTTGTAAGATTTTAATTTGTAAGAGCTTTGCAAAATTTTCGAGATAAAAAATTTGCAATGTTGCAGAGTTTATAAGAACTGAAAATTTATGGATGCGAGAGTGTAATATAATAAAATATTAACATGGAATTGATATAAAATTCTTGAAATCGGCAATATCTCTCTACGGTACCGAGAATTTCTGATAGAATAAAATAATTCAATGGCTGCTGTCGAGTGGGTGCACATTTGCAGAATTAAGGATCTATAGAAGGAACGCTTCGCAAAGTTGGGTCCGAAGATAACGTGGAAGAAGTACCTTATTTGTAGAGCGAACAACTACTCGAAGCAACAGCGAATTGAAAAGAAAAGGTCCAAGTAGATCTTTCACTAGTTTTCGTATGTTTGTCGAAAGGATGAACTCGATATCGAAGCGAGACGATTTGTATTCGGATTACTTTTTGAAGGAAATCTTCCTATCGTCTCTCGTGAGATCAAATTCCCTCAAGGTGTGTTTTACGATCGAATCGAAATATCTTTGCAAAAATACGGATTTTAAAAAATCGATGCAAGATTAAATATGATAAAGTTTTAATTTTCAAAACGCGTCTCTCTCGCTCTCTCTCTTATCGCAAGCACCTCCGCACAATTCGTGCATTTTTTTCCTGAAGGCATTTAACGGTACCAGTTTCCTTTTTCACACATTTTTGACATCTTTCGTTACGTTTTCAAGGACGAAAAATTTCAACGAGCCTCCGCGAAAGGAGCAGCGCGGATTCCGCGCTTGCGGAGCGAAAAACCGCGAGATCGAGCTCGCTCAAACTTCTTTCCACCCGGTATAAGGTAACCGATGGATTATACAGGCCGGTCCGTAGACTAATGATCCCGGTGGCTGCGGTTTTTGCCGGCATTCTACAGCATTCCCATTCGGCTGGATTCCGCTCCGGAGCCACCGCGCGCATTATTTTCCGTCCGCCGCGGAGCACTTACGGATTCAAGATCGGCTGCAAGTATCGTCGTCCCCCTGCATCTCTAGTGCATCGGGGAGTGCACTTTTCGCTTCTTCATCCGCATTTTCGTGGATTCGAGTTCGCGAGTTTTGGACAATCATGCCGCGCGTCCTGCTGATTTCGCGCCGAAGCTGTCGGTTCGCAAAGTTTCGCCTTCGTACATATAATAATTGCGCTTGTATCGGAGAAAAACGATATTCTCCACTTAAAATGCAATCTAAGATAGATTTTACTCTTTATCAGAAAAAAAGCTTTAATCTAAAAATTAATTGTAAACATATTTTTTCTCCAATTTCGAGGCTGGAGTCTTGGCGAAGACTAAACAAAATTAACTCACTGTTATAACACGATGTTATTATTAGCTATGAGAAATTATTCAGTCATCAGTACTACGTGTTTATGCGACAGATCATAAATCCGTCATGTCAAAGTTCCCTGGAAATAGCAATTATCAGCGCCCAATCAAATGCACCTACAAACCCGGTACAAATAACGTCGCTCTCTCTCTCTCTCTCTCTCTCTCTCTCTCTCTCTCTCTCTCTCTCTCTCTCTCTCTCTCTCTCTCTCTCTCTCTCTCTCTCGCGCGCGCGCGCGCGAATTCGCGTTTTTATAAAACGTAATTCCCGTCGTATACCAGATAGATAATCGACTTTCGATAGCAGTCGCACGCGATGATGTTCCGTCTCGTGAAGATACTTGCCCAAAGAGCTTCACTGGAAGTACATCGCTGTATCGCGGCCGATGTTTTACGTCGAAATGGCACTTTTTATATGTCAGATAAGCGCACGCGGCCTCTGCGCGCTATCTTTGTCTCATATATGTATACATATACCTATACTGTTTGTATAACGTGCTGTTTTTATCGCGGGATTCATTTCATCGAAATCTGACGTGTAAACAATCAGCAAATCTAATTCTATTCTCGAATCTGACTATTCGCGAATATTCATTTTCAATTTTAAATTATACATTTATTTACTTATATTAAAATGTCATACAACTATAATCTCTGAATTATAGAACAAATTATAAATTATATATTATATTAAAAATTATAAAATTATAAAATTATAAAATATAAAATACTAAAATATTAATATATTAAAAATAATAAAATTATAAAATAATAAAATATAAAATTACTCTTCCAACGAGTACACTTTGATGTTAGTGGGAGGACTTTTAGTACCTGGAAGGTTTATCCGGAAGGGGAAGCTAACAATAAGTACCAAACGACTCGTGTTGTTGTATTTGTAATGCTGTAATGTATTTGTAATGCTGTAAAAGCATTGTGACGAGTCGCAAATAATTCATATGCAGAGAGCGTATTTAATGCGTTAAGCGCACATTTTAGTGCGTCGCGAAACAATTAATCGCGTTTTTGCGCGAAATTTCGATTTCCGACAAACGGTTCGGTTTAAATCGGTTAAAATTTTGATTGCCCGATAAGGGCAGAATGGGATCGTCTTCGTTCAGTTCCTTGTCTCATTCCCGCCTCTCGTCTCATGCACCATATGGTGTTGCTATATCATGTCTTCATATGTAGCCCGCCGACCACGGCCTTCTTTTTTCCTACATTTTGAAGACATAATATGTGCTCTGATTGTGAGGCAAGAATCGGGGTGAATAAGATTCGCGTCGATCGCATCCATCGATTCTTCCGCTTCGGGTTTGTAACTCTTGCTCAAAGTTACCTCGTCGACTCGAAATTTTATCGTCGCGATTGCGTAATTAAGGAGTGCCGTGCAAAGTGTCCCACGTAATAAATTGCAGGAACTTTTACTCGCGAGTACAATGTAAATCGACGAATTTTTACAACCCTGACAACATTGACAACCCAAGAGGAGGAGACCTAGGAGAGGCATCGGGCAAAGCAACCCTGGTGTATTTATTATTTGTATATTAATTATATAAATTGCGTACGCGCATTAATTCGGTTCCTTTATTTGAGCGATTTAAGCAAGAAAGCATTTTTATATAAATTCTGCAAAAGTATCTATTTGAAAAAGAATAGTGTCTTTTCAGAATTTATAAAATTATTCCAATATATATATTTGTCTATTATTATAATAGAAAATTCGGCGCCTACAATAATAATTTGTTAAAATATTAATTATTTTGGGCGCTCCTATAATTTGGATTTTAGATTTGTATGTTACAAATCAATGCACGATCGATGAGTGACAAACTTTCATTTTATTTTGAGGTAACGGATTTGTAAAGATTCCAGATGTAGATAGAAAATAGCCCTATTACCTAAAAATTGAGTCGCAAAGAGTCGCGATTTGTGTTTTCCACGATTCTATAAACACCGACGACAGACAGGCGAAAATACTCGCGACGCAAGGCCGAGTTCAATCTCGAATGGTCGAGAGTTCAACATGCTTCTAAAAAAAAAAAAAAAGAAGAAGTTTCACGCGCAATTCATAGTTTTTCGGTACACAAGTATAACCGCGCCTCTCGCATGACGATCATCGCACGCATCAAATCAGCTGATTCCGCGCTCGCGCTCGCGCAAAATATTTTGTCATTCGGTTATCGTCGCGGTTTCGTTTCTTCGCGATTTCCGTTTCGACGTATTTTCTCGCGCGCAAATCCACGTTCCGAACCGATGGCAAAAAGTCGAGACGACGGGGCTGGCGCGGTGTCATTAGTGTTCTCTTTGTCCCCGAACCTCCCCCTCTCTCTTTCTCTCTCTCTCTCCTTTCTTTATACGCAGCCGCTCTTTCCATCGTTTATCGTGCTTTTTCCGTGTCTGTCTTCATCGTGTCCCCGTGAGAGATTTTCGCGCGTAACAACGCGCAAAATATACTTTGTGTCGCCTCCATAGTTGGACGCAAACTAGCCGGAGTGGAGTTACTCGTGTTGTTTGCCAGTGGATTAGCCTCCCCGGAGGATACCTCTTCAATAGTCTTTTTATCGATTCGCGTGTATTTTCGGACGTGTCGTTTTAAATTTGAAAATTCGAGATAGCGAAAAAAAGAATCCATCCGAAGCAAACTCGCGCGAGAGTTTATTTGGGAAGAACCGATGCTGAACCGATGACGAAAACAGTGACGCGGATGGGATCGTAATGTTTTTCCGGAGCTTGAAGAAATAATTTTTTCGAGAGCTGCCTTTGCATTACTACTACTACTATAGAAACAGACGATCTCGCCATATGCTCGGATCACGATCTCCAGCGACAAGGATGTATGCGGTGTCAAATGCACGCGGAACGTTTCTAACGTGTTGCAGCATCGTCCGACAACATTCCTCTTGTCCGGCTCGTTTATGATAGTTAGTATAATTAGTACAGTTTTCGACGGAATATTACGATTCTTGCGCGCATTTCGGAATTGAAACTCGATGAATTCGACAGACACAAATCTTACAATTGTAACTTCGCGACCGACTACCTATTTAATTGAATAAAATTTAATTGCCGTTGAATTTGATTTAATTGTCGAGTAAGAAAATGTGATCACGGAGCGATATCGAACTCTATACGTTTAAAACGCGTTCCGTTATCGTGGCCTCGATGAACGCACATTCATCGCGCGGCTTCGAACGACTTCTCGTTGGAACGCGAGATTCTCTCTCTCTCTCTTTCTTGATTATCTCTTTCTGACCAAATTATCTTCTCGTCGCACACACACGGTGCGTAGAGATCGCGTCATCTCACGCGACCGAAACGAACTCTCTTTCCTACGGCTCGAAACCTCTAATCCGAAAGTCGAGCTGAAATTTCATGGTCGGGTCCTGCCGGCAGCCATTAACGACGTTTTCCTTCCACATCCCCTTCTATCGCTCATTTTCTCCCTCCCTCCCTCTCTCTCTCTCTCTCTCTCTCTCTCTCTCTCTCTCTCTCTCTCTCTCTCTATCGCGAGAATGCGCGCGGAACATGTGTGTGCGTGGCGTGTCTTTAGGTGTGGTGAGGATAGACTCTTAATCATCGTCCCATCCCTTCGCCAAGATGAATCGTGCATTTGTATACCCGCACCCCTTTCGCTCTCCCTTTCGGTCCGCGCCTGTCTCTGTCGCGTCTCTTGATTCGCCCTAATCATTTGTCTCCGTCGTACGCCCTTTCTCTCTTTCGTTGGGGGTGTAGAAACGCCGCCGCCGCTCTTTGTCTATTTCCGAACGAACCGAAAAAACAGTTAGGTCGCTCCGGTGTCTCGGTATCGAAAAAGGTTGCGTATTGTACCTACTACAATTCTCGGCATAATCACGCACCGGACGTAGGTACCCTTTCCGTGCTCCAGAGAGTCCATTTTGCGACAAAACTCGACCGTTTCTTTCACTCGTGAGAGTTTTGAAAAAATTTCGTTTTCAGGATCTAGCTAGACTTTCCACCGTATTGTGAACGATTACAAGCGAGCTACAAATTTTCATATTTATTCTCTTTTACGACCCTATCGTCTTCATTCGTTGTCTTCATCATTTCCGCTCCGTTATTTGTCGTATTCGGCAAATCGTATATATAATTCACCCGATCATTTCATCGCGCTAATGAAATTCCAGCTGCAGTTCGTCGTTCGCGCGCCATCGCTTTCCGTCACCCTCTCTCCCCCTCTCCCTCACCCCCCCCACCCCACCCCGATTCTTCGTTTCCGTTTTTGGGCCCCGACGTGTACGCAGATGTTCGACGAGGGCACATCCCATCCGCGGTCGGGGATAAGAACCGGAGAAACGGAGATCGACACGCTGCACGTGGTCCTCTCGTGTTACCGATGGATACAACCAAGTCAAGTTTAGAACGACCGATTCAATTTCTTTACACGATGATTAATGCGTGAGAGAGAGAGAGAGAGAGAGAGAGAGAGAGAACGTGTCGATTATTTCTGAATACGTTTACAGTGTTCGCAAGCCGATTAATCTGACAATTGAACGATTTCCTCTCAATCAGACATTTCGAGAGAGCCGGAGTGTCTCTCGCTCTCTTCTCTTCAAAATTTAAAATTAAAGTAGATGATCAAATCTCAATCTTGAAATCTTGTTAAAGTTAAACGAAAGTTTGCTACAGATTCTTGTCATTTATTAATCTCATTATTGAACGAAATTAAAATCGCTATTGTTTTCGCAAATCGAGACACATAGTATAAGTATCTGTCATTAAAGTATGTACTACAATAACGCGGAGCATCAGTATCGCGTCGCGACCGGACATACCGACGTAACTTTTATTACGGCCGTTTCGAGGGAAATTGGAGTAAATTACGAGCGTGTTTGCCGAGCGTCTTGCATCGTGTGTGTGTGTGTGCGCGCTACTCGCCACCGTTAAAATTCCTTGACGGTGCTTCCGAGATAACCGTGTTCTGGCAGCGATCGAACGATGATATTCGCGATTATATTCGCGGAGACAGAAATTTACGACAAGTAATACGCACAATACGAGAAAAAGATAATATCGCATTTTTCAGTTCTCAAATAAACATTACATAACATAAGTCGACGTATCGAAGAGAATATATTTTACAGAAAAAAGACAAAAAAAATTGAAAGCTTATTTCGGTGACGAGAGAGTACGATCTCGTTTGCCGATCGTTGACGTGTTAAAAGTCGATTTTTCATCCCGTCGTACCGCGAATGGAGAGTCCCGCGGGTCTCTTTATTACAAAACCCAGTCTCGACAGCGGCTTTACAGTCGGAAGGACCGATGACTGGCAAGCGACGACGCGAAGGGGCCCTGAACCCCGTGTATAAGGTATGTACTGGTCCAGAGAGCGCCCTTGCCTTCGCTCCGTCAGTTTTTTCATCGTCTGCTCTCGGGCTGCTGCCGCTTTTAAAGCGATCGTCACGGGCACCGCGCTTTTACGCGGTTCTTTCTCGGCAGGTGTGCGCGAGCGCGCCTTCTCTCTTGTGTTTCTTCCTTCTCGCGCGCGCGCGCGCGCGCGCTATTACGCGTCGCACCGCCGCGAAGAACGCTCGATCCCAAGAAGATTATAAAAATATTATGCAAGCGATAAAAGTATACAGCTTTCTGCGCGCGTCACTTCTCTCGGAACAATGTGATACAATTCTCTCGAATGTTGGGTGCGCAATGTAATCCGAAGATTATCAAGGAACGATTACGTTTATACGCTAAAACCTTTAGAGGAAAAGGCATATCGCTCGTAACGCGGAGCATTAAATCCGATGTTTGTCCGAGATGGAAAATGGTTGTTTGCAACGATCGAAATCGCAAGACAATGCGAGGTCGAAAAAAAAAGCCAGGCTCGCCTAGATTGATGTTTCGGGATGAGAACAAATTCTTCTATTCGTCAATGTATATGCATATTTTTTAACAAAATTATAAATGTATTAATATAATCAAATTGGAATAAAAAAAAGCCCGTCGAGAAAGCGATAATCGCGAGTAAATCCGGTTTGCCTTCCGTCTGATTGGAATCGCATTTCGCGGTACATTTCGCGGCGAGAACCTTGGACCGATCACGTACAGCGGTAAAGTTTTTTTTCTTTTTATGAATCAGCGCAAGAGCGAAATAGATTTTAACACTAATCTACATCTGTAAATATTATAATCCGTTATCTGCTTAATTATTCCTACTGTAGTAGCGAGATCGCTCGTACACTGTATAGAGGATTTAAATTAAGGTCCGCGGTATACATATTCTTGCAAATCTCGCACGACCGATGCTTTAATCTCGTATACTCGACAGTAATTTTTCATTTTCCAGTCGACTCGAAGCAATTTGTTAGGCAATCCAATGTACAGGTTAAGCACGCGAGCAGACTTTGTTCTCATTCAGAAGGTGTCATTCTCGGAAAGTGATGTTCGCAGCTGATGTGTAGCATACGCAAAGATTCTGTTGCATCTCGAAAATGAATTGTGACGATACACGAATCGACGCGTCTCCATTGCGATATTTTTTTCACCGAACTCGTACTCTTCGACACATTTTGAACAGAAATATAGGATAACTTTTTCACTTATCATGAAGGTTTTTCATTCTTTAATCTCGTTTATATAAAGCATTTTCGAAATAAAAATTAAATTATAATAAGAATATTTCGCGCATTCTTGGTACACGTTATTATATTATATATATTGCGAATAAAATGTTTTTTAAATTCGAATTTCGCCAACGTCCTAATATATTAAAAGAGTATAATATTTGATTCTCTAAATAACATTTTTAAAAAGTTTCGCCACTTTTATATCTTGCTTCGTAACTGTGTTTATCATCTTATCTACGTTATTAATCTATCATTTTTATTTTCTTGCCCACGGATCGGCTTATGTAATGCTCTGTCAATGTTATAATAATGCGCGATCAAGCTGAATGCATTCCATCTCATCTAAGATGCGTAACCTCGCGCGCAACCTTACAACTTGCGTCAACGTTTACTACTTACGCATCTTACGACCTATACAGCGCGATTCATGAAAGATCTGCATCATTTTAAAACTTGATTTCGTAAATATTTGAATGTTCGATAATGTTCATAAATTTATTACGAATTTATTTTGAGCCTCTGCAAATGGTTACCAAATATGTTAGTAAACACCGCAGGACTTTAACCAAGTTCACACAAGTCTTCGGATCTTAAGTGGTATCGTTTTTAAAAGTTTTTCCTTTCTTTTCAAAACATTTAGCAATTAAGTATGTGTTTTCGCAAAATGTAATAAGAAAATAACCGCGACTAAAAAATATGCGCGCGAAAACATTAAGGAAATTAGATTAGATTAAATTAATTAAATTAAATAAAGACAAGACGAGCTAATCTTTCTCTCGCTCTCTGTTCCTCACTTTCGGTATCACGTTACTTCTCGCGTGAAAACCGATCGCAAGCAACGTCCTTGCCGTTCGCAAGAACCTGGTGCCAGTGCTTTGCTCGTCAAAATACAGTGACGCGACGATGAAAATATACATGCACAATATAAACTTACCTAACGAACAGCTGTTCCTGATTATTCACCCGCCAGGACACCACGGTGGCTCCTGCAAAATGGAAAATCATGAATCAGAATTTCGTTCGCGTGGAAGCGCGCGTCGACGATGACACGTGAAGAGGGATAGCATTCCCGCGCGTGTGAGATATCGCACCGTTGCTCGGGGAACCGCGCCAAGAACAGGCCCGTTCGAGAGCGAAGGTGCGCACTCACACACACACACACACACACACACACAAAACACACGCGCGTGAAAACGTAAAACGTTTCGGAGGATCGCGAAGTGTCGTCGGGAGGAACGCGACTTTTTTTCCGTTCGTCGCGCTTCAACGGACGCACAAACCTCGGCGAGCTCGGAGACGCGCGCGTCCGCGCTAGCAAGCAGCTTTCATTCATCGTCCCGGGCCACGTTTCGTCTCTCGATAGTTTGACGGGGAGGTAGATTCGCGCGATACCCGCGCGCGCGCGCGCGCACACATACACACACGCACGCACGCACGCACACATACACGCGCACACACACCGTGTAAATTGATGGTGCAGGTGGTGTTGTTGCCCCTGTCGAGCACGACAACGCTAGTAGCCGCTGCCATGTTTGAGTCGTGAATGCGTCGCCGGCCGGTCGCTCTACGCGGCCAACCTTTGTCCGACGCCCTCTCGGGCTCGTCCCCACCCGCGCCCGCGTGTCCTCGCGCGTCGTCGCCGTCGCCGTCGCCTTTGCGGCGATCGAGCTAAGCTGAGTCGAGCGAAACGGAGCGACGATCGATGAACGGTAGCCGCCAAGCGCGTATCTACGGTCGAATCACGCGGAATGAATCAACATCCTACACACTTTGCAATCTTTATAAAAACAAAATTCCCGTCTAGATAAAGTAACGGTTGCTTCGGTCTCGCGGAGAGCAACGTTGATACTGGAATGTATACGTTCGCGCTTAAACTCGGTCGATAATTTCAATCCCGTTTTACTCCTTGAGTAAAAATGATTCCTACTTTATCTACGAATGATATACGCGGTCTGTAGATCTCTCGCTTATTCCTCCTCCGAAAACAAATATAAAAATTGCCCGACAAATAGCGCCCTCCTATTTATTACAAAGAATTGCACGCGCTTGTGTCTGAAATATCCCGATATTTCTTCAATCATTCTTCATATCTCGCAAGAATTTTAAGTATGATACTAATTGTACGAGGGCCAAAAGAAATTTGCAATCTATTTCGTGTGAATTTTGCATCATTCCCAAGTTCACGATATAATTCGGCGTTCACGACAGCTCGATATTAACCGCACAGGTTTGTTTCGCGTGTTAAATTGTACAGCAATCCGAACGGGAAATTTATACGCGTATATCTCGCTTATATTTCGCTTACCAAGTTGTCGGGAACATCAAAAGCGACGGCGACTCGAAATTCGGCGCGTCGGTTCTGTCGGCGCCATGACGGCAACACTTCGGCGTATGACGGCAACGGCGCGCGGCGGCCGCGGATAGACGTGGCAGCGTCGCGTGGCGGCCGCGGCGGCGGCGCACCAGTGGCGGGGATGTGCTGGTTGACAGACAGCTTCGCGTTCTTCCGCCACGGTGATGTGTCGTCGTTCACCGCTGTGCAACCGTGCGGTCGCGCCGTGCCGTGTCAGCTCGTCGATTAATACGGAGTACGATCGCGCGTCAGCGGCGGTAACGGCGACGGCGACGACGACGACGACGACGACGACGTCGACCACGACGACGACGACGACGTCGACGACGACAACCGGCGTCGACGACGACGACGACGGTGGCGCGTGTCGCGATTAATAAACGGGCAGTGTGTGGTGCTGTGGCGGAAGGGACGATGAAGGCCGGGGGGATAATTTGGGTGGCGACTTGAGGACAGAAATGTTGAAGTTCGGCAGCAAGAGCGACGTGACGGTGGTGCATCGCGCCACTATTCGACTGTTTGACGACAACGAGATCATCTACTGCGACTTTCAGGTGAGAAGATCGAGAGCGAGCGCTCTGCCACCTTCATTCCGCTCCGTTCCGCCGCGCTACGCGCCGCGCGTTCCTCGACGCGTTCCTCTCGCTCGCGCGAGGATACATCCGCGACTTTTCTCGCTATCCCTGGCGGCTTCCTCTTCTCTTCCTCTTCTCATTCGCCTCTCATGCGCGCTGTCATGCTCGCAGGAGTATCGGGAATCTCGAGCGGAGAAGATCCGAAAGCTCGTTTATACGTATCGCACGATCGTACAATCGCCTCCGATTTTTCGACGATATTTTTTATCTCTGTCGGAAAAGCGATGGATTTTTCTTTTAACGAGATTCCGTCGCACAATGCACGGCAATGCAATTCGTCGTGCAATTGCGATTCCGGCGGATCTCGACGATACCACTATTTGCGACGATCAGCAAATGTTGCTAACGTTGCTCGTCATTTTATATATTTTCAATTTTTAAAATAATTTTGCATGACGATTCGCGATTAACCGTGAGACATTTTCCAAATTATCTTTGCATTTTTTTTTTTTTTTCTTATTTGTCATAGGCATTTAAATGATATTTGCTTAATGATTAAATAAATTGGGACCATGCGCCTAATGATCGGAAATGAAGCTTTTGCGAGTACCTGGCGTATTCATGAAATATTGATGAGTTCAACAGATTATTATATAATCGATAATACGTTCGTAGTGGTATATAGTAACTCTAGACTGACTAAATTAAGTATATTGGACATATTTTGGACGTACATCGCCCTTTAAAATATCCTTTTCCTTCTTATATTGATCTGAAAAGAGAGAAAAAGCTAGTTTGAGATAAGCAAGAGAAAACAAAAGTCGGATGAATATACGACACAATCTTATGTAGCTTTTTCTCCGATACGATGATGTCACGATGATTATTGCATCGTTCGCAGATCCGAAATAACACGTGACGAAAGGAGCATAAATTTTTTTCACAGAAGTTTGCGAAATGTTTCGGCAAGAGAATCGTAAAACGAGGTATATCGCCTTTAAAAATACGAATATTTTCGTGCTAAACTCGATCATTTGCGCCATTTTGCACCGTCTGTTTTTGTTTGTTCCACGCGTAGTTTTACGCGTTCCGATCTGCCACGGCGTTTATCGAAAGAGGCACTTTTCTCATTACAGATTAAAATATTCATTATTTCGAGATACGTCTCTGTTTGTTTGTTCACGCCTCCTTTTCCACGTGCCGTTCACATTTCTCGTCTCGTCTGTCTCTCGCGTGATTCGAGTTGAGCACCGCTGGACGGGCTCGGGGGGCTCGAACCGTGACTCCGCCGCGTCCGCGGATCCGTTTGACGTTTAGTCGCAGGTAGTCGCGGCGTCTCCAACCGAAGCGTCTCTCTCTCGGATCGATTCCGGAAGAATCCGCCTGTTCCGATCGCGCGGTTCGTCCTGTCAAAAATTATCTATCCTCTCCCTCGCACTCTCGAATCATCTTTGCGGTATCGACACTTCTCGGGTCTTACGCACACGCGCCGAATATATACCAGAAGGAAGGTTTCTCGGATTCGATTTTAATTACGCTTTAAAAGAGCCGAGTAAGACTCGTGAAATGTCACGCGTTATTTTTCGTACGCGCGAGAGAGACGCTTTCTCTCTAAATTTTATAATTTTATTTAACACACAACCTGCGACCTCGGGAGACCTATACATGCCGTATATTGACCAATCGCTATCGCGGTCAGCGGTTACGCAAGTAACTAGAGAGAAAGAGAGAGAGAGAGAGGGGGGGGAGAGGGGGGGGGGAGAGAGAGAGAAAGTACGCTCCTCGATAAATTGGTATCATTTCCAATGTTTCGCGTTATTTTTTTTTTTTTTTTTGCATCTTGCGACCTGTTTACTATCTTCTCATTCGCAGATTGCACGAAATTAACGCCAATCAAGTTTTATCGAATTCTCCGAAGGCAAATCAGGTCATACGCAAATATTCTCTACGCGGGATCATCTCTGGATCGGTCAAATCATCCGGTCGCGGTCAACCTGACGTTCGGCAACGGTTTGTTTCCCTTCATTAAGCGCGCACGGCGATGCGTTCTTTGTGGTCGCGGAAAATAGAGGAATGCGTGTTTCAATCGAAACAACACGATGCGGGTATTACGTCGAAATAATTGGCAGGCGATACGAGGTTGCATCGAGGCGAAATAATATGAGATAGAATATTATTGATTTAAATTCTGAACGGATGACGACACGATCGAAAAGGGAGATCGAACGAAAGAGAATCGAGTATTCGCTCTTCGCGATTAAGGATATCTATACAAGAATCAATGGCAGATAACAATCGCGAAGAGAACAGTTTTGTTCGGTTATTCTCTATTGCTATATTGCTTTAAAATAATGTTTTATTTCCCATTCTTCTTCGTATTTTTATTTGACGTTGTAAAAAGAATGCAGTAAACTTAAAGAAAACACACAATTTAAACCGATTAAAATGCGCTGTGTGAGTGTTGCGGTTCGGCGAAAATAAAGCTGGAATATTTGAATAAATATCTTTCACAGAGATTGTTTTCTTTTTTTTTTTAATTCTGTATTTCTCTATTTATTTCTCATTCCTATTCCTACGCACAAACGATACATCCCACAGTAGAATTCCTATATTAACGATGTGTAATTTATCGGAAAATAGGGATGAACAATTGCAATTTTGCGAAAAATTAGGGTTTACCCTTTATTGCGATCTCTTTGCCGCCGTTATGGAAGCCGATATAATCCGATTTATAAGCGTAAATTCTGGGTCATCTGGTATTACTCGTTCCCACTGTATTAAGGTGGTCCATTTGGCACAATGCTCGCTAACAGCCACGAATTATGACGGACGACATTATCGGAGAGACTGTCTTGAAAATTCTTCGTTCACATTATGCGCGCCCGCGATGTGTTGAATTCTCATCCCGAGAGACGAATGTGTGACAATAATCCTTAACCTTCTTGGAGCGCCTCCATTCTCATCTCAATCGCGAGCCGCGTGAAACGGCAACATATTGTGTCGCGTGCCAAGGTAAATGTTGGCATGTGTCGTCACAAATAAGGACGGTGGTATAACCACATGATTCAACTGCGAAATGGAAATTCGCGGATTAGCAAGACAATTTCGCGGACAGGCTCGCGTCACCCGTCTTACATAACGCGGCTTTGCGTAGATTTTCGTGCAAAAAATACGTTAATACAGTTTAATTCTTACGTATATCTTTACGAAGCGAAGCTTCTTCTCTCTCTCTCTCTCTCTCTCTCTCTCTCTCTCTCTCTCTCTCTCTCTCTCTCTCTCTCTCTCTCTCTCTGTTGTTTTAGAAAATTAAGACCTTGCGTAATTTTGATCGCATGAATAATAGATGTAATACTTTATGCGCGAGAATTCGGTTTATTTGTGCGATTTGATCGATCTTGTTTGAACAATCGAATAGAGCTAGAATATTCCGCAAGACGATTTCGTTGCTCTAGCATTATACTCGCCTAAGTTTAACAGATTTCGCAAACAACGGTGTCCATAAGAGCCATCGTGTCTGGAGGTACAGGGTCAGTAGGCTACAATCAATGATAGGCGTTCTCTCTTATAGTACTTACTATTCGCTGTCGACGTATATACATATGTATGTGTACAGGTATATCTATGTCGTGGAGACATTTAAATTATTACGAATGCAAAAAACTCTTTTCCCGGCAATGACGCGGCAATTGTTGATTGACTTTTAAACTCATAACTTTACACACACACACACACACACACACACACACACACTCTCTCCCCTCTTTTTCTCGTTCAGAAATAAAAGCTATAGTTGCGAGTAAATACTTCTTAGGCATTGAACACGATGCATGTAGAGACTGAAGAATGAAATTAAAGGTTACATGTTAGTTTAGATGCCAGATTAAATTAAGATAAAATAAATTTAATGATTCTCCTATGATTTATGCGGTGAGTACACACACACACACACACACACACACACACACACACACAACTAAAATAAAATTTTAATTAGATTGCGACATAAAATTGATCCGGACACACTAATTGATGAGATAAATTAAATTAATATTATCATAAATTATAATAAATTAAATAAATTAAATTTTTATGTTAAAATAATAAAATGTAGACAGTTAAACACGAATTATACATGACAAATGTTTTAACAGAACACGCGTCTATGCATATATCTGCGCTTAGATTTTTTATTTTTTTCATTCGTCTCTACCATATTTACACGATAGACACGCAAACTATGAAAGTCAACTTGGAAAGTTACGCGTAGTTTGGATCAGCTTTGCGAGAAATTTAAAGTATGCCTCTCGCGTTCTCAACCGAGCTTAAAGTACGCTCTTTGTGCAGCGGAAACTGCGCATTGACGTTTATATGAATGAAGAAAATTCTCAATTATTATTTTAATCTTCTCTATATATTCTATGCGAATCCAACGCAGCGAGAGATATTGATAAGGATCGATAAGAAGTTTCTGTTCTTTTGTAAATTTTTTTTTGTACATGATCTTCGCGAGGAAGGTGCAAGGTCAACAAGCCGGCATCCGCGTCAGCGGCAGAGCTTTACACGTTTATAATACATTAAAATCGCCGACGTTCCGGAGAGTAACCCGCAAATATACAGCATGACTGCCGCCTCGATACTGCTCGATATCGATTATCTCGTTCCTTGACACTGCTCATATATTTTCAGCCAATGTATGCAAATTCCTGGTCGAAACATCTGGTTAAATTAAATTTCTATACAAATTTCATCTATGCGCGCGCGGACATTGATATTCCGCATTATACGATTCCGATTTCGCACTCGTTTATTATTTATATAGCTTTAATTAACCATTTAATCATTCATCGATTTATCGTAAATTAATTATTCGGGTGAAGAGATTTACTTTGTACGTGGAATGCGACTGCGCAAAATTAGCATTTAATTTTGCAAATTTTACTAAATCTAAAATATTAAACTGATAGCTTTCCGTTGCTCACAAGTTTCGCATATTCGTTTTTGATTAATATAGTAGCTAGCCATTAATATTACGAAGCGAGATGTTTCATCTTTTCGCGTTTAGTATCGTGTTATCAACGCTTGAGAAAATCAACGAAACTAAACGACTCAAAAGTCGCTTGAAAGATTGAGATCCGCCGTGTTGAGGACTGATGGCCGACTTATTCGGTCTTGAACTACTGCACGCACGAGTCAGGGACGGACGATTCTACTTATGTTAGTTTAATTCGAAGCAAAGTCACAAGATATGTATACTCTGTTTAGAAGAATGCTAATATAATCTTGTATTGTACATCTGACCCTGTTTTTTAGCAGATATCTGCCGTATTCTCTTTTCCTATTTTTATACGATATAATGTTTGAGCTTTGACTATCTTTTTCTCAGTCTCATTGTTTCACATTTTTATTGACTTTTATACAATTGCATTACTTCATGATTATAAATTGCAATAAATTTCTTTCATATTTATTATCTAACTCTCTAGTTAAATAAAGGAGGAAATAGTTTATACGAAGTTTTAAAAAAAGCAATTCTGTTGCTTTTGTGACAGTTGTATTTGACAATATTTTACTATTAATCATTATATACTTATTGTTATATTTGAAATTTTATATGCAATATCGCAATATCACATAATCGTGTGTCACACTTGAAATTTGTTACTCGCAACTATGTGTCGCTTGTTTCAATAATATTTGCATTTCCTCGGTAATTACAATTAATAATTAGTTCACGTTATCATTTCGGAAGCCGTACGTTTCTCACGATCAGTTTGTACTCTCGTCGATTATATCTGTATTACTCGCGATTATATCTGTATTACACTGGCATGTTGTTCGTGTTGGCCGTCAATCTTGCTCGCGAGTAAATTACTCGCAAAGGGCTCGCGGTAAGAGTCGTTTCTATTAATATATAACGCTAACACACACATACACACACACACGCGCGCGCGCGCGCGAGTTCTCTTTACTTTGGGTACTTTGAGAAATGTTGGCAACTGTGAGTGAAGGGAGAAGAAGAAGCGCGATATATATATACATATACGCGAGTCGCGTATCGCGTGCCTCGTGCTTTTTGACAGGAGCACGCGAGGACCGCGCACGCTTAACATGCCGAGGATGCATTCGCTCTCGAAAGACGACGACGCGGCCATACAAACGACTCTCGCCGAGAGGATCTTTCTTTTTCCGGGTCTCGTCTCTCCTTCTCCTACCTCGGGCTCGCATTTTCAGCCTATTTTACGACCGTATAGTAGTCGCGAACCTTACGCGCCCCGGCTACGGCCGTTGAAATATTCAATTTGATTCTCGATACGAGAGTTATTTCAGGACGTGACATTTCGGTGCCGCGCCCCTATAAGAGAGTATAGTTCATTCAGGGTGGCTCGCGAGAAATTTGCGTTTACAGAGAGAGACGCGCGCGACACGTGATCCCTTTGTTTTGCGTTCGATAACGCTGCATACGTTTACGACTCTGCATTGCAGCGTAAACTTTGTCATTTCGTGTAACTAACTGTATAGAGATAGAGCAAATCATAAATTTATAGAGAAATGCGTTTTTCATTATTTCGTCGTGTGTATTGTGTGTTATATGGTGCAACGCAAGGTCCGCCGTAAAAAAAGCAGACTTTTCTTTCGAAATCGCGAAACTTTTCTAAAATGCAAAATGTGATAATATTATTATCATGTGCCCAGAATATATACATACACTTTATATATAGATTATGTAAACACGATAGAGAAAACAGCATTCGTTTTTGTCGTTGATTCTTTGTCACTAATAACCTTGCATCTACGATCAGCTAAATTCAATAATTACGGAGCTATTATGCTTAGTTAATGATTGCAGCGATTCAGAGTTCGTCCGATCACCAGTTGTCGTTCATCACAAAGGTCACGACTAAGTCGCCGTTGTTTACATAATCTTTGTCGTGCATAACATACACGTGTCGGAAACCATGTTATCTCGGCTGCTTTTTTTTTTTTTTTTGTTGCATCATATCAGCGGCACGCTAACGCTGCACATTAACACTTATGCGATACATCACGAATTATTATGTTTTTTGAGCCTGTTTTCCGCCGATCATTAATCTCAATGATAATCGTGCCGAGTGTGTTTGCTAATATTAGCGTCCATTACAATACGATAAGTGGATCGATATCGCTCTTTTAATAATTGTTCATCTTCTTATGAAGTGTTCTTCGCGAGGGGTTCTTCGTATTAAAAATTAAATGTAAAAAATGTGTTTTTCGAGGAGTTAACGCGCATTCGAGAAAAATCGTAAAAAGCAAATTGACGTCATTCAGAACTGTTGAGAGTTAACAGTCCCGGTTAAAATACATATCTGAAAATGTCGCGCGAGTAGTACGTGTGTCCTATTTTCGCAAGATAGAAAAGCAGTATACGTCGCGATAACCTGATTTATAGCTTATAGTTTCTTTAATGGTACTTGCACAAGATATTTTTTTATCAATGTACAGGAAAGACATTTATTTGAAATGTATATTATGCATTATACTTTTATAAAGCGCATTACACTGCTATATTAATTTCAGCTCTGTTTCTTTCTATAAGCTTTTTTGAGAAAAATATAAAAGAGAATATATTATTTTAACGCGTAAAAATCGTATATACCCGTAAAAATGCTTATACACACACACACACGCACACGGGCGTTTTAGATACTCGCCATAGTGCGAGATTTGCTGTGCAGCCGGAACTCAACCATCTTTTATCGGACTTCCGGTGTTTCACGCGCTGTACTCGCTACTCGTTTCTCCTTCGTTCGAGAGTTGCGACAAAAAGGAGTAGCACTTGTGTAACGCATTTGCATAACGATTAGAAAGAGGCGATTATAAAAAACGCGGTTTTCTATATACTTTTTCTCATACTTGTTTAGAAATAATATAAAACCGGTTTGAAAATATTTATTTGCGCGTTTCTACAAGGTGTATTGAAATTATTTGATATTTTTCAGTTGCGTAATTTTGTCGTCAAATTGATATTTACAGTGAATATATCATCATTTATATAGAGAGAGGGAAAGGACTATTAAAATATCCTTAAATGTAAACCTCCAGTATCAATAGTATGCCAATTTATTTTTTATTACCGCCGTTTTTCAATTGAAAGCTAAAGCAAAGTTAATATCTGATTGTTGACAATTCTTCTTTTTTTTTTTTTTTGTTGCAGCCACAAGACAAGGGACGATACATCCTCGAATATGTCTGCAAACAGCTCAACATTTTGGAGATGGACTATTTCGGGCTCCGCTACGTCGATAAAGAGAGGGAAAGGGTGAGTGCATTTATACCAGTGCGTGTGGACACACAATAAATTCCTACATAGTTCTCACAACTCGTACTTCCATTTTCTTGCAAATGTCACTTTCTTGGATTTTTCCGCAAGCGAGCCAAAGTCGGACGTGCAATTCTTCTCGGTATATAAATCTGCTTGTTTAATTACCGCTCGTGTCCGTTTCTCGAAATATTGTTTCGTAAAATTGAACATTTGACGTGTCACGTGACAGATGGAAAGATCTTTGTGTCGTGCAATTAAAATCGACCCGCCAACATCTGTGATGACATGGCGTGCGCTGCACTTGATGCTGGTATAATCGTTATTCTTAGGTCATCGGTGTAATTCTGGAAGACTTAAAAATAGACGTGCCTTGAAATACCCACGATTCAACGTAGTACACTGTTCATCCGTTCACAAACACAAGTACAATAGCCATTATTTACCCCCTTCCGCTTATCAACTTGAAGTGTTCTAAATTAATTTTTTCACACTTTCTCTATCTTTGAGAACAACGTTTTTATCGACAATTTTATAATACGGATAATGATACAACCAACGGTCTTTGTTCAATAATCGTTGCTATACAATTTTATTCGAAAAGAAGGTTCTTTCGAAATAATATTTCGTTTAGACAGTAATATTTCGTATGACAGTGCAATTTAGCGCATCGATTGCTAGAGATTCTCGATTCTAGAGAGTCAAAGAATATAAATTTAATTTACCTCATAAACGTTCGATCGTCAGGAAGACCTGAAAATGTATCGGAAACGCGAGTGCATTTGAATACGCGTCATTTTTCGCAATTACAAATGTCAGCGATATCTATTTTTAAAGTTAGACTAATGGTCGCGAAACTGAAATGAATACGACACTTTACGTAAAAGTTGTATCTTTTATTTGTATACATATACTCTTTCTATAGATCGTTCTGTAAATCGTTATAATAAATATTCATTATTTTTTTTTTGCAGCAATTAAAGTTACGTTATGAAATCGTAATTTTATTAAGCAAAATTTCAGAATTTATCTCTCTTTGCTCTTTTATTAATTTACTTGAAGAATTATTCGCCTGCTTAAAACGAACATGCGTTTTCATTTAAAATCCAAGTGAATGAACGAGTGCGCCGAGAGAAAAACAGTCAATCTTAATTTCGGTTCCGGAAATTTAATCCGCAAAGAATTTAATTTTATTTCAACACCGATTTGGAGAGAAGGATTATTAACGACAATTCTTCATTAGACAATGACAATCGTTATCCTTTTCGCGTACAAATTGGCATTAACAATTTTTTTAATTTCCTTCCGCAATAAATTAGCATTTTACATAGCAAAATACATAGTCGTTCGAAATGGAAAGACAAAAACTTTAAACTGGAATTATTTTTACTCTTTATTGCAACAAGAAGGGAATCTCGCAATCTCATTGTCAGCATACGCCTCATTCTGCCAAATCGTGGTTCTTCTTTTAAGGTTCTTTTAAGGCTTCTTTTAAGGTAAAATCGATAATCCCCGCCCGGACATTCTCTATCGAGTCTCCAAAAATTAAAGCAACCGCACCCCGTCCTCGGGAAGCGCAGCTTCCGTTATTTCTTCTCATAGTCGAGA
Organism: Lasius fuliginosus; assembly: GCA_949152495.1. Lineage (NCBI taxonomy): Eukaryota > Metazoa > Arthropoda > Insecta > Hymenoptera > Formicidae > Lasius > Lasius fuliginosus. Next base: position 561,502 of record OX424444.1, on the reverse strand, counting down.
GTTCGAAATAAGCGGATGATCTTTAAAGGGAATTGTGAGAGAATTTTTATCGAGTTTTTGAAATCTCTGGAACAATCTCGTTGGAATAACGGGATAAGCGAGACGAAAGAGCTAAATGTCAGCTACAAATCTTTCGAGGATGATAAATTATATCGCGTACGTAATATCGGCCGTAATATTATCCTTGAATAGAGCCCGCCGAATCCTCTCTATGTAATACTTTGATGCTCGATCCTCGATACATTCGCGTTGATCGACGTCCGTATATAATATTATCGACGTTAGATCTACGTCAGTATATAATCGCGCGAAGCAAAGCTAGCTAGCGCACAACTTGTATCCATTTTATGAATATAATAACGTCAAACTTTGTCAACCACATGCACCAGCTCTTACTTTAGATACGTTCAATGTCACGGTCGCTTTTAACGAGCTTCAATGGTATTAGAAACAGATGTTGTAACATCGATGTAATTTCCAACGGTAAATATCTTCTCACGCGCACGAATGCGGATTGTTACGATAGTATCATCAGAAACTCGTTTTGTATTTAAAATCTTTGCTTTTTTTTCTCCCACGTAACATTTATGCGGATCGGCTGTCGTGATATGTATGTTACCTTAACGAAGCGGAATAAATAAGCAGAGAATGAGATAACAATTAATTAAAACGTCTCGAAATTTATATGTTATAATTGGAGAGAATAAATGTCTGAATGCACACACAAACATTTATGAAACATTGCACTATGCGAGCGATTCGCTAAGCTAGTTGCTTGATAATTTGCAAATAAATAAATAATAAGAATTTTTTAACAGACGATTATACATAATGGCATATTTAAAATCATCTTGCGAATTTACTACACATAATTCTCATCTATGTTATATATATATATATATATATATATATATATATATATATTATTTATTCGAATAATACCTTTCTTTTCTTGCAGCATTGGTTGGACCTAGCGAAAACAGCGATCAAGCAAGTGAGAGGTTGGTATCGTTTTTATTGCCAGGTTTTACTTATACTATTTTTCTCGCAAGAGGAATTTTTCCTTCTTCGGAAACTTTGTCGCTCTCCATAATTTGCTCGTTCACGAGGAGAAGCGCGTATATAAATCTTTCCCCCCCCCCCCCCCGCCGGGGGCGCATTGCTCGAGTAGTCATTTTATTCTCGATATACCTGCCTGCGATACGCAATTAACGACGCAACGACGGATGTGCTGCGTAATTCGCGGAGATAGACACAAATCAACGTTCGTCGCCGAACGTCTTATTATATTGCTCGCGGGCAATTCCGTCCTGACGACAGGGGGATCCTCGAACGGGATTCCCGTGAAGGGGGAGAGGATTCCGCGCGGAGACCCTTAATCTTTATATATAGTCGATGTTGCCGTATAATAATGTTGCCTGCCGCGTAGAACGCAGGTATCACAACGAACAGCTGTGACCGAGGCTTCGATCGTCTCTCCTGCCTCTTGCCTCCCGCACCCAATTACGTCGAGTCGATGTCGTATGAAAGTTTCAAACGACCCACTGGCCTATTCTCGTTCAACCTGGAGCAGACTTGGGAGCAGACCTGCGTCCGACAGCGTTAGTTTTTTTTTTTTTCCTTCCTTCCTTCCTTCCTTCCTTTTCTCCTTCCCTTTTTCCGACTCGAAAAGCGGGCGATCTCGATCCGAATAGAGAGCAAATCTCGCGTGGGAAAGAGGATATTCCTGCGCTCGCACACGGGAGGGGGATTACGGGGGTTAGAGACGGAGGAGGGGGAGAATTTTTCTTCAATTTTGAATAGACTCGAATCCGAAGAATCTCTCCCCGGATACTGATGTGTGTGAATCCGGGCCGAGGGATATTCGTGGACCGTGAATGAGCGATCTTTGTCGCGCGCGTATACCTGTTGATCTTGATACCTCGAATGGTATCCGACGTCGATATTTCCGTGACGTTTCTAATTTAGAAACGCTATACACACCACGTTTCGCAGCTCCGAGCAATACACCGCCAAGTCGAACACCCGCGATTAAGTATGCAGTCTGATTGTACAATGTACTTGATATTCGCATATATACGTTTTACGGGAGATCGACGCTAGAGACAGCTCGCGAATAGCTTGCCTGTCGAAGGCAACGAGCCGTAATGATAGCATATCGAATGAGATCACGACCTTGCACTATGGAGACGGCGACGTTACATTATCGCACGTAGTGTAAAGACCGATTTGCATCGCGATGCGTTCATGTATATATATTTGCGTGCCAAGTTGTTCCACGTTTAGTATGAAGTACTTGCTAACGCTTGCACGATTCCGCGCTCAATTGTTCTCTCACGAGATGCGTGTAACACGATAATCGCACGAATTCGCGCAAGATGAAAGCTTGCAAGTGTTGCACTTTTACACACACACACACACACACACACACACACACACACACACACACACATATATATACGTGCGAAGTTTTGCCATTAGTTCGCTAATACTGTCGATTATTGTTTTCCGAAAAAGGAGAGGAGATTGATATACATATTGGTCTGTCAAAAAAATCGATTGTCGCGAACTCTGTCATTTTCACGTAGCGGCTTGGGGCAGAATTAAAATTATGAAATTACACTAGATTGCGATCCGACGCGATGACAGTTTCGAGGAATAAAATTTAGCATGCGTTTGTACTTATCCAATATTTATGCGCAATTAACATTTATAATTATACAAGAAATATGTCTCGATAAAGCACGAATTATACAGAGAAGTGGCTGAAAAGTTTGCACCGGAAGCTGCATCGCGAGCGTTGCACTTTCCTCGCACCTCGTAAGGCGAGGCTGCACCGATTTGTAAAAGAAAAAAGAAAAAGACATCATGTCCGAGTTTTCTCACTGGTTACTATGTTTCAGACATGCACGAGATTTTGCTTTGCTTTCGCGTGAAATTCTACCCGCCCGATCCTCTGCGGCTAAAGGAGGAGATCACGAGGTATCAAGTTTACCAGCAGCTCAAGAGGGACCTTCTTTACGGACGTTTGTGTTGCACTCCCGGCGAGGCAGCGCTGCTGGTGGCCTGCATCGTCCAAAGTAAGTTTGCATCTTTGCAGTTGTTTCTCTTTCGCTGATTTGTCATTTCGAATTTGTCATTTTGCACCGCCGTGTGTCTCGATGAAAGAGAGAAAGCGAACGAGAGCTCGTGATATTCAATTGCCGATCAAATGTCTTAAGATATCTTCATCCGAGCAATTTGAATCGCTTATATCTCTATAAGCAAAAAAAAAAAAAAAAGAAGAAGAAGAAGAGATCGTTGGATTTATTTCCTCGATTTATTCTCAATGCACGTCTGAAATATTTCAATTTCCATTTGCCACAGATGTTTATCGAGGATTTATGTGAGAATTTGAAGAAGATTAATTGCCCTTACTAATTAAAAAAACAGCTCCGATCAAATGAACATGAATTCGCGAACAAAAATGCTTCGATAAACGATAAATACGATCGCATAAATATCTCTAGTATTGGATTCGCGAGCAATAAATAATGTATGACGTTTGTCGGCTACGATGCCCGTAGGAGTTTCAACTTCTCTCCATTTCATACGTTCGGTCGGTCAATTTATTCCTTTATCTCGACTTCGGAAATCCCATAATTTAGGATTTCCTTTTTCAGTGACCTGCCACGGTCGTCGTTTATCACCCACTCTGCCGGGTTGATCGTCTATCGATCGTGCGCAGAATCATCCCGGTAAAATGTATAATTGCGCAGTTTTGCGCTTACTTTCTTCATGTTCGACTATAGCGAATTAATCACGTTGGAGCAAGTTGTTTCAGTACCGAGTTCATATATATTTAGTTTCGATAAAATGGCGATAATCTCTCTGATATTTCTCCTTTGACGCGTATATTTGAATACATTGTTAAATTTAGTTTCTCGTACTTTATAACGAAGAGAAATGCAAGAGTCTATTTGTGGAATCTTAGATTGCGATTGAAGTTGGTCTGGAGAGTAACCTCCCAGGAGTCTCTCTCTCTCTCTCTCTCTCTCTCTCTTACATAAGTAAGATATTCAACCTTTTGCTTCTCTTGCGATCTCATTATTGAGAAATCCACCATTTTCCACCGATCGTGACTCGTCTTATTAAAACTTGGGTCGTCGACCGTCAATTCTTAGACCGTTCACCTTTCAGCGAACCTAACCCCCGGCATATCGTGACTCTCTCGACGACAAAAAGACTCGCTCATTTTTCGCTTCCGATCTTTTTGCCGACCTTGACGATAGCCGTTTTTATGAGCCCTTTTTTCGTATAAGCGAATACGATCGATGCGCTCTCTCTCTCTCTCTCTCTCTCTCTCTCTCTCTCTCTCTCTCTCCCTCTCTCTCTCTCTCTCCCTCCCTCTCTCTCTCTCTCCCTCTCTCTCTCTCTCTCTCTCTCTCTCTCTCTCTCTCTCTTTCTCTAAGATAGGCCGCTGCTTTTCATGCATATTTCTCGTGCTTTTTATTAAATAAATGGTTCTTACGCGGGCTCTCTCATCGATTGGAAAGCCAGGAGGAGGAATTGTTTGCGCTTCTCTCGTCATTTGTCTTTGACATCCGGTTCAAGCAACGATCGTTTCACAATCCCGAAGCGATTTATACTCCCGTCGTCCACGCCCTGTTGCGATTGAATAATGCTCGCGATGAGTGCCGTTCATTTTTCGAACTGTCTACCGTCGGTGTACTCGATAATTGTGCTCGTAAAACGTCTACTTCCTTGTCTCGAAATCGTCGAAATACATGGAAAGTGCTTTTAGATTTAGGAAATCCACGATTTATACAGTTACAGTCTTTCGAGACGTTGATTGATGAAAATAAAAAGCAGTTAAACTGAAAGTAAAACGCGCGGTTAATAATTTTGTAACAATCAACGTTATCTTTTCTATCGGCTCTCAAACTAACGGAACGGCTTCTCTTTCTCTCTTCCAGGCGAACTGGGAGATTACGATCCCGAGATTCACGAGGGGAATTATATCTCCGAGCACAAATTGCTGAAGACGCAGACTCCGACGATCGAGGAGAAGGCGATGGAGCTACATCAGGGTCAGCTAAAAGGCTTCACACCGGAACAGGGGGAAAACTATTTCCTTAGGATAGCCTCGCAATTGGACACGTACGCGGTCGATCCACATCCGGTCAAGGTAATTTTTCCTTTCCTTTTGCATGCGCTCCTGGCGACAGTGTTGAAGAGTTTCGAAAGCTCGTTTCTCGCGATTCACTTTCATTTCAATCTACTTATAGACTTGCCGGAAAATCGTTAATACAGAATCTCGCGAAACTCGGTACTTTCGAACTTGAAGAAGGTTCCTCGGGAAAATAAGCCGAATATCGTCTCGTAGATCTTGAGATAGTCGTGACCAACAACAATGCGGATGAACAATGTCCAGGAACAAACTTGAACGTTGTTAACTGATTGATGGCGTGATCAACTCTAATTCACATTCCCTCGTTCCCTTTCGTGATGCTAATGACGCCCCTCTTTGTTTCCGGCGATACAATTAAATCCACTAATGATGTATGTACATACGTACTGTTCTTTGACGAAGCCGGTACGGAACTTTTTCGGTCAACATCCGACGAGACGTACATCAATGCTACTCTTCTTACATGATCCTTAATGAATGACGTTCACGTGTCGTCCAGTCCATTGTAAATTTCGAGAATTCAAAGCAAGGACTCATTTGCAAATTCATGCAACGAAAAGCGATCGTGTCTTTCGTTGAACCGTATTTGTTCAACGGGAGATTCGATTTTAGATTATTTTCAAAATTATTACTTAATTTTGTATTACACACCAATTGTTGTTTTATTCTAGATTCGTGAAAAGATATCTTCGCTCAATTTCTTTAACTAAAAGTGTACATTGTTCGTTTCATTTTTACCGAAAATAGAGATCGCAAATTGGACGCGAGAATAACGAGGTCTCGATCGCGAGTTTTGGGATCGATGGGCAAACTTGTCGATAGAAATCATGACGGAATGTAGCCGTGTAACGTGGATAAAAGTCGTATATCTCGCCTACGTCGATAAGAGTCCATAACCAGTTTATCTTTCTCGCGCGGAGAAACGATCGCGCTTTGTGTTCGTTTCATAAATCGACGGCTTTCTCCCCCTTTCATTTCATCCGGATACACGCGACATTTCGCCATTTTGTTACAAACGTTACACGTATCTAAACTATATGTATACTTCGAGCGTTACACGCATTATCTTTGTACAATACGAAATGTCACATAAGCGTTATTACATTATTATTTTATCCGCAAAACGTGTATGAATAATATTCGACGGTTCGATTAGATGGAAAACGTTTTTCAAAGATAAGGCCGATATTCCATTGTCGCGGGATATGAAGCAGCGTTCATTGATATTCAAACGAGGAACAACCCTTGCGCGAGATTTCCTCGAGAGCGCGTCTATTATATTATATGTCGACAACCCGGTTGAAGATTCGAAACATCTTTGTCCGCAATGATACAATGATCCCTGCTCGAATAGAAATCGAGAAGCGAACGCAAGTAAAAGCTATAGAACCACAATGCTCTTTATGTAATAAATCTCGCATTTGTTTTTATCTTGTATCGCGACGCGTAAGAATAATTTCTTTACGCAAAAGTATCTTGACGACAAAAGGAAGAGCTTTCTATCGAGCAATTCCTTAATTCTATCATCGGCGCACCTTTCAATACTGCTTCTGCACGTCTGCATTGTTTAATTAATGTATTTGGTTCTCGATCGATGCGCCCATTGAAATACTTCCCACCGTTATCTCGGTCGGAACACTCTTGCTGTGACAAATAAAGCTGCGACTCGCGGCGAAGTAATAATCTCGCGTTTCGTATCGCTTAGCGAGAAAATCGCCCCGCTATTATTCGTCGCGATGCATTCATTGCATTTTTGCGCCTGCCAGGAAGCATCTGTCGTTTATTGGTTTTTTACTTCCTGTCGGGACGGCGACATTCTCGCTGTGAAATAATCGCGGTCCACATAGTCGCGACCGTCTTCCGTTTAAGAGAAAATGCCATTTTTACGACACGACGTCCGTCGAGATGTTCTCATCCATCTATTCGAGAACGAGTATCACTCGCCTGTAAAGTATCCGTTTCTACGAATCGTTATTAACGGTCACAATTTGCGAATGAATTGTGTAAAAAGAAAAGATCAACGGAGAAAACGGATCTGATTAGCACAGGTACAATTTGAGAGAACTAAATAAGATTACGTGACTAATGAAATTTATATATATGATCTCTTCTAATCCAATAGGGCAATTTTTTTCCATGTAATTTACTTATTAAATAATTGTAATTGAATCATTTTCTCTATGCTATCCGTTAAAAATTTTAATGACAGTTTCCGATGTAAGAGATTAAATCCGGAATTGCTTTCCGGATGATCCTTCAAAGTGGCGAATATATTAACTGAACGGAAATTTTTGAAATTCTACTTTCGTATCGTCCGTCTTTCTGCGTTGCGCTTCTATATTTTCTGATAAATATGTTGGCATCTCACTTGCATATACAGGATCCTGACAAGGGTACACAGCTCCACCTGGGCATTAACCACTGCGGGATCCTGACGTTTCAAGACTCACGGAAGATACAACATTTCCGCTGGTCGGAAGTTCAAAAGATCAACTTTGAGGGGAAGATGTTTATCGTGCATGTGACGATAAACGAGGTAAGTAAATTCGCATATTGCCAGTCAGGATGATTCGACGAACGTCGCGCGATGCACGCAAGGGCAATTAAAACCAGATAACTTGTTACGGATGCAATCGTATAAAAACATTTCGTTACGTCGTGTGTGCTTCAATCATTGAAATTAAAAGATGCGTTACATCGCCAAGAATATATAAATGTGGAAATAATATTCAGTCGCGTGGTTTTTTTATTCTTTAGATATTGCGACATGTTGCATGGAATCAATGTTGACAAAGATTTAAAAAGTTGTACATGATATATTACAAAGTCTATATTTAATTTTATTTAGTGCTCCTTCAATTGTAAGCGATAAACGGGGCTTCTTGTTATGATCAGTGATTTCTAAAGTATCTTCTCCTGGCATTTATCGTTTTACGGAAATTCTTCGCTTCCAAAATTATCGACCGAAACTTGACAGTATGTTGCTTATGTAATGTAATTGAAAACGAAAATTGTTTGAACCTTGAAAGAAGACGTGTCTTATCCACGATCCCTGATTACGAGCGTTGTACAGTATAATGTTGCACGTGCAAAATGCGCGCTCTTATTCGTGCATGCCTCGCTCGCGTGCAGCGTGTGCGTGCGATATGCGCATGTGACGTCAGATACTCTAATAATTGTAAGTTAAGTAATCCTATTATTTCTCCCTGCTGGGCCTGCTCCAGGACGTAAGGACGAAGGTGAGTGTAGAGAGCGCGATCGAAATCGTTGAATTTTAATTCGAATTTTAATCGATATTAAAATTAAATTAAAATTTAATTTAATTTAATAGAGAGGAGATAGCGATTTTAATAATCCTATCGCCGAAACGTAAAACGATTTTTCGACGATAATACATATCTCAAGATTTATGTCGCTTTGTCGCGCGAGTAATAAATCTTTTTTTATCTCACGAACTCCTTATATTCGTCCTGCATTTCTCGTTGTTCATAAAAGTAAAAATGGAGCGAGTAGTCGTTGTCGCTTGGGAATTGTACGACGGGAATTGTCCCGGTCTCATTTTCCATTACGATTTTTCCGCAACAAAATGTGCGACGTGTCGCGTTTTTCGAACATTAGTCCATAATATCGTCTCGTTTTTATGGTCGCATAAACACAACGTCGCACTAAAACTTCAAACGAACTCTCATCGCGTAATCATTGTCAATCTTAAAAATATTTTATCATTGGAACAGTGCTCCGTGTCTCCATTCATTCCCTTTTCGCGTTTACTTCTATGTATGTATGTCGCGTCATTTATTTTGTCCAGGAACCAAACGTGACTTTTGTCGACTTTATTAATATTTATCGAGAAGTAAATATCCGATTCCCACATTAACGTTCACAGGTAAGATATTTCTCGAGCATATTTGCAATTTTCAGAAAAAGCACCTCGTCGGATTCAAGTGTCCCACGGCAACGAACTGTCGTCACGTGTGGAGATGCGCCATCGAGCAGATGCTGTTTTTCACGTGAGTACACCCATTACACGTGTTTCCCTATATAATGGCACGTATGACATTCATCCTGTTTTGCATCGCACGAGTTTCCGCCTGCCTACGAGAAAGCTTTTACTCCTTTACGTATCTCTCAGAAGAATTCAGACACTATACAATATTTCGATACACGTTTCAAACGCGTGCAAAAACAATTGTTCGAATACGTGTATCGAGAAAGAGTTTCTTATATCCGATGTTATTCCGAACTTTTTCAGTTTTTCTTTTATATACAACGCTGCGTATGGCACAGCGCGATCGTTGTGTGAAACTTTAACGACAGATTCTCCGACACGATCCTTTCCTTCGCGAAAATTTAATTATTTGCAGATGCTCAGTTTTCGCGTATTAAGTTTGCGAAGTGTTTCTGCTATTTTCGCTATGCCAACCCCGTACGTGCAACTTTTTCGAAATTCTCCGAGATAAGTAATTGGATCGTAAAAGTGGCTCTCGGGTGTGTAAAAGATGCATCCCGTTCCCTGAAAATATCGCTGGCACTTACGTGCACGGTTTATCGCCGCGGCTAAATTTTATGTTTCCAGCACCGCGAGCACCGATGGACGGCAGAAATGCTTGTTAAGCGGAATCGCTAACGTATCGATGCGATTGTAATACCACTTTTGTACGGTGCGGCAAAAATGTACATTTTATTACGAGAATATTCGAATGAATATTCATTTCGAAGTTAAGCATCGAGCCGGCGACGCTCGGATCCAGATATTCCGTACTCGCGGTCGTAACTCATTAGCAACGCGCCATCCGTCGAAACTTGGTGAATTAAGGACCGAGCGTGTTTGCGACATCGCTTCGCGAATTTATTTGGGAACATGCTTAAGTCGACGTTTCTTGCTGTCCGCGCAGTTAGATTTTCCCTACAGACGGAGAATCTTCATTTTTTCAATCTATTTTCCTCGAGATTTTTCTCTTAACGGAAACGAAATCATAAATTTTTCCCAAATTCTTGTCCACGTAAAATTTCGAAATGAGGATTTCATGATTACGGCGATGGAAATCAAAGAGTTAATGAAGAAGTAAACAAGCTCAAATCAGCGAATACGCGATACTATAACTTGAACTTACGCTGCTGGATCTTTTGGCTGAACATTACGTAGAGAGAATTGCATATGTATGTTGGAAAAAAATATTTTGAAAAACGCACATTTCTCTCGCGGTCGTTAAGAAGCCGACGTCTCTAGAATTAATCGTAAGAATGTTACAGAAAACGAGCAAATATTACGATCCGATTAGCACGGCTACGTTAGCTGAGGGAATTAAATTTTCACGGGTCGCCGAAATTTGGCGAATTAACGCCGGCTCTCGGGTTTGACCAGCAAGACTAGCACACTCCTAACTATAGTTCCGCTCGGTAAATTTATGCTGCCATAAATTTTCGCGTTTAGTCAAATTCCGGCGCGAGTGAGAAGCTTATTCTATCAATACTCGCGATCTTTCTGTCGTCACGCGACATCGCGATGCCGATGGTTCGATAATTTAAGCAAACGAATTAATCTCTCCTCCGATAACATCCTTTTCAAACATACTTGAGCGTTAAGCGCTTTCGCAGCGAATATACTATATCATTTCGCTGTGAATATATATATGTATACCTTATTGCCAAGTTACATTTGTTACAATCTAGAGTACACGAGCGATGTAATATTATTATCCGAATGATTTAACGCGATTATAAACGTCCGGCTTTATGCGCAGCTTGCCGAGGGCGTCGGACGCACCGGTGGTGAGCGGTGGCTCCATCTTCTCCTGGGGTTACAAGTTCAAGTATACCGGAAGAACGGAGAGGGAGGTTCTGGAAGAGGCTGGACCGCTCCGGAAGGAGGAACCGCCGATACAACGCTGCCAGACGACGTGTCTGAGAAGGAAGGCCAGCAGCGTGCCAGCTACTCCCAGCACGCCGAGCCAGGACCTCGTTGAAATACGTGAGCAGTTTCTCTCTTTTACATCGTCGTGTAATTTTACTTATTATCATTCTTATATACTTTGGATGCTAAACGAGAGATAGAGGGAAAGAACACGCTTTCCACCGGAAATTGGTAGAAAGTTTATCAGGGAGGAGGGGGGAATAATTGTCGCGGTGAAATGACAGCAGCGATAGCGGCAGCAGCAGCAGCGGCAGCGGCATCAGCAGCGCGATTAAAAAAAAAAAAAAAAAAAAAAAAGACACGAGGAATCATTAAATCGATCGTCGAGTCGTCGCTCTCCGATGTCGATGAACGCGATATATTCTCAGGTACGAATATCGCACGAATAGCTCTTTCTTCTCCTTTCACGCGTTTTCAGGATACTCCAGCCTACCGCGTAGCTGTCACAGCGCGGGTCTGGACGGCACCGGGATGCTGGAGGGCGGCGCGGGGGTTCTCAGTTCGCCCTACTGTCCAGACAATACCTTGCCCCTTCTGGAGACTGTATCCGAGGACCAAGAGATTCACGCCAGGAGAAACAACGGTTAGTTGACAGCTGTCTGCCTCTGTCTCTCTCTGTCTCTCTCTCTCTCTCTCTCTCTCTCTCTCTCTCTCTCTCTCTCTCTCTCTCTTTCTCTCGCCTCTCTCGCCTCTTTCTCCCCCTTTCCCTCGTTCTCTCTTTCTGCTGTTCGAAATGTTGGATCTCCTAATCTCGTTCAGCTCCCCCGGGCTCATTCGAGCCCATCGTCGCGACGACGCATGTGTACACGTGACAGTTAACGTGACAGTTAACGCAGCGAATACATTGATCTGTTAATATTTGAAGCTCTTGCCTCAAATCTTACAAAAGGGAAATGTATTTCTTAGATAGATATAATAGGTATCTCGCGCGGACAATTCCGAATCGCGGTAATTGTTGAGGAAGTGTAGCTTTGTAAGATAATTGTTTTTCAATAGGCATTAGTGCATGCGATAAAGTGTAATAACGGCATTACACGTGTATATGCGGAATTGCGCTCTTCCTCTTCAGGAAGCGAGATGTCTTCTCGATTCGCTTTCGTCGTCATCTCTATGAGATTAAGTAATTTTATATTATACTTTTATACCGAGAGGTGATTAGAAAATAAGCAAAGCTGAGATACCTTCGTTCTTTTTTTTTTTTTTTAAAGCGAAGAGCCCGTACTCTAAGCTACTCGAGTAAATTGAATTATCGTTCACCTGCATTGCTCGCTAAACTCTCGGACGAGTCGATCGCGCATCGACGACGTTCGTTTGCGCAGCCGACAAGAGCCATCGACCCCTTTTTTTACGATCGCCGCCGCTTCTTTGGCTTTTTTTAGAACCCTCGGTTGATTTGTTTTCCTCTTTTCTTTCTGTTCTTTTAGCCGTAGACGAAAATGATACGCATGCGAGTGCCACCCACACGTCTACTACTACCATCACCACCACCACTACTACCACCACCACCACCACCTCCAACACCACCACCACAAACCGTGCGAAAGCCAAACTGAAATTTCCCAAGAGCACGCTGAACCGACCGCAACCATTGTACAGTCAGAAAATAGTGATAGGCTCGGAGGAGCTGGCGGGTCGCGACATCGAGCACGTCGTGCGGCAGCGCATTAACGCCCTAATTAACCCGGAGCGGAGCCCGAAGGTGGTGCGGTCGACCGCGCTGATAATCAAGAGCTCCAAGGCGCCGGCGAGCGCCAACGGACGCATCCCGATCAAAAAGAGCCCCGCACGCGACGGTAAAATAACGCGCGTAGAGGTAAGCGAGCTCGACGGCCGCGGATCGACGATGACGCCAACGACGAAGACCGCCAACGGTTGCGCGAATCTGGCCGTCAGGTCGATTCTGTCGAACGGATTCGATCGGCAGAAGGCAGCAGGTAAGAGCGCCCCGAGAGAGATCCCAGGACGATGAAAGAGAACGTTTTTTTTTCTCCTTCTCTGTTTTAGTTTGCTCAGTACCTCCGGCTCTCCTATACTGTGCGTGTACGTCGTTGTTGGACTCTGCTTTGTGTTTCCTCTTTCGTCTTCCTTTATGTTACGCTTCCGACACTGTGTTTTGCATGGGCTTGCGCCTGTTATGTTTATAATAAAAGGCGACAGTATCGCCTCTATAATATATTTTGCGAGCCCGATCTTCGTTTGTCGATTGGCTATTCGGATTGTCTTGGATAAATTTTACGGAGACTACCGAAAATCTTTATCGATCGCATAGCCAAATCGTCTTTCGACGACAACGATGGTCGAATCGACAAAATATTAATCGCGCTACGAAATGATTACGAGAGTGCACGCATAGATGTGAATTTACATGAAGCAGTCGTCGTCTGCTCGAGCTCCTCTTCGAGGATCTGTTTGTGGAAATTGATGATGCATATCTTGTGTCGCGGTCAAACTTTTATCTGAGCATTACTATCCGCTCGCGATATAAAATGTTTTTGTATAATTTTTTTTTTTCAATGAAATTGCAATTTGAGTAAAATTACGAATTGTTCAATAATGTTACAAATATGTTGCGAATAAAATGGCGTTATAAAGATTATTGCACATATGTACACATACACATTATGTACCGCTAAAAATCTCGTGTTAGCCTCACGAACGCAATTTTGAATAAATCTCAGAGCAAAATCGTCAGTCTCCGCACCATGTAACGTCCCTTACGCAACTCGTTCACTGACGCAACCATCCAATGGCATCGATCGCGTCCTTTCTGTTTCAGTCGGTCAGCACGAGGGTGAGGCGAACGACTATTACTTCAGGGACTCCTTCGACCACTCGTCGTCGGAGAGCCAGCTGCTGGACGCGTCCGGCAAGCCGCACAGCCGCTCGGTCACGCCGGTGCCGAAGATGCAGAAGCTACAAAACTCCAAGCTCTGTCTCCAACAACAGCAACACCATCAGCAGCAACATCACCAGGGCGTTCGGCGCGCGGCGGCCGGCAAACTCAGACACAAGAGCCTGCACGTGATCAGGCTCTTTATACCGGCGTTCATGCTCACGATCACGGTGCTGTTTATCGTGACGGTTCTGGTGTTTGAGACGGACACGACGCTGTTCAATAGCCTGCGCAAAACGCCGGAAATGGTGGCCTTAAGGAGCCAATACTACGTTCCGATTAAGGAGTTCCTGCGGACCAAGCTCGGCCTATTCTGATGCGACAAGATGACCGGGCCGAGGTCGTCCTACGTCGTCGCATAGCTCTCTCTCTCTCTCCCTTCAGTGCCAAGTCGCGGACGTGACTCGTGACTGAGAGATTTACGGCTTAGTCGCGAAAAGAATGTGCGCCTTCTCTCTCTCTTCCCTCTTCATCCCCTTCCCTTGCCTCTACCTCTCTGTTGCGCGCCGTCGCGGCGCAGCTTGGTCGCAAGAGCGAGTGAGTGCTTCGAACCGAGAAGATTGAGTGTTACCGTTAAGGCTAAAGAAGGTAGACCGGAAGGAAGAGGAAAAACAAAAGGCATCGTGTCGAAGAGATTAAACGAAGTGCGACTTTGACTCCCGAGAAACGTATTCCATTCGATTCGAGATGAGACGAAAAATCAGAATTTTGTAAAAAAAAAAGAAAAAAAAACAAATTGTACAAAAAAACTGTATGTAATCATGTAAACAGAATGTATGTATAGAATTATGTTCACCTATGCGATCTATTTTTTTTTTTTTTTTTTTTTTTTACAATTCTTTTCAACCGTTTTATGCCCGAGTGTTTTATTTCACTGAGTTTCTCCGAATCCTCATTAGTAGATTCGACTGTCATACGAGTCACTGCTGACTCGCTTGCTATTTCGATAGGATGTACATCTACAAAAGCAGATAGTATTAAAATTCGATCAGTTTTCTGACATAATAATCACTGCGAGAATATATTGTAACAGAGAGAATTATTAATTGATTAATGAAATATGAGAAAAATATAAATATGGAGATTGATATATATCGATTTAAATATTGAATTTCAACTTTTGGATAATTGCTAGAAATGATTAAAGTTTTTTTTCTGTCGACAAAGGTTTAAACATTAAACGAATCATTTATTTAAAAAATGGCATAGAATCAAACATTAAATACCCTCTCTCATTGTAATGAATGAAACTGTAATCGCACCTTGTATTCGTTACATTGAAATATTTTAATCGCGTCGTTACTTTAAAAGAATGCGTTACGGACTTCGACTGTAAAAAGAGTTTGATTTTCATGCGGGCGATAATACTTCCGGAATCTCGGACGGATATTAGTGCGATGCTGGTTATCGAATGGCCTATCGTGTTATTGTGAAAAGGATAAAGAGTGCTCTCCTTCTCTAGACGCGAGACTTTCAAGACCCGCCAAAAAGACACGCTATACGCGCCGTGCCGGTATAATAGACAAAATAAAAGTATTTTGACATTGTGAAGAGAGAGACGCGAAGAAGAGAGCACACAACACATACATACAAAGTGGATATGTAATATATTATACATACATACATATATATATAGGTCGCTAATGTGAGAGGTGACATTATGTACTTATAGGGACTTTAGATTATTTTAAACGGTCAACGAAAAGCAATCGTTTCGTAGATAATCGTAGGCTATATATACGTGCAGCTCTAGTACGAAAGCAGTAAAAGATGGCAAAAATATTGCATCGGTAGCAATTGAAAAAAATTTGCAAGATTTCCCGCTGATTTTATCCGCTTATCGGTTTTTTTCGTTTCTTATTCGGATGTGCGCTTGATGTGCGTAATCTAACATTGTCTCGTCATCTTATTCTATATCGTGAGAGTATAATACTCTCTTCGTCGTGCAGCATCCAAATTCTTGATAAGGTCTTAAGGACATGTCTTGTACGAAAGAGTAAGATTTGTCAGGACCTGCCTCTCTGTAAATTGCGTTTAATACACGAACAAAGATGATTATAAAGTTAGAAGGAATTTTAGATCAGGACAGTTACTCTTTAATTCTCGAGATTGCATTTTACACGATTGCGTAAATACGAATATAAATAGAATAGAACGGAATTAAAATAGATTGGGTCAATTATCAAATCTGTGCGCATATTTCAATGTTAAAGATTTTCAAGTGTACGAGTTCCGAAAAATTCTCTTAGAATCTTCTTGGTCTTTTTTTATAGGATCGTGATATGCGATTTTCCGAAGTCCTGAAGAATTTACATAGTGAAATACAACTTGCGCATATCTCTTTTGTGGAAGCAGATCCTGATTCGTCTTATACCATAAACTGAATGTTCGCTCGAGCGTTTTACTCTCGAAAGTATCGATAATAAAAATCTTTGAAGAGGACAATTCCTAACTTTCGAATCTCTTGATTACATTCTTGTATAGTCATTCTTGAGGATAAAAAGAGCCTGTAACTCTCGAGTGGACACGCAGCCTCATCTCGTCAGTCCTTTCTTTCCTAAAAGTGCCTACGCTATCTTACACTCTTTCGTGTCATCGGATTCGCTCGTAATCCGCCCTAAGCTGAACGAAAATGAGATGACTCGAGGGAAGAAAAAAAAAATAAAAAAACTAAGTAAATTAATCCATCTTACGCCGCAATCTCCTGTTCGTTAAAAAATAAAAATTCATCAGAACTTTCTAAAATAGATCCTGAAACGACGCTTCTCGTCGACTCGAGGGTGTTCGCGATGTTAATGGAAAAAAAAAAGAGCACCGAGCACAAACGATTCTAAGAAATTAGAATGGTAACTGTGCGAGAGACACGATGTATCACTCTGCTAGTAGCGAGGTGTAAAAAGTTTACGAGATTTCGCGGATCTTCTTCAGCCTTCCTGAAACGTTGATACGCGTCAAGGAATCTCGTGTTGTATTCGCGTTTGTCGTCGCTTAAACTAAACAAAAAAATCTCTACTATTTAGCGTTGTCAGGAGAATTACGCGTCTCAGCTGATCGCGAAACCTCGCAAACTTCTGTGCCTTGACCGGGATAAGATTAGTTTAAATCGGAATTTATTTCACCTAAATTGGATAATTGAAACGCCGGGATTTTAAGATCTCTATCCTGTATAGGATCGTGTTTCGTTTGACCAAAGCTTCTCGTTGACGAACAGGAGAGAATACCGCGAGCGATATAAAAGTTAACTGTATAAATAAACGGAGGTCAATTGCAATATAATGTAATTCTAGTTATTAATTAAGAATACCAGCTCGCTGGACAGATCGATGTAGAAAGACTAAGACGGAAAGGATAGAGACTAAACGCACAGAATTCAGGTTGTAGGATGCGGGAATTTGACGTGCTACTTGTTCATTTAATCTAGATGTGGTTCTATATACGATCAGCACACAATCGTCAAAAGAATACAATTATTTGATGGACACGAAATAAAGGAAAAATTGTTAATTTTCAAATCATGAAAGTTATACTTTTCAGGAGCGACTCTCGATAATAAAATTTTCAAGAATACGATTAAATTCAACGCTAAACTTGAGACACTCTTGGCACTCTTGGGAACGACTCTCAATCCTAAAGCTCTTTGAGAAAACTAGAATACCTGATTGTAATTATCGCTGTTATTGAGAGTCTCTTCGGAGAATAAAACTTTCAAGCAGACACTCGGTCTAAATCTATGGTAAGAGCAAAATAGGCAATTGTTTGACGCAATGGATGGAGTGACATTGGGTTGAAGATCGTCGTGACGTGGTATAGCTTCTGCGCGATATACTTCTCAAAACTTCCCCGGTAAAATAATCATAAATTATGGAGACGATACGCGCGTTATTCTCACAACTGTATATAAGATCGAAAAAAAGAGTCGTCCGCAATGTTGAAGGCGTGACACGTTGGCGGATCGCGTGGTATTTATGCGCAACAAATCGGACGATATATGCGGGACGTGTTCCAAAAAGATATACAATGTAGATCGCAAGAAAAAATGTGTTTCTCGAATAATTTAGATTACAATTTGTGTATAACGTATAATTATCGGTGACGAATTTGGTACGAAATGTATACAAGTAATAACAGCGTAATTTAAAACTGCTTGTACTTAATTTCGAAAAAAAAAAAACGCTCAGCGAAGATTTCAAACCAAATCGAAGTAGCTGATAATAGATCGTAGAGATAGCTCCTTGAGTTGAATCTTTCGTATAAGAAAGGAGAAAATTCCAAATTCTTTTAAACGATACGTGTAATCCTATATTATAGGTACGATATTTTAAAGACATTGTACGACATATAGTTGCGCAGAGATTGTGAGATTTAAAGTAAAATATCTCCCCCCTTTATGATACTCGTATTACTGATAAGATTTTTCTATTATCTCTCTCTCTCTCTCTCCCCCCCCTCTCTCTCTCTCTCTCCCTCTCTCTCTCTTTCTCGTTCTCTCAGTTGACATTATATTGTAGGCGCGATTTCATCCTTATTGTAAATCAATTACAGCGCAACGCAATGTGTAAAGAGATCGCAAACAATGCTAATTCTTTATTTAAGATTGTGCAAATTGTTGGCGAAAAACGCGCGTCGCGCGTTCGATTTTGACGAATGTCTCTAGCTTTTCGCATGATCGTAAAAGAAAATTGCAAACTTATTTTTCTTTCATCGAAATCGAATATAAAATTCTCGATATTTTTCTAGCATAATACATAATCACTGGATTGTACTCGAATGCTGAACACGGCTTATACGTCAATTGTTACTTAATTTCGCGCTGCCGATGATGCGCAGACTTTTATGCAGAAGTCATGTACATTTTAGCCTACCGCGTTACCTTTACATAGTTTAACTTTTTAAGGTTCTCGGGATTAGTTTGTTAGATATTTATTTGATAACTAATTATAACATAAGTAATTTATATATTCGCTGTAGCTGCTACACAAAGTGAATTTTAACCGAACCTTTATGCGCGCACGTGCGCGGATAGGAAATAATTAAAACACAGAGGGCTAAATATATACTACTGTTGTGTACAAATTGTGTGGGACGGTGGATGTAAATGCGGTATTAATGGAAAAAAAGAAAAGAAACGGCCGACGCGACGACGAGGAATGGAGCTCTGCGCTAATCAAAAATGAAATATATATAACGATGATAATCTTTCCACAATCTCCATTCGTATGTACACTTTTTGTACGCTTGCAAATTGTAGCGAACAGTTGAAGTCGTATGTGAAGGATGCGTTTTTTTTTTCTTCTGGTTTGTTAGTTCTTGAAATTTTGTATCGCATGCATGAATAAACGAGACATTTCATTGCAATCGAGCGAAACGAGATATGTAATAAAGTACCATTTAGAGCTTTATAAAACTCTCTCTTTCTCTCTTTTCTGTCTAATCTATAATATTCGGAAAAATTCATCACTGATTCTTGCATATAATCGAGCTTTCCATATTTCTTTCTCGCGTAAAGATAAAACGCAAATTATAGATAACAGATACATGTTGCATCGAAAATCGATCTGCACATGTAGCCTATCGCTAATGGTTACTTAAATATTTATCAAAATACGAGCGAGTAACAGTATTGATACAAAGATACTAGAGTTGACAGTGCAATAATCTAATCGGCGATGATGATAACAAAAAAAAAAAAAAAAAAAATCGCAACACCGCCTTACTTAGTCACTCGTGTAATTTAAAAGCAAAGATATCATTTCGTGTCGATATATATACATTTTAGTACCACGAGTGAATACATAATGCGACGCGCGGATATAATAATCATGATTCATCGCGAACTTTAAAAGTCAATCTGTCTGCTCCGATTCTTCTCTTTCGTCATTTGTACCGAAATATACGCCTAGTTAGATAATATCGATTTTCCTTCGACACAACGGAACGCAAAAATAAAACGAACGCGCAAAAGCATCAGCATCGAGATGGCCTGATCTCTCTGAAATATTCATTTGCGATAAATAGCTAATATCGCCTACTTACCTCGCCGGGATTAGGAGACCAGTATCTCTCGCAAAACTGGGACGAGTTCATCAATGGAAAGTGAATTAACCGCGGCCTTGAATTAACGCAACCTGGCATAAGCGCGCAAGAAAACGCGACACGAACGCCTGCCCGTGAAAGGAGATTGCTACTTGCTATCGATGTTTCTGCCAAGAACTAATACCCGGGACATTGTAACGGTCGTCTTACTACGATATGTACGTACACAAACATCAATATAAGTATCGAATTAACTTTCACATCGATGTATGCCGATTTCCCCTTTAGACAAGTCGTCTTTCGCGCGACATTGATAAGTTAGTCTGATTAAATATAAATAAGGTTTTACATCCTTCTCTTTTCTCTCACACACACACGGGAGATAAAGCTTGAATATATGTGTAATATAACATATATTTTATTCTTTGTATAGGATGTCTCCTATATAGGTTTCAGACCGATATCATATCATATTCCTTGCCAAAAATAAGGCACTTTGTCTTTTCTTCTCTGGCAAAATTTCCGGAGCAAATGCATCATTTGCGAGAGATATCTCATTTTCTAATATGTAAATACAAGGCATTTGCTATTTCTTTTCGTGTAAAAAACTTGATAATTCTGTTATAATCAAGTCTAATATTTACATTGCATGTAGATATTACCGTCTATTTTGTTTACATCTCTCAGAACGGGAAAACACACTTTACTGCCATAAAGGAATTTGCTTCATGTCAACTCAAATGAAACTTGTTCAAGTGTAAGTTATTATAAAAATTTATTATACAAATTTAATAACATTATACTTGATTATAACAGAATTATCAAAATTCTTACACGAAAAATCAAGAAATAAATGCACTATATTGGTATATTAAAATATGAGACTTCTACTCTGTAGAATGTGCGTGCGCGTGTGTGTGTGTGTGGTAAAGGGTATAAAATAGTTTGAAAATTATTTATATACCAAAGCGATAAGAGAGGGAGGATAGCGCGAAGGATGCAGATGGCCAGAGTATATCGCAGACTCGATGCGATCTGACAGTTCTTTTAAAGGCGGGTGACGAGTGTGTGTGCTCCTAGCTGATACCTTACCTACCGGCACTCTTCGTTCCGTGACTCACCAGAGTCCGATCACATTCAGTCCTTCAGTCCGCGGCGGACTACGAAGCCGTCGACATCGGGCGCGTCTCCGCGTCATCGTGCTCGTCGCGCGGAGCAGCTGGCTTCAAGTGATACTATAGATGATCATCGTCATCTCCTCGGATTTGTGTGTCACGTGCGTTACGTGTGTCGACGACATGAGTGTTCGAGGCGGCTGAGAGGCGAGCGGTTCAGGCAATTCACTTAACGCGACGACCGGAGGGAGCTTCAATTTCGCGACGAGATGGTAATTGAAAATTAAATAGCGAAATTAAGTAGCGCCGTCGACTTTTCGGGAAGAAAAGTTCTCCTCGCTCGAGACATTTTACCCGTGTATCTGAAATATATTTCTCTCGGTTAAATGGGATATAATACGGAATTATACTGTTATTATTGGAAATCGTGATTTTGTTATATATATTATTTATTCATGATAATATATATTATAGCATGTAGTATAGCTAAATGCAAGAAAATTTATACAATTGTCTAGTGATGATAAAGAAAAGTCGAAAATTTTTGAATTACATTAAAATAAGTAAAGCAATTAATAAATCTTACATATCGCGGTTCTCCTGTACAACGAGCTTCTCTGAGATTCCAACGAAACTTAAATATAAATATGTTTCTGTCATATTCGATCTGACCTCGGAATAAACTTTAAATGCTCAGCTCAGATTGTCTCGTATCGCTTTGACTCCTGGATCGTGAGTAATGAAGTTTCTTTTGTGGTCGAGAATGACGTCAGAAATATTTCTTCGTCAGGGTTCTTACCTTCGACGAGTATATCTGTTCTAAATTAGATTTATAATTATATAGAAAAATCTCTCTCCTCCTTGTTCATATTACACCAGTTAATTTTTACTATAAAAAAAAATGTACAATATGAGAACGAAATAAGAATATAATCGTATATATAAATAATACTACGTGATGTAAAATTGACAAAGTACATTTGCGCGGAGACGAATCTTGCGAAGAATGAATGACCAAGTAATGGGTTATCGCCTCTTTGTTGTTCTTTGTCTCACGATTCGTAAACGGGAAACGATTCGTTTTCTCAATGGCAAGAACGAAACGCATTGGCATGTCGCACGTGATGCACATACTTAAAAGCAAGGATGATCGATTGTCCTCGTGTCTTAAAAAAAAAATGCAACCTTCCCGACGTTACGTTTCGTCAACTCGGGGAGGAGATCGCGCAGACGACTCGGAATTAATCGAAAACCGATAATTATCCTATTTTACATCGAACGTCATCGTCATTATGTCTCACACAAAGACAATTGCGTGTAAATTGCGTCCGCGAGAAGATGGATGGAAAAAACGTCAGTGACGTGTTTGATACAGTTCGGTTGAGCGATCGTTTCCATGAAATCCATTAATCATCGAAGTTTCAGATTTTTAAAATCGCCGAGTCGCACAGAAATTATCGAAATATTAAAATTGTCTTCGTGATATCTTGAAAAGTGATGTGAAATAATGGAGGATATTTAAAATCGATTTGTTCTTCTTCCCGAAACTCCGTATCGATCTCCACGTGATTTCGGTATCGAAGACTTTGACAGAAGATACAAGAATAATTATTATTTGTAAGAGAATTGTGCCGGGCAGAGCGATCGCACACCGATGCAATATACACGTGTCCCGATCGCTTCTTAATCAATTTACGAAACAAGATTACGGTATTGCTTAATCCGCGTCCCTCGCAATGAGTCACGACGGACTTTAACAGGTTCGTTGAACTAGTTCGCGCCTTTTTCTCTTCCTCTACGCGACGCTCTTCACTTTCCTGAGTAAGGTAGACATCTCGTCGGGAGAATCTCGTAGGCGAGATTCTCTCTTTATTTGGCTCGAACGGTCGAAGAAACGACCGCGTGCTCGGCATACGTCATATGAGCAAGTGCATAAGTGCATCGGACTGAATATGCCTACAATTATTCAGTTACGTTACAAGGCCAGAGAGTTCTCGTTCCTTTTTTTTTTTTTTTTTTTTTTACAAAGACATTTCCAAATATACTGGAATGATATATTTTCGAGTGTCTATATTTCACATAAATATATTCGGGAAAGCCCGGCGGAAATATATTCTCTCCCAGAGATCGCTGCACGTTTGTTATAATAGGAATTCGCCCAAGAATCCGGATGCGTTCGTCCAACTGCTGGAAATGCGATTCCTCTTCATATTCGCGACGATTTCCGCGAAACAATATTATCCGACAGTTTTATTCATGAGGCGAAATTCCCTTCAATTGCGACTATCTGAATAGACCATCGGCGAGTCTATGCGAGAAATCAGAGCAATAGCAGGGACGTGAATCAATCGTCACTGATGCGTGTATAATGACGTATCTTAAAGCCCTCCTCGATAAGGTATGCGTATCGGCGGGTAACCCTCTCCTCTTCCCCCTCTCTCCTTTCTCTCTCGTACCTTCTAGGAACACCTTTACGGCTGTTATTACGCGCCGAGGATTTTACGGTTATGCACATTGCGTACACCGACCGATCTAATGGAACATCCTGTTAGGACGACTTGCGTCGACTTAACTCGGTGACGTTCCATCGCACCGATGTGGATCGATAAGTAAATTTATTTTAAAAGAGCGATGGGGAAGAGAATGTAGAATTTATCAGATAATTATCACGAGGGGGGCGACAGATTAATTTTTATTCACTCGTAACGCTAAAGAGAGCGCAAAACTTTTTTTTTTTATAATGATATCGCATCTCTCTCGCGCGATGATATAATTAGATCGATTACTTCGATTCGAATTAATTAGAGGCGGATGCAGATCGACATACTGTCATAGTCTCTCTATCGATCGGAATGATCGCCGTTTCGCGGCGGCGTTCGCAAAAGAGGAAGATCGTTATCGCAGAGAGACGAGTTAAGCAACGCCGACACATCCTTATCAGGGACGCAAACATCTAATCTAATGAGACGATAACACGCGCGTCCTTGCGTCGTGTGCTTAAATAATCGTGGCATTGTTAATCGCTTCGAAGGATAAGTGGTAACAAGGCCGAGAGAGAGAGAGAGAGAGAGAGAGAGAGAGAGAGAGAGAGAGAGAGAGAGAGAGAGAGAGAGAGAGAGAGAGAGACGCATATTGAACCCTTTCCGTGCACGAAATAGCGTCTTATTGTCCGAGGAATTGCAAGTTGGCGTATTCTAAGGCGACTCGGCACGTTTTCCGCAATGCCATGAGATAATCCTTCTGAGAAAACTCTAGGGTGTATCAGCGGATGTCCTCACCTGACGTGAGTCACGAGATTACTTCTCAGAGACTTATACCTTTAATGAGTACTTCTAACGCTCTCGAGTCGTCATTTGGAGAAACATTTTCTCTCTTACGTCAATATGGATTATGTCAAAATCTTTATTAAATTTCTGACGGATAAACTTTGAAATGTCAATCTCAAATGTCAAAATTAAAAAAAAAAAAAAAATTAATCGTACCATATATATTATCGCGTTTCGCATTTATATATATAAAATGTTTCGTAATACACGGTTTCGGTCATAATCGATTATCCAATTTCGTTGGCTTATCGATAACAGGAGGTTGTCTTATCATTTGGCTGGCAATGAGCAATTTCCTGCGCGAACGAATTACGCTTAAACTTCGCTACGGATCTACAAAGAGTAGAAATAAAAATCGATTAGAAATAACATGAAAATATACCTAATATCGCGCGCGGTACAATAATGCATACCTGTGCATTCTTTATCACATTCTTTCAGATCCAAGCGCGCATTTTTTTCTTTTTTTTTTTATCAACGTTCATCATCGGAAGTCTGAATTAAAAAATTCTATAAAATAAAAGAGAATCACATGGAACAGAATTTTATAATAATTCAGGTCGTAATAATTTTTAAATACAAAATGTCAGATCGAATCTCTCTCTCTCTCTCTCTCTCTCTCTCGTTTGCGGAGAATCAAAATGACACACCGCGACAAGTCTTTTCGAGCGAAATATACGGCATTCGCGACAGCAACAGCGATATCTCGTCGAGGCAGCGGAACTGCGGTGAACGAACAGACAGTTTCATTGCGCCGGCTGCGGCGGAAGCCGTGAAATCATGCCTCTTCTGCTCTCGTACGGCACGTGTCGTCGTACAACAAGAGGGAACGTTATGCGATCGATGGCGCGGTCAGTAGCCCCATCAGTCATAATTAACCGACTCCGCAATAGCCCTCTCTCCTCGTTGATCGAGGAGCCTGATGACCGTTTCGATCGCTTCAATTGTGTTGACAAAATTTGTCCATCGTTGAAACTGCGAAACTGCGACGAGATGAGAGAAGCGGAAAGCGTGTCCATTCGGCTCGTTCTGGACATCTGGACATTGGTTGCTGCTCCCGCTTTCTACTGATCGAAATCCCTTTTTCTTGCTCTCTTTCTCTCTCCCTTCCTCCGGACTTTTTCAGCTGTCGTTCGTTATAGTCCGTTTGCATCTGCGCAAATTGCTCTGCCAGTACAGATCGATCTCGTTGAACCGAAATGTCAACGATGCAATGACACGATCGATGGTGAAATGGTCTCCAGAGAGGATGAGAGGGGAAGGAAATTACACGGGATACATATGTACATTTCCTAAAGTTAAAAATGTTGGCTGATCTAGCTCTGCTCTATATGAAATATATTATACATATACGTACAGCTTTATATGTATAATTTACTATCTGCAAGACCGTAATCAATATACACGTGTCGCTTGTATTAATCCGTTAATTGACTTTGACCGACTTCCTACGATGGATTATATAAACCGCTCGCTTAAAATGCAATTAAGATGGATGCCCCGTCAGGGAAGGGAAGGTCACGGAAGGACAGGTCTTACGTGCGGACACGATGCACTATATTCGATTCTCCTTTATATGAACGTCGTGGAACGAGAATCACCCGACCGGAAGTCTCCGTATGCGCTGACTTCGATTTCTCTCACATTTCCCGACGCCGTGCAACCGAGGGAATGCTCATTTCTCTCTCTCTCTCTCTCTCTCTCTCTCTCTCTCTCTCTCTCTCTCTTTTACACATAAAACTTCCATTCTTAGGCTGTTTTTTGTACGACCAATTCTCACTCGAGGCACGGTTTCTTTTTTTTTATCGCATATGCAAATTGCTTACGTAATCACACAAAAAGAGAGAGAAAGAGAAAAGGGGGGGGGGGAGAGGGGATAACAATTATTTAATTTAATAAAATAAATGGAGAGGGAAAAAAATGAGATTTTTTGATATAAAATCTCGATGCGCACTTTACGTTAATATATGTGACCCTAATATTGGCTTTTCTTCTACTCCGATCCGATAAAATAAATAAATACAGAATAAGTACAGATACTTTAATAAGCATTATACTTTTACGGGATATAAAAATTTCAGAACGCATCTCTGGCAGAGTGCACGAGAGTGCATAGTGCTACGACATCGAGTCTTGCTTTAATATGTCAAGCATGTTCTGTTTATAAAAATCGCTATATATAAATAATCCGTTAAGTATAACGCCTATTATAAGCCACATTGTGGTAAAAGGGCGCTGATAAAAGCATGGAATGAACCTCTACTAAAAGAAGAACGGAAGCGATCGATAAATCGAACGATCCGTGAAATGTTTGAGCGAATAAGCTTGCTTGCGATACTCGCGGCACAGAAAAAAATCAGTAATTGGATACGAATCAGTAATTGGATTCGTAGCTGACGTTCGTCAATTCGTGTATGTCATTTCATTCGTAATTTTCAAAATTTTCAGCGACTTTGCAACAACGTAAAATTATGTAAAATTACGTAATTTACACACGTTCAATTAATTAAAATATAATTTCAGGTGTACCACTGGCAGAGTCAAAATGTCAAAATTTCCGGGGTGGACGACATGGTCCTCCTGCCGAAGATCAACGAGGACGCCATCATCGAGAATCTCAAAAAGAGATACATGGACGATTACATATTCGTATCCTTTTTCGCTCTATTTTTCGTTCGATTTTTTTTTTTTTTTTTTTTTTAATATCGAAGGGTTGCTCATTGTCTCTCGTGCAGAGAAAATCTGCACAAATTCCGGGGCGTATCACGATAACCTAATTAAATGATGGCAAATGAAACGTTTCTTAACGACCACGCCAGACATGCATCGGACCCGTATTGGTATCAGTCAATCCGTTCAAGCAGATGCCGTATTTCGGAGAGAAGGAGATCGAGATATATCAAGGCGCGGTGAGTGCGAAAGTGCTATCCTTCTCGTATCAACAGAAAACTTTTCTATTTAAATCTTTTCTAAAAGAACAGAGTTATATGCAATAAAGTTATTGTCATTATTATTTAGGCGCCGTATGAAAATCCACCGCACATCTATGGACTGGCCGACGACATGTATAGAAACATGATGATTGACAACGAAAGTCAGTGCGTCATCATAAGGTAAACGATATTCGCAATGTCTAAGATTACGTCTTACGTGACGAAAAAAAGTTTTAGGACCTCATGTTTTTGTTAATTTTACCAGTATATCCTTATCGAAGAAAGTGTACTTACTTTTCCTTTCTTAAATTTAATTTATAGTAGTTGTAAGTAAGAGAGTAGTAATTTAAATTTAATTAAAGTTAATTTAAAGTAAATTGATTTATTTCGCAGCGGTGAATCTGGCGCTGGAAAAACGGTTGCCGCGAAATACATAATGTCATATGTAGCAAGGGTGAGCGGTGGCGGCAAAAAGGTGCAGAGGGTAAAGGACGTGATCCTGGAATCGAACCCGCTTCTGGAAGCCTTTGGCAACGCGAAGACCGTGAGAAACAATAACAGTAGTAGATTTGTACGTATCGATACTAATTTTCACTGATTTCGCTATTTCGTGAGAACAAGAGAGCGAAGGAGAACTCGATATATTTTCAGGGAAAATACGTTGAGATGCAGTTCGGCTCGGGCGGTCAGCCGAACGGTGGCAAAATCTCGAATTTTCTTCTGGAAAAGTCGAGAGTAACCTGCCACAATCCGGGCGAGCGAAATTTCCATATATTTTATCAGCTGGCGACAGGCGCCAATCAGGAGATGAAGGGTGAGTATATAATTGACAAATAAAAAATACGGCTGACGTGAAAAGGGAAAAATACAATTAGATTCGCGGGATAATAATGAAACGTTTAACTTTTTTTCTAGGGGAATTCGGATTAACGGATCTCGATTATTATCAATATCTGAGTTATGGTGGCAATTATAGGGTGGACGGCACAAACGATGCGCGGGATTTTCAGGAAACCCTTAAAGGTATGTAAGATAGATTAAATCATATCTCTCATACAATCTATTAATTAAATTTTGTGCAATTGAATGATCGATAGTCTAACGTTGTTCGATTATTCTAATACATTTTCTTATATTCTTTTTTTTTTAATTAACAATAGATCTTACCTGTTATTTAATAATTATATATCGTTTGCAGCGTTGAGCGTTATGGATATAAAGGACAGAGAAGTGACGGATATATTCAGATTGGTAGCTGGGATACTTCATGTGGGAAATATACAGTTTGCCGAGAACGGCAATTATTCGCAGATAGCCGATAAGCAATGTAAATCACTATCTATCTGTCGAGAAATAAAAAAAAACAGTGATTAATTATATATAACTTATCTATTATATTATTAATATCTAACTTTATATATATACTCGTGTATATATATATATATATATATATATATATATATATATATGTATATATATATGTATATATATATATGTATATATATATATGTATATATATATATATATATATATATATATATATATAAAGTCGCGGTTGACTTATCTATCTACAATTTATCGTGTCCTATCAGTTGATTCAAGATAAATTAATTTTAATAATATATGTATATATGTGCGTTATTATTATTTACATTTCTGCCGTAACAGTTTTTTCTAACCGTATGAATATATTTTCAGTTCTCGAGTTTCCAGCCTATCTCTTTGGAATTTCGGCAGAGCAGCTATCGCACAAGTTGATTTCTCGAGAATTCGAATCGAAATGGGGAAGTCAATCCGAGAGCGTGGACGTGACGCTGAATGTGGAACAGGCGCTTTATACGAGGGATGCCTTGGCAAAGGATATTTACGCCAGGCTTTTCGACTACTTGGTCAAGGTGCATTCATCCAAAATTCATTCCAAAGACTTAGTCTCAATGCGACATGTAATACACAGAAAAATGTGCCTTGCGCTAATCATCGCGTTTTATTTGTCAGCGATAAACTACTATTTTCAGTAGTAGTTGTAGTATTTAAAATTTATACGATGAATATAGCGACTTTTTTAATGAAAGATTGTTTGAGCGTAAATCTCGTGAAAAGGAAAGCGACAAAAATACATTAGATGTATCCGTTTTTATCGATAACCTTTTTTTCACCTAAAATTATTGTAAATTTTTATAAAAAGCGTTTTGATCTATCCTAATCGAGAGTAATTGACGATTTTGCAGAAAGTCAATTCCGCCATGGAGACAAACGCGGACGGATACGAGATTGGAATTTTAGACATATACGGCTTCGAGATCTTTGAGAAGAACGGCTTCGAGCAGTTCTGCATCAATTTCGTGAACGAAAAATTACAGCAGATCTTCATCGAGCTCACGTTAAAGGCAGAGCAGGTAAGCTTCCATTGATATAATTTTCTTTTTAATTTTTCTAATTTACACTATAGTATATCTAGCGTTTCATCATATCTCTTTTCGTTAGAGATAAAAATTCAACTGCCAAAGAATATGAGAAAGTAAAAATATTTTATCAGCGCGCACGCGCACTTTCTCACTTATCGTCGCTAAAAATTGCAAGTTAATATATTACTCTATTATCTTAATTCTATATATTAGGATATATTAATTTGTATAAATAACGATATATATATATATATATATATATATATATATAGAGAGAGAGAGAGAGAGAGAGAGAGAGAGAGAGAGAGAGAGAGAGGAGAGGGAGGGAGGGAGAGAGAGAGAGAGAGAGAGAGAGAGAGAGAGAGAGGAGAGAGAGAGAGAGTTATGTTTTCTTACCATAAGTTGTCAGACCCGGCATAAATTAAGCTTTTAAAGCCGACGACTCGACGTCAAATTTAATGACGTTAGATTCTCCCCGATGCGAGATAATGTTTTCTCGCGCAATCACAGCTAGCCCTCATCGAGGTTACTAAGGTTTCGTGACACTTGGGAAAAGGCCGGAGATTTACAAATTTTAATTTAATTATTATGTAAAAGACGAAAAAACTCGGGAAAATAATTACCAGCACTCTCATCTATAACGCTTGCGATACGTGAATAATTATTTTGTAATTTAAATAAAATTTTTTGCCGTCAATCATCTTCTTTTTTGGTCATACTTTTTTGTACTTTCGTGCTTCTAAACACGAGATGCGTTCGAAATTCTTCGCGATCGCGGAACAGTCCCTGCTTTCTTCGCGAAGAAACCAATTTTTCGCGCCAGTTTTCATTCCACGATTCGATCATTCCTCGATGAAGCCGTATCCCGGCAAGATATCCGTCCTCCTGAGCGCGTACCTTTGCACAGGCGTGGTCTGCGCCATCAGATTCCGGATCTTGCTGGGCGGCGCGGGTATCTGTTTGGGCAGCTCGCTGGACGTGACCATGGAATTCTCCGTGGTCGACGGATCGTCCACTCGTTCGTAGAGTGTCGCCTGATCGTTTGTCTTGCCACCTACCTCCTGGCTCCTGGACGAAACGACGCCGTCCACGCGACGATCGAACTTCTTGGGCGGTCGAGCCTTCTTGTCTCGCGTCTTCCAGTCGGTCTGCCTCTCGAACGGTCGCGTCACCCTGAGGTATCCCACCGCGCCCTCGCTAGGGGTCACCGTCAAGGTCGGCAAGGCGGTCTCTTTGCGGAAGGAGCCGCTGTGCCCGCGCACGTTTACGTAGACTC
Source organism: Lasius fuliginosus (assembly GCA_949152495.1). Taxonomy (NCBI): domain Eukaryota; kingdom Metazoa; phylum Arthropoda; class Insecta; order Hymenoptera; family Formicidae; genus Lasius; species Lasius fuliginosus. Next base: position 530,437 of record OX424444.1, on the reverse strand, counting down.
TGGGTCGGCCGGTCTTCAAGTAGTACAGCTTCTCGTCGAGGCTCTGCAGTTTCGGCGACGCTCTCAACAGAACGTGCTTCTCGTCGTCGAAGGTGTCCAGCCGATAGTTCGCGCTCGGTCCTCCCATGTCACGTACGCCGAGGATCGAGTGCGGGATCACCTCGGGATTCGGATATCCTGGATCGCTCGGTATTTGCGGCTGCTCGCTGCTTTGCTGCTGATTCAGCATCACGTGCACCAGACCCTGCAGATTCGCGGCGTCCATCTCGTCCGCGTTTCGCAGCTCGATCTCGACGAATCTGCAAGAGCGAGAGAAATTTTCACGTTCGCATAAAGATTATCCCGGTTTATTTCCGGTATTATGAATCGCCGGAGACAAGCGCTCTTTTTTTTTTTTTTTCAGAAAATTAATCGTAAATATACAGTACGAGTAACGGATACGATTAGAATGTACCATCAGAGCTAATACGATATTATAGCGGTAAGATAAACAATCCGCGAGCGGAAGATTGCTTTTCGGGCCGCGGTCCGTGGCCGTTACTCGATTTTCACGACATTTGCAGGTGTCATTGTTCAGAAATGATTTGTCCTCCCTCTTCGCGGATATTCGCGATTATTAAACCGCAGCGATCATTGCGGCCGCACGAGAAAAGAATCGAGATAATCGTCCTCGTCGCTACTTTGCTTTCAAAATTGTCGGTTACTCTCCTCCTCCTTCACCCGCCCTCTTTCCAGCGTTATCGATGCCTTAAAGATACGTATTGTGATCACGTAAATCTACCGTCGTTGAAATTCCACAGGAGTAATTATTCTCGGTCGAGTTTCTCACGTTTCTCTATTGCGCCGCAATAGAGGACGGCTTTTCATTTGACGCTAATTGGGCCGCTTTCTGGCGGTGAGAAAGAACGAGCGGGATTTTCCGCTTTTGTTCGAGCGGCTTAGAATCACGAGACCTCGGAGCAAATATCGTTTCCTAATCGCGGTGAGTCAATCGAGAGAGTTTCCCGAAGAGAAGCCATGAGATATCTAATTGAACAGCATACCAGGATGTTGGTCATCCGTTAATATACATATATGTATTAATATACAAATTAAATGTATTTAAAAAAAAATTAAAAGCTCGAATAAAATTAACATTTATAATTTATTATAGTTAGATAAAATTTGATGCACGCGAGAGAGAGAGAGAGAGAGAGAGAGAGAGAGAGAGAGAGGTTTTTTTAAAGAGCAATCTTTTATGAAATATCTATATCGCGATCTTTCTGAAAAATTGATTTGTGAATTGCGATATAATATCGGTAAGCGCTAAGGAAAAGAAGGCCGAACTCGAAGAGCGAATATATCGCCTTGAAAGTAATACCTGTAATCCTCGGGTCTGTCTATGTTGACGTCTGCGTCTCGCGCGGAGACGCCGTGAAGGGACTTGCCTTCGAGCGCTTTACGCGCCGACAAATCCTGATCCTGACGGATGCGATTAGGATGCGACGAGGGCGGTCTCGGCAGGACCATGGCCGACGTGGTTAGCTCGAGCAGGACGAGCAACACGGTGGCGCAGACGTTGATTCTTTGCGACATTCTGCAAAAAAGATTTTCTCCCATGGACTTATTCGATTCTATAAAATTCTACAATAGAAAGACTTGGGCTTAATACATTATTCGTATTATTAATAATTTTTAAACACTCCGTTTGCACCTCCGTAAAGTTGGCAACAAAACTATTTATTCTTTTTAATACTTATTCATTTTTTAGAACTATGTAAAAAATATTTTCATATAGTACTTTATGATCACCAAATATAATTCTCTAAAAATATATCACGTTTGCTAAATGCATGCCTAATTAAAAACCGAATTAACTACGAAAGAATTAACCACTCACGAAATTACTCTAATCACAAACGATATTTAATTAAAGATATAAAATATATTTAATTTGTTTGCCAATTGGACGGAGTTTCCATTCGCTTCTGTAAATTAAAGATCGAGATCGTCAAAGAGAAATTGAAGGGACCGTTCCAGCCGTCTTGGTCAACGTCCTTTACGTAAGAGTCACAATGCATGTGACTCCAATTGAAATTGCTAAGCCGGAAAGGATTAATAACGTGCGATTAGTCGTTTCGTTGCGCGAGACAGCGGCCGAATTTCCGTAATTATCATGCCGGTTACGCGAGCGGCGCGTTATTCTTTCGAGAGCCGGAATAAAGGCGGACCTCGGACGATTTCACGAGGCGTTTCCTCAAAACCGCCGAAAAGCCGCGCACGACAAAATAACGGGGCGATACCGAGACACGCGTCGACGTAACGACGTATAACCCGTTAGTAATAAACGTGTGCGGTGAAAGTTTTACGTCCCGGCCCAGGCCTCAAAGAGAACAAAATGATACAATTTCTCTCTTGTTTTCCTTACGTAAGCGCATACGAGAATGCATACAGGGACAATCGCCGCGTTGGATAACGACTCATATACGGGGTCCTACAATTTTCTCGCTCCGTTTCCCGAGGATCGCGTTTTTCCGAGGAAACGCGCGCGTTAACGGAATTAAAGCGCGAATTCCTTCGAAGAACCGGCAACGATCGAGCAGCTCGGACTCGTTACACTTTTGCCGCCTGTGATACCTGGTTCGCCTAGTTTTCGATCGCGAGATCGAATTTCGACGTTGAAACGCGGCGGATGAAATCTCGCCGCGTTCCTTCGCGGTATAAATTTTACAGCAGTTTAGCCGTGAAATGATAATTGTCCGCGCCGCCAGCAACGACGATACGTTCCAATAAGCATCCGGCTCTCCAGCCTCCGATGGCGCAATAATTGAACGGGATCGGGAGATTATTTTCTCGAATGATGCACTCACCTTGCGCCGAGAGCGAAATAAGAAACTCCTCCGTCGAGCGTGTCCGCTCTCTCGCGCGACATTCGACGTGTAATTATTACAATTCCGGGACGTTTGGCGTTCTTTCCCCCTCTGTCAATCTCTCCGGGGAGAGGCTCGAATCTTCTCTTTCGAGAGATACACTTAAAAAAATATGTACGAGTGCGTGAGTAGGCCGCGGAAAAAGCCGCTTTCGTGAGATTTCACGGTGAGTCCTCCCGATGCTTTCAGAAACGGGCGGTGCTGCGAAACGACTCGTCGAGGCAGGCCACGTGCGATTGTTTTCGCGCGCGGTTTCATAGCTTTATCTTGACGCAAAATCTCCTTTCTACTCCACTATCGAGGAAACGAAACGCATTTCGAATCGCAGTCGAGTAATAAGGATGGCTCGCGAGCCATCCTGTGGAACTTATACTCGTGGTACTCTCGCGCCCTATCGATCAAATTGTAGTATCGATAGTATCGCGTAGGCAATTTGTGCGATTCTCTTCCCGCGCAAAGTCACATACGGAATTCTATCGAATTTATTCGCTCAATCCTCGTATTCGATAGTTTTGCGATCGTAATATGAAGACAATGTTCTTCTAAAGAGAGTGAATAAAATTATTTCCTTTTCTCTCTCTCTCTCTCTCTCTCTCTCTCTCGATCGTGAAAGTATTCGTTTGCCAGCCGAATAATCGTTACAAGCTTTTTCCGTTCTCATCGTCGAAATCGTCGGAAACTTTTTCGATTTTATTTGCTACTTTCTCCTGCTACTCTCCTTCTGTCACTTTATATCGTCTCCCATTAGAAATTTATCAAAAGAATCAATGGTCCATAGCCCGCGGAATCGCTTTTTATGAAAAATTAAAAGCGGAAATAATTATCGAGCGGTACATATCGACCAAACAATTTGCACGTACATCGAATAAAACGATGCTATAAGTGGTTATAAAAACAATCTAATTGAGCTGTTAATTTTACTAGCCAAGAATATTACTGTTTTTCCACATCAGCTTCATGGATCTTTAAGAGATTGAAATCGCTTTTTAAATCATGTTTTACATACAATTAAGTAACAAGTTTAAAAATAAATATAATATTTCAAGTAAGACAAATATCTCCTCGGTAAGTTCGACAATCTCTGATACATATTACTGCGATAAAATATTAAGTAATTTGATTAAACTATAATGGCTTCCTAGAAAGAAAGCTATATCATCCTAAAAGTATGCAAAGAAAATTATCAGACAGCCGCATAAAATATATCGAGAAGGATGCGTTATCGCGAATACATTAGAAAATATATATTTATTTATTTTTTACTTATTTATTTAATAGACGGGAAAGAGATATATAATAAAACAGGACGCCCGTAATCTCGCGTTACCGTTCACGATCGACAAAAGTATAACGGGGTGCTCTCTCTCTCTCTCTCTCTCTCTCTCTCTCTCTCTCTCTCTCTCTCTCTCTCTCTCTCTCTCTCTCTCTCTCTCTCTCCTCGCGCGAGATCTACTCGGCCGATTCACGTCGCCAGGTAGGTGTGGTTCGCCCACCTCGACGGCGAACAGGTTCTCTTAAAAAGTGCAAGTGCAATCGTTGCCCCGGTGAACGTGCTCGGCGAAGCGGAGCGTGCGACTCCACGTGGAGTCGATCTGTCAAACGGCGGCGTTCTCACCGCTTGCGCTTGACATTTTTCGTGCCGACGTCATCGCTGGTGCGCTGCACTGCACTGTGCACTGCGTTTTCTTTCCACATATCGATTTTCTCCTCTTACGCCGTTTACGTAATCCATGCGAGCCCGAGACTAATATTATTAGAATCGTGACAAAATCGACTCTGGTTAGATAATATCGAGACTTTTCTTTTTCAATCTGAGCCGCTCACAATTTTCAATATCGGGGACAAAACTTGTCCAATTTGCGCGATCCTGCGTAAACGTACGATTGTGACTCGCTTGTCGTTGCTTCATTTCCTACATCTCGCGTAGACGCAAAGTGGCTGTGCGAGTAAATATGCTTAATTTTCGAGAAAGTTACAGACTCGATCAGGTTTCTCGACTGATTCCTTTGCGGTCGGAGAATAATTGAAATCGCGCGGTTTGCGTTAATCGGTTAGAGTTCCCTCGATCGTCGGTATTAAAGAACGTCTTTAGAATTTTCTTGAAAAGAAAAAGACGAAGCGGCAAATAAGGATTTGATGATTTTCTTCGAATATCGTGGATGTCATGAATATCTCTTTGAGCAGTTCTTAAAGAGCAAAGATTCAACAACAGTTTCCAACATTAATTAATGGTAGAGACTCTTGCTGTAGAAATTCTGTCGATTTGAATCGAAGAGATACTTGCAAATCTCTGTGACGATCGTACGATATTGCGCAAGCGGAATGATATGAATTTGTATGCCTATAGAATGACATAGAAAGACTTTGTCCGTTGAAATAGGACGAGAAAGAAATTCGTAAACCTATCTCTCTATTCATTGTCGCGCTTTCAGTTTCTGATTAATGAACGTTCGTCGCAAAACACCATCATAATAAAAGACCGTTCGTTCCTCGCCTATATCTGCGAGATCAAACTTAATGTCGCGTGTTAAGTCTTTCCATTCGGAATAATGTAGCGCAAAGAGTACAAAAAAAAAAAAATAATAATAATAATGGACGCGGAACGACGAATACAGCGATATTTACAATCGATTCTTCGTCTTGAAAGGCGTCGCACAATCTATTGCGGATCGCGCGATCTCTCGCTTGTATGTAGATCTCGCGAACGCGAATGAAGACGAAACGGTAGCGAAGTGGGACGTGGACATAATTTATTGTCGCAGCCTCCGAGCGTGCTCGTATTCGTATACACGACACGCGAGGCTGGAACGAATAACTCGAATGTAAACAGGGATTCATATAAATAATCGTCGAGACGAGTTATATATCCGCGCGTAAATTTATTCCGTATTAATAAAGTCCGATCGATCCCGCGGAGATAAGGAACACGCTTGAGAAGGATAACGCGAGATGTAAAAAGGAAAGATGATAATGAAATATATATGTCTCCTCTCTTTTTCTCTCCGTCATCTCGCAAACGTTCGCGAATTTATCATCGCTATTGCACGCGCAATGCTATCTATCTCTCGCAGATATACTTATTATGAAAGTTAATCGTTAGATTTCACATCGAAAACTCGTCTCGCGTGTACTGAATATTATACCGGCAAATTTTTAATTAGCCGGCGTATTGTTCTGCTCACACATGATGGAAAATTTATTATGCCCGTAATCGCAATATCGCGTATATTATGTCTACGATAAACCGAAGGAGAGTTCACGGTCGTTAAATAAAGGGATCGAGACGTAAGAGGACGTAAATCGATGACGCGTGCCGATTTCACTATATTAATTAGTATTCGTAATCACGCGCGCGCGCGTGAGACGCGCAACGAGACGAAAGAAAGTTTTTTTCTTTTTCTCTCTTTCCTTTCGCATTGTCATTGTTGTTCGCTTTCCCCTGGATCGATATAAACGGCTCCGGTGAAATAAATATCTTTACGTCGACGTAAGAGAGAGGATTCCCGGACAATGGTCGAGAAATATTCGAGAAATATTCGAGACCACCGCTACTGGCTTCGAAGGAGGACCTTCGATCGGTCGAATCGCGCACGTGGTACAACGAAGAACACAACCTGGCGATGTGGTCAACGCGAGGTCTATCGCGCCATATCGGAACTTAGAAAGTCGAGGAAACGTTGCCGGTGTTGCATGCGAACTGGTCGACTCCCACGCCACACTTAAAGCTACTTGCTTACATTCTTACGTAAATAACTCGGCGTGGATCTCTCGATCGCGCGTTATCGTTCGCCGACTCGTCGCGCCTTCCACGAGGAAGGCGGAGATGCAGCAATTAAATTCACACCTGAATGAAAAGTGAGAGTCTTGTGGTCAAGGCCCGGAGGCTGGGCCCCGGGATGTTGTTCAAGTGTATCCTTTAGCGACTTTGAGAGAGAGAGAGAGAGAGAGAGAGACGACTTTTACGTATCCAAGTTATGCGTTCTCATTTAGATTAATCATTCGCCGGTCCTTGGAGCTAAAAGGAAACAATGTCGTCGTTGTGTTTCCTCCGCTCTCTTTGGACAGGCGTTATGACATTCCGCGACGAGGAAAAAGAATTTCACAACAAAGTAGAATGCTCGCTCGTGTACGACGCGATATGAGGAAGGTGATAATTGGCGACTATTATTATACGTCGGTTTTTTTCGCCGCGCGGGACGTTAAAATAAAAGTGTTACGTGTACGTTTGCTGGGGAAAAAAAAAAAAAAAAATCTGCAATCAGAGCGCCGCGCCTTTTCTCGTTCCGTTCGTCGCGGAGGAAGGGAACAGGATCTCCACGTTGAAAACGTGATCGCAGTCGCTTTTGATAGATCGATCACGATTGTCCCAACAGCGGACGCGAAACGAACCAACAGTAAGCTTAATTGACCCTTTACGTAACTGCGCACTTTTTACTCGCGCGCGAATCGAAAAGTCATCTCGCGTCATGATATTCTATCGAAAATGAAAACATAGCGCGACGATCTTCAATCTAACAATAAGAGAGAGAGAAAATCGTTCGAAGCGATTGTCATTAATTAATACCGCGGTATAATTTATTAACGCAATTTATTTGCTTCTCTCTCTCTTATCGCGCTCCAATTAGTTCCCGCCTCTAATCATTTTTCTTATGTTAATCGAGCCGTTGAAAATTATCGAGAGAAAGAGAGTGAAAAAAAGTGATATAAGCATATTGTAGAATATTTACCGTAAATTTACGTAGGCGATATACATTAGGAGTGACGTTTAACGAGCTCGTTTTGATTACAACTTTGCGGCCGCTCTTCGTTGCGATTACAATGGCGTTTCGCAACGCCAAAGCAATTAAGTTCCATTAGAAGATTATTGGCGGATGTCGAGCGGTTTAATCTAACGCAAATTGAGACGATTGCGAAGTATCTATGTATAAATGTGTATCGACTAAACGCCTCAATCTCTCATGATGTTAAAATCGTCATGTGATTCTTCTCTTTCTTTGTTTGAAATTTCCATGACAAATATTCCGTAATATTACATCGTACTTTTATAATAAGACAAACTTTAATTAATAATCTACATATTTTCCAATCGCGTCAATAATGATTGTTTTTCGGTCAATTTATTACATCCTAACGAGTCCGAAGCTGTCCTTATAAATCACTTATCGCGATACAAATTTAAGTCGCCTTTATGAGCGCGAAGCGGGGATAATCGCTACGATAAAATTTGCATGTTCACCGACATCAACATCGACACGTCATTGTGAGCGATAAATCTTCTTTATATATTCTCCACGCTATTGAAATTGATTACTGCGCGAAACCGTTGTCGCAAAATTCGTGACATAAATGCGACTGTCAAACGCGCGATTAATTTGAACGAAAAGATCTCCGTAAATAAATCTCGATTAAAGCCCGAACTGTTTAATCGAATTAATCAAGAGACCATGTGCTCGTCCGCTTTATTTATAGAATCGCTTCATCTAACTCCCGAAAAATTATTAGTGTGTGTGTCGCACTCTTAAAATTAAGCGATTCATTAAAAAAACGATATATTGCCAACTTGATTAATAACGCAATAATAAAATTTAAATAATAATAAAATAAATAATAATTAATAATAAAATAGAAAATTGTCATATTGCAAACGCGAGAAATAAGCATTGCACTCTAAAGCGCGCGTTCTCAGCGCAATGTTGAATAAAGCGAACGTACCTGAGGAACAACGAACATATGATCTTGAATCCAACACGTTGTAGATGCAACTATAGGGTCTCGTTCTCGGTCTCGTTTCTCGTCTTATTGTCCGCGATCGTTATTCTTCGTCAGCCTTCAAGCAAGACTCGGATCGGTCTTGTTATTATGCAACGCGCGATCCATTCGTCCGCGTGCGCGCGAGGATCGCGCCGATCGGTATCATCTACAACGAGGCTCGACGACGAAACTTGGTCGCGGCTCCGTGTTGCACTGCGGCCAAGGATCGAGTGAAGGTAATGAAATAGCTAAGTGAAGCGATATCGTTGTCTCTCTCTCTCTCTCTCTCTCTCTCTCTCTCTCTCTCTCTCTCGCTCGCTCTTCCCACGTGCGGCTTCCACCACTCTTTGCACCTTAAGATTTTCTGATTGGCCGTGCGTTCAGCGTTTTTAATTCTTCTCGTGACACACGTGGCTCACGAAAAACAAATGTATTTTGCAATAAAAAGCTCAATTTTCTTTTTCACGAGATGAACGGTGGAATGGAATCAATCCGACTCTAGCGCGGATATTTTGCATCTCTGAAAAAAAAAAAAAAAATGTGCTTCATTGATAAAAGAATTAAAATGCGTAGCTTTAAAGATTAAGAAATGAATGTATGGCGAGAATGTGTGTGTATCTATGTATATATACATATATTCGCGAAAAGAACAGAACGAGCTTTGATCGTTCACGGAGGAAATCGTCGTCGCTGCGAATGCGTTTCTAGATTAGCTTTATCTCACACGCGATAAATGATGCAATATAATGCTGCAAATCTCCTAATAAATTAACATTGTCGCAACACAACGGCGACCATTAAAACTTTTCGCGGATATATCAAGATGACATCTTTTGCGTTTCCGATGCACGTCGCGATAAGGATACAGTTAGCCTCGGATTCTGAGAAGGCAAGATGAAGAATGCAAGAATTATAATTATTATTATATTCTGCTGATTGACACGTGTCCCAAAATCGTCTTCGTAATCTCATTACAAAATTTCTTTCGTTCACGATGTCAATATTCATGTATATTTATTAAAATAATTTTATTTTAAATTAGAATATATACTTGATTTTTTTAAGCAAAATTTCCCTCTTTCGACAAAATTCCGTCTCGTCGCAGAATTAAGCAATACGAAACACTTATGCGTTTTGTGACAAACTAATCTTTATGTATATCGAAAGATATGGATCGTAATAAGAAATTCCCGTCATGTCGCTTAACGCAAGAGGAATTCCGTTAAGGAGCAAAATAGTTTGACCGCGAGTTGACATTTGGCATCTAACTGTCTCACGAATCCGGCGATCTCTCGTGAAATCGAGATGAGGCTACCTCTCCTCTTTTTCTCTCTCTTATTTTCACCGCCGTTTTAACCCAGAATACACACATCTATCTTCTCCATTATCTGTGTTTTTGTACGCCCTTCTCCTCCCGACAATTCCGGCAACAATGAAGCGCGGTTCCCATGAACGCGATGTTTGTGACTCCTGATCTAATTAATTTGCGCGTCGCGACCTTTTTTTTTAAGCTCATTAACGTTAATTCGAAATGAGTGCGTGGCACGCATATCAGACATGTGTTTTGTCGCAAAAGCGACAAAATTGGAGAATTTTTGCAATCTATTTTTGGATTCTGAATAATCGAGAAGATGTATACGTATTGACACTCAATGTATAAAAAAAAAAAGATTTAGCCTAAATACATAAATATGTATATATATATATATATATAAAGTAGATAAAGTAGAGCACATGATAGAGCTACCTTTCTTCTTAATTTCTACGTATATAGAAAATTTCAACAACTTGTTCTTTAATCAAATTTTTGTTCGTAATAACTATTCTTCCTACATCTATATAAAGTGTCTGACATACTCGACGGTCTACTGAACATTTTTCCTTACATGTAAGCAAAAAATTATCGCCTCTTGCAAGTGACGATGCTTTCGTACTAATCACGAAATGATGGGAAATAAGACGAAGAATATATTACGTAACGGGTCGCACATCCTTGCGTTGTCCGCACGTGCGCGTTCGTTACACGCGGCGCCAACTTAATTAATTACTGTCCCGCCTACGTCATTCTAACGGAATCTAATTTTGAGCAAAATTACCGCCGGAAACCTCGATGGGCGCGCGTGCGCGAGCGTTTACGTAGGCAAAGCATCCGGGTTGCATCCTCGCCGATTCGACTCGGATGCGGAGACCGGCACAACAATGCAATCCTCGTGTTGGACGCGTTCCGCGAGGCTTTACGGAAATCAGAACGCGTATCCGTCGGGCGTCCTTAAATCTACGGTAAGCGGAGCAAGCGGGGTCGGAGGTGAAACGCGTCAAGTGGAAAGTTAACCGGCAGTGAGACGCTCCAAACAAATCCAAATAGAAGGATATACGATTGTCCGTCAGATCGAGCGAACTCGTCGCGCGTCCCTCTTTTTCTCTTCTCCTCGAGGTTTTTTTCCTTCCGGCTCTCTCGCGCTTTTCTTTTTTTACTCTCTGTCTTTGTTCGTAATAACAAATGAAACGAGTTGAACTCGAAATTGTCCGCGAAAGAGAGGATAGAAAAGCGCGCCACGAATGACACTGCAACGCCTGTATTACGTTATATTACGCGGAATATGTCGAGATGAAAGGGACGCGTGATACGACAGATCATTACAACTTACGACGCGCGAATGCGTAATGAATACTTACGCGCGCGCTTAACTACCACCGAAACGTCACGACAGAGTAATTGCGCATAATCATAACGGGTTGCGACTAATTTGTTTATCGCGACTATCGCGCGGCTAATTAAACGCTCGCGCCTACGTCTTCGTCTTTTTCTTTCTTTTCCTGGGAAGTGATAATTTCACGTTCAAACAAATATAGAAAAAAAATAATCCGTTTCCATACCGCGATATTATTTCAACAACGTGTAATTAATATCGCGTGTAATGATTTAATTCGCGTCTTATTCCGACGAGATTGATCGAATAGTTTTTTTTTTTTTTTTTTTTTTTTCCGCCGAGGGACAGTCCGAGAGCGGCGGAGAGGTGAAACAATAATGGCCGCGCGAAGTGAAAGCACCTGCTCCGAAAGGACGAGGAATCGTGAATATACGCGCGCCAAATTTAGTATACATTAATTATCCACCATGTTGCGAACCATTCATTCGCCAATCACTCGAGCGTCGCTTGATTGACGCTCCATCCACTGGATGGAGTATTATTTGCCAAACACACGGAAGTCGCGTATTATAAAATATTATAAGAGAGAGAAAGGGAGAGAAGGAATTGATAATATATATTAAATATACGCGATATTAATCGGCTCCTTGCTGAAAGGGTCTTTGGATTTTTCGCGAGAAAGACCCTAGATTATAAAATACAGAAAAGAATCGAATACGGGGCATAACGTCATTGTGTAGCGCAGTCTTCCGAAGAACAATCATAGTGGAAACAGTGTCCATCCATCATAAAGAGGTCAAGCCTCATGAAAAAGAGTCGTTAACTCGACTAAAGGCCACGACGAAAAAATCGTGCCACTTCTGGTTACCGCGACGGCGTGTCGCGATCGGATCGCAACTAGACCGAGTAAAAAAAAAAAGAAAAAAACTTGACCGTGAACCGCCTTTGTGAGCACGAAGACGGGCTGAGAAATTGTCTTGCTTGAGAGCAAGATGAAGAGTAAAGCCTCCAATTTCGGGGCGATCGTGCAAACATCGCGTGTAATTATGCGTGACCGTGAAAAGAGAGTCGACAATCGAAATGTAAATTGTAATGGACGTAAATTCTCACGAAGGATTCGAAGGATTTTATTATCTTAATCGCGTAATAATTACGCGAATGTCTCGCAGGACGGACGGATTATTTGCGAAACAGACGGATGGAGGGAAAGGGTTGAAATAGCGCGACGAGACCAGTTTTCTCGCTGGCTGGCTGAGCTCTCTGGGTGCATCTTCGGCAATGAGCTGAAATGGAAAGCGATTTTAAAAGCGCCCGGCAATCGCGTTATTACTACACGCCTTTCCCTTCTATCGCCTCGAGAAAACGAGATATAAATCGCCCATACGTGCGGGATATACGCGGTGTTACCGGCGGCACGCAATTAAGCCCGTATTTTCGACGTAACGCTGTTTGCGTGTCTGCAACCTGCGCATATCTTCCACGAAAGTTAGATCGGCAATTTAAATTACCCGAGCAATCTGTGTGACGCGTGTCACAGATTTTTTTTTTATATTTATCGGCATTTATCTCTCTCTCTCTCTTATCTTAATTGAATAGCCACAAATTGATACGTATTCTTAATTAACCAAGTAATTGTTTGCCGATAAATAACGACAATTTATTATTTGTCCTTGTAAAAAAAAAAGTAAAAAAATCTCGAGATTATCACGAGAATGTATACCTTGTCTTACGTGCCTTGAATAGACTCGAATCCCTCTTTGTTTTCAGGAAGAATACGTTTCCGAGAACATTAGATGGACGCCGATAGAGTACTTTAATAACGCCGTCGTCGTAGAACTGCTCGAGGGTAAAAGGCCACCTGGTCTCTTTCTAGTACTTGATGACGTATGCGCGACGTTGCACGGCGGTAGCACCGGGGCCGACATCGACTTGAAGAAGGTACGAAATCTCTTGTCGAAATCCGACGCCCGATTTTTGAACAACGATATTATACTTTTTACGGCCAATAATATTACAAATTATATATCGTGGTCGTATCTCGCAGAAACTGGCAGGAGCGGCCAAACAGCACGACCACTTCCAAGACATCAGCGACGGTTTCGCAATCCTCCATTACGCCGGTGCGGTGTCCTACTCTGTCGACGGATTTTGCGATAAGAACCGAGATGTCCTCTTCTTGGATCTGATCGAGTTGATGCAGACCAGCGCCAAGTAAGCGATCGTTCCATTAACTGTCAATTATACAACATGTGACAAATTATTCCGAAAGCTAGACGAGCTCGCATAATAACTTATCGCGCTCGACGATGATTAATTAACTCTTTCTCCCTCTTTCTCTTTCTTCGATCGAATATTTCATAACGAGAGCATAAGATAAAAAGAAAACATTACGTGTGGCTATGAGAGATTAGTAAATTATTATAATATTTTAATAATATTTTTTAATAATATTAAATATATAATATGTATTTTTAATTTTATATATATATATATATATATATAATTAAAAATAATAATATATTTTTATAATATAAAATATATATTAATATATATAATAATATTTTTATTCTTTTATATATTATTATAATTTTATAATATAAAAATACTATAATATCTTGATAACATGAAAGAGAATTTAGAGTTTGCTTTTCACGGGACTTAATTCTGAAAGATACGGGATATTAATCACATTTTATTCCACATTTTTCGATAATCCGAACAAATGTAAAGTAAAAAATTAATCGACAGTCATCGCGCTCTAACATTCACAACTACAGTATTCGAATCTTCGGCTGCTGAAAAAGCTGCTTCGCTGCGTCGTTACGTAAATTCCTCAATAACTTAACGTAATCATCGCTAAATTACTAATTACGCGTTTATTTATGTAAGGATTACGTGCGGCAAATGTCGCGCAAGTCACGCATAATCAGAAGATCGCCGAGACTTTAATCATAAATCGATGACACATGATGATGAAGACTTGCCAATTAATTGTTTTTTTTTTTTTCCTGTTCTTTCCCTTATTTCGTTTTCTGCGAAATGTTTGAAACTATCGCTCGACGCGTTATATAATATTGTCTAAAAGATCGATATATTTGAAAATATAAAGAAAGATATAATATTTACATCTCTTATAGTACCTTGGTGCGTGAACTATATCCGCGGGATACCGGTAAAACGAAGACTCTCAAATCCAGACCAACCACCGCGGGCAGCAAAATCAGAAGTCAAGCCAGTCGCTTGGTCGGTCAGCTGATGAAATGCACGCCGCATTACATTCGATGTATCAAGCCGAACGAGACGAAAAAGCCGCGCGACTGGGATCATCTGAGAGTCAAGCATCAGGTACATAATAATTCACCTAGAAAGACAGAATGCTTTATATTTCAAATATCTATAAACATTTATCAGATGCGTGGACAACATCCATAAGATTGCAAATATTTATGAAAAATATGAAAGAGGACGGACGGATAATCGATAATTTGAGAAAAATGAGAAAACAGAAACGTTAATGAGATTTTTCTTAGTTGAGTTCGCTCATTTAGCTTGATGATGCGATATTTCGAATGAACTATGCCAAAGCGATTACACGGATAAAAAAGCCGACAACGTATCTTTCCCTCCTCCTCCTTCGGAGTAATAACGCTGAAATTTTGTTCGAGAAAGTCAATACGGCATAGTTTCCACATTACAGCCTGCACTAGAATGATAGTTACCTTAATAGAGTAGAATGCCCATCGCGAGAGAGATGTTCTAACGGAATCGTATTACGTGGGACGTTATATTTTCGTGATCGATAATAATCAGCTAAATAGCTCGTCGGCTGCGCGAGCGTTTCAATCTTTTAGCCGAGCACAAACCCAGCGGATAAACTTAGGTGTAAAACTTTTCAAAAAGCTTAAAAGCGGTTGTCAATCTGAGATTCGACACGGCGATGAATTAACAGAGGACGATAGTGATCGTATAATTTTCCTTGACGAATCTAGGTGGAATATTTAGGTCTGAAAGAAAACATTCGAGTACGCAGGGCTGGCTTCGCCTATAGAAGGACGTTTGCCAAGTTTCTACACAGATATGCGATTCTCACCAAGGAAACCTGGCCTCGTTGGCCCGGCGAGGAGAAACAGGGCGTAGAATGGATATTGGGGAGTATCCATATCGACAGATCGCAGTATCAGCTCGGCAGATCGAAGCTCTTCATCAAGGCACCCGAAACGGTAAGTTTCCCTTCGTAAGGTTCCCTCGAGAACAAACATCTACCTTTAGCGTCTGCTTTCGCAGACTTAGTAGAAACACACACATTCGAATTAAGTTAAGTCCGACGAGTCGATTAAATATAATACTATCCACTTAGCTCTTCATGTTGGAGGAAGCTCGTGACCGGAAGTACAACATGTATGCGCGAGTCATTCAGAAAGCCTTCAAAAAGTACTTTGCCCGGAAGAGACAGCAGCAACAGAAGCAGGAAGCCGCTAATCTTCTCTTCGGTCACAAGGAGCGAAGACGGGCGAGTCTGAATAGAAATTTCGTGGGCGATTACATAGGGCTGGAAGGCAAGCCGCAGACAATGAGTCTGCTCGGAAGACGGGAAAAGGTGTTCTTTGCCGAGGTCGTGAAGAAATACGACAGAAGATTCAAGGTGAAAGTCCCCCGACAACTACGTCGAACAACTCGAGCGTTCTTTAATTTAGAAACATCTTGTGTTCTGTAGAAAATATTACCTTGAAGAAATCTATTTAATGACATAGAGCATAGCTGGACTTTGCGTTAAGATTAAAGCAAATCAAAGACTTTACAATAAATAATTCGTGTAACAGATGTGCAGAAGAGATCTCATCCTCACCGGGAAGTGTCTTTATTTAATCGGCCGAGAGCAAATAAAGAAAGGTCCGGAAAAGGGTAAATCTGTCCAGGTTATTAAAAGGAAGCTTTCATTTAATCAGATCAGCCACGTGTCGCTAAGCATGCTGCAAGTAATTATACCTTTTATGCTAATCTCTGTATATATATATATATATATATATATATATATATATATATATACATGTACGTATTGCATAATAATCGCATGTAATTTAACAATATAATTTTCATTCCAGGACAATTTCATAATTATTCATACGAGGGAGGATTACGCCAGCTTATTAGAGTCGGTATTCAAGACGGAATTCCTATCCGTTCTCGGCAAAAAATATCTCGAGGACATCGGTCATCCTCTGAATGTTAAATTTAGCAACGAGTACGGCTATTTTCCATATTTTGTACATCGTTATTGTTATAGCGCGGCACACATATATATGGCATTCTCTAAAATATTTCATTCTATAATATTATATATATATATATATATATATATATATATTCTATATAATATTTATTTAAATTCTATAACGCTCTCGAAATAAAATTCAAATTTCTTCCTTTCTTCAGCTTGGAATTTAAAGTGAAGAAGGAAGGCTGGGGCGGCGGTGGAACGAGGCATGTAAGGTTCACGCAAACCGATTACGGCGATAAGGAGATTTTAAAATCGTTCGGCAAAATTCTCAGCGTCAGTATCGGTCCAGGATTACCGAGCACGACAAGTGAGTTTTTGTGTTCGTAATCTCTTCGGCGGGGATAATAATTCCCGATTGTCAGTCTCGTATGCATGCAAATTATTGAATATTATAATAATTAAAATAAATTCGACGAATAAATATATCTTTTTTTTTCATACATAGACACACGTGTAAAAAATATATAATTACATTTCTTATATTTGGACACAAAAGTAACGACGCCGTTTCTATTTCAGAACCTAATTCGGATCGATCGACGTCCTTTGTTCGTTCGCGCAATGATAACATATCGAGATCGATTCGTTCGGCACCGAAGCTATGCGATTTAACTTCAATCACGGTTGCGAATAATCAGACGATTACGACGGGAAAACCTCCTCTTCGTCCGATAGCAGCTCAAAGATCTATGACCCCTACACAAGCGACTTCGAACGGTAGACCGAACATTCCACCGAATCGTCCGAACGTTCAACCTGTACAGCTTCACAGGGATATCAGAAGCGGAACAAACTACGCTTATCCCAACATGCTACGGGACAAGCAGACTGCTGTGATGGGCATGTTTATCAATCCCAATCCCGGACCACGTGGTAAGTTTCGGCGAGCTCGATTCGGAGAAACATCTTTAAATAAGCGAAAAATTCGCGAAAAGGTGCATATATAGCTTGTGTAAGATCGCAAAAATGATTTTAAAAAGAATCTTTACAGAAGTATTGTGAATTTATTGTAACTTAATCAATTTACAATTGCAATTTGTCAATTAATTTATTAACTTGCAATTGTATTGTAGCTTCAAGAATTGATTGTAAATTTACCTATATATTAAGCTCACTTGCGTAAATATGTACGTCTTCTTCGAATAATTCCAAGGTTTGCTCAAATTTCCTCCGCCGCCCACGGAGCCACCACCACCGCACGAACCTGCAAGATTCAAGTTACCTCCCCTTAATGGCGAACATAACGCTTCCGGTCATCACAATAAAGGAATGCAAACGTCCCAGGAGTGGAACATTAAACAGACTAACGACGCGCTGGACCGCGTGAGAAGAAAGGAGGATAATATCGCGTACGCGGTAGCTAATAGAAAGATGCCTCCCCAGAAACCGACACCGCCGAGTTTGCCAAAAGTCAAAGCCTTGTACGACTACGAGCCGCAAGATCTCGACGAGCTAGGCCTCAGGGAAGGCGACATCCTGGAAGTACTCAAAGAACGTGAGTCGATATAATCTGCGCGATTGTTCTGTAATAAATAATAAAAGTTGAGCGATAATATAAAAAGAAGAGAGAAATATACAGAGCAACATTGTGTGTATAATGCGCAATTTCTTACTAAATTATATAGCCTTCGTCTCTATTGTTAAAAGAAATAAAAATTGTAAGTGCGATTATATTATATCTATCTACATGGAAAAAGAAAGATTCTTCTTGTGGTAATGATATAATTCTTTATAATTCTTATAATTTATAATTATAATTATATTTATTATTATTATATTTATAATATATATTATTATAAATAATAATAATAATAATTATATATATAATTATAAATATATATATTTTTACTTATTTATTATTATCATTATATTTATAATTTATAATTTTTTTATTATTTATAATTCTTTTTCCAGATGAGGGCGGTTGGTGGCACGGAAGACTGAAAGGGAAGACCGGTCTTTTCCCTTCGAACTATGTTGAAAAAATATAAATTCCGCAATCGATTTTTTACATAGTTATCGAAAAATCCTAGAAAACAATAAATACGCCCCCCCCCCCCTCTGTTGTTTGCAGTTTCCATGATATACTTATTGCGCGAAACTTTAATTGCATATTAAAACAAGAAAGATGCCAAAGTTGTCAAAGAATTTGAAAGTAAACGTAATAATTTTTTGCGAGTGTATTGTTCGTTATTTAAGAAAGATTGTTACGCGATAAGTTTAATAGTAGAGATTGTGGAACGATAATACCATCGCGTTCGAGCATATTTTTTTTCTGAAAGAAACTCGGAAAAAAAACTCATCTCGTTGTGTAATCCGATGATTTTATAATCTCCAATAAACTTTATACGTGGTAAAGCATTTCGTTACGAAATTTATAAGAAAACGTAATCAGATATATACGTCGCTGTTATCATTGGTTAGTGTATGATAGATTTGTAATTTCTGTAACTTTTCATGTAATGTACAGATCGCAATCGATATTTATATAGTCAACTAAGTGTGTCGCGGTTACCAGACCCGGAGGTGACAATTAGTCATTCGTATTGCATAAACATGTAACGATATTATGTACATAGCGTCACTGCCATCGCAAAACATCCTCTAATAAAATTGTATCTCAATTATATTTTGTCGTTTTCTTTTATAATTTTTAAGACTAGATCCATTTAATTCATCTTCAAGTATGCCGTCTTATTTAAAACATCTTTCACTTTATATATTACGACGTAATTTTTTATTGTAAAAATATATCAAACGACAGAAAATGTAATTTGACATTTTTTACATTAAGAAATTATGTCGTAATATAAAAGCCTTAGGGATTATTCCAGATGTGTATGAACTTTATTATTGTAAGAAAAATAAAACGGCAATATCACATCGATCGTAGTATCATCAACATCATATTTATTATTTTCTTCTGCGGTGCTTTATATAAGTCTTTCCTTATTAGTGGCGAATATTGCGCGATACGTTGTTTTTTTCCCCCGCTCGCTCTCGCACTCTCACATACATTATTACGATTAACATCGGCAGAGTAAAATAAAGAGCAGCGCATCTCCACAAGACTACAGCATTGGCAAGAACAATTATCTTTACAATTATTATTTTTCGTAGTAGTACAGGGTAAAATAAATTATAATCGATCCAGTGTGCTATGGTTTTATAAACATACGAGTATCCATAGGCACTAGAATAATAAATTATTGCTAAATCGCCTTATTCGGAAACGATATAATCGCCTATAATCGCGTTTGCCGTGAAAAATTATAATTCAACGGCGAATAAAAATCAGTTGGAGTCAGTATTATATGAGTTTGACTTACACCAGCCTTATTTAAGATTTTAGAACACGACTTTAGCGAGATCGATTCATAATAGGAGTAAAGATCACGCTTTGCAATGTGATATATCTCTTTTTCCTCAATATTTCAGCTGTGCAAAAACTTTTCTTTCTTTCATTAACTAAGGATTATCGATATTACGTAATTTTAGCTTAACGAAGATTCTTCATCTCTTTCGAAATTTAATAAAATTACAAGAAATAAAGACGAAGATACAAAATCGTTACGATACTTGGTTTAGTTGTGTGTGTAGATATATGTATGTGTGTGTGTGTGTGTAGTCAACAGGGAACATTTTTCCCAAATTTTCAAAGCTTTAATTACATATATTCTAAATATGTTTCGATAATTGTACACATTCTCAGGAGGGCGGTTTTACATGATCTGCTTAAAACGTGTATACATATGTGTGTGTATGTGTGTGTGTAATTGAATCGATTATGCTGTATCCCGATTCTGGTATCTCGAGCATTCACGCGATGTCTCTGACGTATGTATTATTATATGCTTTTAGAAATAAAATAATTATATAAATTGCTTGCGTATATGTGTTAGTATATTCGAATGGAGATTATTCGACAGAGAGAGATGACGTATTCTCATTTTTCAAGAGTTATGCTAAATCATTTGCAGATAGAATGACACAACGTGACAAACGCATTCGCAATGTTTTGCTCAAGTCTTTGTTTGGCAAAAAATTTCGACAATACCCACTATGTGATTGTCTAGCATAACATATATAAAACATTTAATCTCCACACGCACGCTTCTTTTTTTTTTTTAATCTTTGTTTCATAAATTTCAAAATTTTATACTATACGAGATACCGATGTAAAAAGCATATTTGAAAATTAATATTTTTTCAATATTTAAATATTAGATTTGTGATTTTACGATAAAATCACGATAAAATAACGTTGTTTTGTGCCGTAGGAGATAGATTTCGATGTTTATTTCTCATATATTGCTCTTTGCAGATAAATCCTGCATTCGATTCTCCGTTTTACGGAGCAGTCATGTCGAGAAACATATTTCTTTATCAACAATTTCGAAAAAGTTAAATAAGTTAGAGAGGCAATAAATATTTATCAATTCATTCTCGAAAATTGCACCAAACGTAAAAACAAACGTAATAAACATTCGTGATAATTTTTTGCCCGCGACATCCGTTAAGCAGAATACGTGCAGCGTAACAAAGACCAACTTTTGAGCAAATAAATTTGTTTTTTTTGTTTTGTTTTTTACGTATTATGTTACAATCTACGGACCAAGCACTTGGAAATAACGTACCATTTCATTCCAAATACTTACAGTCGATGCAGTATCTCACACGCAAACATACCGCATAAAAAAAATTAGTCTTAATGAGAAATATAGTCTTATTACGACGCCTTAAAGAAAAGTGTGTATCATCAGTAAAATTATTTACCTTTAATGCATCCCTCTGCACTGTCAATCTCTCACACAAATAGGACAATAAAATGTTTAACGTTTATATATATGGCACAAATAGAGTACGTGATTGAAAAAGAACGACGAGTCCGAAAACTATAACTGCGACGCGCGTGAAGTTCTTTTATAATAACCTTATTCTCCGCGAATCGATTTAAATCGATAGCGAGATATCGATTTAGATCGATTGCGAAATTTGCTAACGAGCTAACGCATATATCTATAACTAACCTCTTTAGCCAGAGCGATAGTAACTATCAAAAATATTTAGAGAGAGAACACACGATATGATCGATCAAATTTGTCATTAATGATTCTTTCGCGAACAATGAAAGTAATCAAAATAATTGTTTGTCGCAATTCTTTGGTTTCTAAATATTAAATATCTTGACGATTAAGCCACAAAGTATAAATCTCTACATAAATCAGGCGTTTCAAGTTCACTTGCTATAACTAAAAATGTTGCATTCCATATTCCTGAATTAGTTATTAATTATATAAATATATGCGAGTGTATGAACGAAATCATAATATATCTGTACAATATTACAGATAACTTTGTAATTAATTACTGTTTGAATCTCGTGAAGGCATATCCTTATCACTAACTTCCACTCTTTTCATTTGTTCCTTGCATTTGCATTCGCTCTATTAATTTCGCTAAATATAAACGCGTCTTATCTCTTAGTTAAAAAAAAAAAAAAGAAAAATTATATTATTTTGTCTATTATCGATTGTGAAAAATGTTTTACACGATTCTTTACTCGATGACACGTATATCGTTTCGTCTATTTGCACACAATTCTATTAAAGCGCGACAGTCCACTTAAAACAGGCAGTAAAATGCTCACTGTATGAAATAATCGACATTCTGTACTTGATGACATCCAAGAAATTAAGTGCGTTTATGCACCTCATTAATTAATATTTATCTAATGCTTGTTGATATTTTGTAATTTTAATTCCTTTTTTTTCTCATTTTGCTTTGTTACGAATTTAGCGTATTTATAGTGAAAGCAAAAGATAAAGTACAAATCTATTTCGACTAAATTAATCTATAATGTACGATAAAAAAATACGAGTTTCTAAAAATAACCTGTTTGTAAATCATGAAACACCATACTTGACTCTCCAATCTCTAATTTTGTCGGCTCTTTGGCAACTTTGCAGCAAAATGGGTCATGCCTGTAAAACGTTCGAAATTTATGCTTTTGCATATTATATTTTATAAAAAAAAGGTTCTTTTTGAGGAAAATCTCAGTAGATGAATAAAAAAATTCAATATAAATTGTTTCTTACTATAAAAAAATTAATGCTCTGATTAAGATCGAGTATGAGTATAAAAAAACTTGGGAAAATAAAACTTTAATAATGTAAATAGGAATCAAAATTTAATTTTGTTTGACTGAGAGATCTAATATATAATTTAAACATTTTAATTCGACATGAATTTAATTTAAGAGATTTAATAATCAGACTTAAGAACAATAATAAATATCAATGAAAAAATGAATAGAATTTAAATTTTAATCTTATACATGAGAGTAAAAAATTATATTTTCACTCTAAATTTCCTCATTTTCTAAAATACTTTTATAGGTCAAGTAATTTACCTTCAAAATAGTGTCAGAAAAACACGATAGATAATTAACTCTTCATTGCACAACACAATTTTTGTTTCGTTGAGCTAGTCCAGCACGAGACAAATCGCGCTCTATCTCGTCGTCATCCTCAATGCTGAAAATTGTATGGGAAAGCAAGAGATAAAACTTAATAATCCTAGAGAAATTTAATATAATAATATATATCCATCATACTTACGCTCTCTCTTGTGTATCGAGATGATGAACCAATTCGTCTCTTTTATTCACGATGGACACCAACTCCTCCAACAATAAATTTTCACGCATTTTTTGCTCGGATGTTTTCCGCCAGTCTTCCACCGCGAGGATGCTTCTCAATTCGCGATTCAAAAGTTCGAATCGTCGTTCTAAGTCGTCTTCTTTTTCCCTAAGGATAAATTCCATTTATTGAATTGAGAGATTATTGCGATAATATTGTCTACGCAATTTTCAATCAAAATAAAAGACACACTTAAAGAATAATAAGCTTGAATCAATGGGTCACTTACAATATGTTTAATTGCATTTGTCTTCTTAAAAGCGCGTTCTTCTTGTTAACAAGTGTGAACCATAGAGACATCAGTCTTTCCGTCTCGTCTTCGTCATCGCTCTCCATGGCCGCCCTCAATTGTTTTTCAAGCTTACCAGCCTGTATGTCGATTTGATTCTGTTCCCTCTCAAGCGCTTCGAGCTCATTTTGAATATACGATGTCATGTCTTTACCCAACTGTTGAAAAAATAAATAAATCGTTATTAGAGAACTTGATAAAAATTAGCAATTTAGAATATACACATTGCTTCAAGTATATCATAAATCGCAATTTTTTTAATTTATTACTTGAGAGATAAATTAATCAAATCAAGTTAACGTACCCCGCGAAGTGTATACGGAGTTCTGTCAGGACTTCCTTTATCAGGTGAGATTCGTTCTATGATTTTGGAGAAGGAATATAAAGGCGAACCAGTTTTCTTTTCACCGTCTATTACGCTCGTATTCCCCAGTATGTTTCCATTATACTCAGACTAAGGAGTTAATTTAATTAATTAGAATTTATTATATATAACTTTATTTATTGACGCGTTATATAAATGTCGAAAAATTAGACGCGTATCATTTTGAATCGTACCTTTATGCTGAGTCTATCACCAGGGGTCGATGGCGTGATGCTACGTCTAGGACTATTGTTCTGATCGTCTATCGATCGTCTATCACTGCTGTTATCGTCATTATTCAGTTGACTCGGAGTCACAGCGACGCCCATTTTCACTTCCGCTATCAAGCGTCTCGCCCTTTCGCGCAATTGTTGTTGCCTTTCATCATCATTCTGTGCCTATAAAATATATATTACAAATACATAGATATATATGCTTGAAATCGTATGCCTCGAGAAATACTCCATATGTTAACGGGAAATTCTTTAATACTATATAAATACGGAACCTCGACGGGACTGATCGCAGCGGAAACAAATCCGGATGGCTTCGTCTGGTTTCTGGCTTGTTCTAAGAGTTGTCTCGCACGCTCTCGCAATTCATCGTGTCGGCTAACTAATGGCTAACAAGAAAATGGAAATATAAATTTATTGATACATCGTGAATTAAAAAACGATACTAAGAGCTATTATTAATTACGTGTTGCGAACGTTGTTCTCCGTATGGCGGTGATGCACCTTGACATTCTGTACTACCTCGACTTCCTCTATCGTCAGAGTTTACCGAATCCTACAAAAGACCATTCTTAATACGCACTGATAAAACTTGATTGCATCAAGGTATCGTAAAGCTTCTTCATGTATGTGGCTCAGATCAAGAATATTCTTGTACAAAGAAAGGAATACAAAATTGAAACAACACATAAAATTATCAAACTTTTAACTTATTTTTATTTAGATGTCCTAATTATCATATCGATAAAAAAAAAATTTTGTATAATTTCTAAAGACATTACGTATAAAAAAATAAGTTCGAATCTTGTAGAGAAAATGGAAACTAAATCTTGCATAAATCATATTTATGACCTTTCTTTGCATATTACTTATTACTTCAAGTTCCATTATAGAATATTTTGAGGCAAGATTTGTATCTTTCAGAGATACTTGTTTGCAACATTTAAATTTTCAACATTAAGCATTCTTAATAACTAAGAAAGATCAAAGTCTCAAGTGTCTGAAATTAAGTGTTTGTTAAACTTGACTGAAGACTCTAAAACTATATTTGCCAAAAAGAATTTAATGCAAAGCTTACGAGACAGCCTGTACAAATCTACATTCCGTACATCACGGAATATTCATTATGCGCACTTTTCTCATGCATATTTACATGCAGCTTTACGGCGCATTACGGTGTATTACGTAGGCATAATTCTTGTCGGCAAAGAAGCGCAGTTATAATAAATTTGCACGCCAATAGTGAACGAAAAGTAAAACAAAAAAAAAAAAAAAAAAAAAAAAAAAAAAAAGACGCACTTTACCGGTAAAAAGTAGAGAGAGGTACAACAGTACGCGCTTATTATGGGTTTATTGTTAATGCAGCGAGGTATAATAGGAGAACTGCGTAAAAAGCGACAATCTGCGCAATCTCGTGTATACTGACATCACGAATCGGGCTTTGCGATTTGATAATCGAGATCGATTGCGACCATTTGTCGTCGATTATCTGTATGTTCTCCTCTTCATCGTCGGAGCCGAACGGATCGGTTAATTGCCGGCGTGTCATAAGTATCGGACGTTGCTGCGCTTGTTGCACTCTCGGCGGGGATTTGCTCTGCGATAAATTCGTACTCATTTCCTCACAATGAAAAAAAAGCTGCGCACCAGTTATGAATCGAAACATACATACAACTGGTCCGAACTGAAGAATCGGGAGCAATGTCGAAATATTTGTTCGAGTTTTGTTCTACGTACCTTCTCTCTCGACGAATACTTTTCTTTGGTTGGTGATAACACCTTGCCCAGAATGCTTTTCGAACTGGCCAATATGATGTCCTTGACTTCTTTCACGCTGGACGGCGACTTATCTTTGTTACATTGATCGTGATCTTGATTGTCCGTGTTCAGGCTCAAATGTAACTTATTTTTCAGCGAGTCGATGCTGATGTCGTCCTTTTTGTTGTCGAACGGATTCGATCTACGAGAGTGAATCGCGAGTTTTTAATTTTGATCTTTTGGTTAAATATTTCTAATTTGTACTGGCCGCAAGTTATGCAATGTCATAACGAATATATTTACCGTCGGTTACTGTCCGCTTTATTATTTTTCTGATCGATCTGTTCCTTCTTTCGTAAGTTAATAATTTCTTGACCAAATAACTGGACACTCACATCTGTATTGTTGTCCGTGTTAAATCTGCCAATCATGTAAGAAGATTCGTCTGCTGTTTTACCTATTTGGTGTACCTAGAGTGGATTCATTTAAAACAATAACACAAGATTAGTAGTGTCACGCCATGCTGTCAGTTCTGCTGGGTATAGCATTACGCAAAGAAAGAGAAGAAACACAATCACTGGATAAAGACATTAATATAAGAGAATTTGATTGAGATACCTCCAGTTCATGGCCTGTAAAATGCGCTCTCAATTGATACAAATATGTCATCACAGCCAATTTATCAGGTACAGTTAATATGTCCATGTCTGCTGGTTCTATAACTCTGGGTATGCCTAGAGCTTCGCCCGCGTCAAATGCTTTTTTGCAGTTGCCTTTTACATCGTGGGACAGCAGCGAATCGATATCTCTATAAATTTTTATTTCAAATATAATCCAATTTTCTTAAAAAAATCAAATTTTATATTTATGAAATAGTAGCAAGATTATTTAATTTATGATTAGTTTTCAATACATTAATAAAAAGCATTTGAAACCTTATAGGTCAAAATGACATAAATGGTACAATTTTTTGCTTTTTTAATAGAACGCTTCTATGTTTGATTTTATTTTGTTTTATTTTTTGCACCAATTGTTTTAGGCAACACGTGATTTATCCAAGTATAATTTCCCTCATTATAAAACGAGATAAATTTATATACATTGTAAGTGTGATAAAGTCTACTCTTCCTTCTTTACATATTTATTGTTATTGCAATAACTGTTGTAATACGTGCTGATACATGTATAAATGCGTCGACTATTCTGGCGTCAAAAATAATCTTCAAAACGTTGGCACAAGCCAGTCGGTACAAAACAATGACGATCTCAAA
The DNA here is from genome assembly GCA_949152495.1 of Lasius fuliginosus. Lineage (NCBI taxonomy): Eukaryota > Metazoa > Arthropoda > Insecta > Hymenoptera > Formicidae > Lasius > Lasius fuliginosus. The sequence continues at coordinate 503,232 of OX424444.1, read as the reverse complement.
ATGTTTATTAATGGAACGCGCGAGTAAAATAACCTGGCATATTGCCAAGGTTATTGATTGACATTTTCTTCCTAGGGAAAGATAGCGCGAAGAACGGTTTACGAAAGTTACGATATACGATTAAGACAATCTCTATAGTAGAAATACTTACATCAGATCAGGTCTGAAATGATGAATAATTGCGCAGAACGCCATTCCATTTCGCCAAGATGTCGTCAGATTGGTAACTTTAACACCGGAATAGTCCTTAGTGACTTCTTTACACCATTCCAATAAGTCTTGGCCCGGAGTAATCTCTTTCAATCTTGGAACATTCGCCTCATTCTTTTTAAGATCCAATGGCTGCAGCGGCAATCTTATTGCGCTATGCACAATGTTTTTACTACAAAGATATTAAATCCGTAATCGTTAGATTATGTACTATATAATAAGCAAATAATTATATTATATCTATGTATTTTTCTCGTGTTTTTTGTAATTGAAAAAAAAGCAGGAAATTACATTCTTTGTGAAAGTAATGAATATTTAACATTATTGTAATACTATGTTATTTTACATTTATTTTATAGGACACAATACTGTACATACTCATTTTCAACAGCAACATGGTCTTTTATGGGCGATTTTTCTTTCAGAGAATCTCCAATTCCTGTTAGACTAATGTCGCGTATAAAGTGCTCCCCATCATTTACAGGAGTTGTATCATCCTTTGATAAACTTGCCACTATTACAAGCACAATTACTCCATTAGTGAGTAAAAGCATTTTCATAAATCATGAATAAAATTACACTAAAGTCTTATTAAAACATATTTTGTAGAATCTTTAAGTTGATTTGCATTCAAATTCAATGATTCATATTGCGCCAGGAGTGTTTGATTCTCATATTAGAAAGAATTGAAAAATATTTCTATATTATCATAAATAAAATTTTCAATATTATTAAAATTTCAAAATATTGAGATTGAAAAAGTGTTGTGACAAAATTAATTAATATAATTGCAATTGATAATTATGTAATTAAAATTAATATACAAAATTAATTGTATATGTTGAGTGCATTTTTGGACAAATATTTATTTTAATAAGACATAACGATCAGCACTCACCGCTTATAGGAGTGCTAGGTAATTCGCTTTCAGTGAGGCTACTTGTCATTAAATCGAGCTGGGCCGAAATATCTAATATCTCGTCCAAATTCTTTACCGATACCTCTTCAACATCTTCAGGTATATCTTCGTTATCAAAATCGTCCAATGGCGCAATGTCGCTGTTATTATTAACCGACATTAAACTAGCCATACTTTGCATATCTTCGTCCCTGTATGGCGGATTAGAAATATTTAAGTTTTCATCAATGAATCCAAGTAAAATGTATTCCCAAAATATATTTAACAAGTAATAACGGAATAACAAATATTGTCAAGTAGACTGAAAAATTTAGCGCATTAACTCTAGTTACACATTATTTGATTATCCTGTTTTGAAAAATATTTAATTAGAAATAACAGGTTTCTACTTGTGCAAAAATTGACTAGCGATGTATTAGTAAACTTGAACTGGATGCTTACGTCGCTTTGCCCTCTCGCAGGAACACACATGACAAAGTACATTCGAGCGTAGAGCTAACAATCTTCTTAGAAGTTGGTTTCAAGTCTAGTTTGAGTTGTTGCTGGCTAGATTCTAGGGTTGCATATTTTTTCATATTTATATTGGTAGCAGCCACATGACGCCTCTTTCCCGTCGATGATACCTGCTCGAGAATGGGACAATGTACCACAGAATTGCGCTCTTTCGCAGATTTATCAGTATACTGTACTGCTTACATCTTCGATGACAAACGTCCAATCTTTGTCTTCTAATTCGTGTGTTCGTGGATCTTTGAATAGCGTCACGGAAACTGTGTGATTGTCAGGAACTGCCCAGCTAATAGCACCCTTTAGTGGATCGCTTAAACTTGGTTCCCAGTCTAAGGGTTCCGAACTAACTCTTCTGCTACGTCTTGTCCAAACAATACTCAGTTTGTTTGGTTTCCTATCAGAATGTTACAGAGTGTTGTTACATTTTCTCAGGGACATGTTAATGTGATATTTACCTTTTGCAGGCTTATATAACATAAAGTTTGTATAGTTTTATAAAATATATTGCAATTATTTTTCAAATTATTTCGTATGTACATATATCATCTTTTCAAAATGTGCACAATCTTATAAATTAATTAAAACACGCCATTCAAATTGCACTATTCTTAAACACAAACATAGGTTATGTGAAACTAGATATAATTTATTTAAAAAACATGATAATAATTTACGTTTATACATAAATATCACTTGTTTTCGTTTACTTTAAGAAGCATTTGTAATGTTCCAACAGGATTGCTAATACGTAATAATTAAGTATATCCTATAGAAACATTAAAATAATTCCCAATACTTTTTCTTTGCAAGTATAATTAGGAGTAATTATGTTTACGAAAAGAAAACAAGTATCGCGGGCAAAAATGGAATAGAATAGAATATAGAAGCATGTTATTCTCAAAAGCGCTTGTATAAACGAAAAAGCACGGTTTATCTGACAGTAAGGATGAAGCAAAGTTTTCGCGACCAAAAAAAAAAAATCATATTATAAATTATATAGTCGCTCACCATTTCGTCGTCGTCTCCAACGTGACTTCATGATAAGAGACGGTGAACTGAAACTTGGCGGCTCTCTTATTCACTCGTTGCAGACGTTTCCAGACGGAACTCATGATTGTCCGCTTCGTTCCTCGTCTGGCTTGTCACTCGTTGATCGCTCCAGGGAGTCTCACTGCTGACACGAGGCACGACGCTTCGTCGTCATTTCTACGAATCATACGCGCGATCGGTCCATGCGATAACGATAGACGCGAATCGCTACCATTCACTCCCGTACGATGAATTGATCTAATCTAGTTTATACCGTCGGCAACGCAACGATCATATGTTCGATGGACGATGATCCTGCGCGATTACACGCTCACGCGCGTTCCCGAACGAGCAAACGGACTGTCATTCTCGCGCGTACGTACAATGCTCCGAGCGGAACATGCGTATATACGCATACACGCACGACACACGCACACGCACACGCAACGACGCGATGTTGAAAGTACGTGCTGGAAAAAACTTCAGCTGAATTCGCCTACAGAATCGCCTCTAATGTCCCCCGTGACAAAGTCAGACGAGTCGGACGAACCTCGTCAAACTTCACTCTTGAAAAGAAAGACTGCTTCAGCGCCATCTACTTTAATATGAGTAAATTAAAATCAATCACGTGACGAGTCGAGCTAAATTCAAATCTGTATATGTCACGTGCGCGTGCAAATATATATACATTATACCGAAAATACCTATGAATTTAATTTTTCTATTCTATAAATTTGTTCTATAATACAATAGCTAGTAATTCTGAAAATATCGAAAATGTTCAATACCCTGCAAATATCTTAACTCTTTGCTGATATGCGCGCGCATATGTGTGTGTTTTGTACCCGCATTTACATTACTAATATAGGGCATTTAATTATAATTGATATAATAAGAATATCAGTATAAAGTATTGAATAATCATGATATACAATTTAATAACAAAATGCAGAATATTTATGTACTTTATCTAGAGTTTATACAAAACAAAAACCACTTAAATGACTGATCTAACCTAATATCTTTGAAAATTTCTATCTTAATTCACTTACACGTATAAATACATTTCCATATTTGTTCAAAATTGTTCTAAACGCATTTATAATTCATCTCTATCTTCATCATAATCATTAGTGAACTTATAATTAGAATCTCTCTCATCATAGTCATACTCAGTGTTGTTATCATCATCATCACTATAATTTTCATTGCAGATATTTGAGATCTTTGTGCAAAGCGTCTCTTCCTTATTGCGTATATCATTAACATATAATGATACTATATCGTCTTCAAATTCCTCAACTATAACGCTACACTAAAAACATTAACACAAATTAATGGATAAGAACATGTTCAGAATTAATATTCAAATATAATAAGCAGCACTCACGTAATGCTGGAGACTCTTATTTAAATCACCATCTTGAATTATGTCAACTTCGTTCATCAGAGGATTCATGCCACCCGATGAAGACATGAGATTTAAGATTGTCAATTTATTGTTAGACCTCTTTGTTGCTCTCACATAATCTGTCATTTTCTCACAGATATTATCCAATACATCCGAGATGTATACTTCTGATTGGCGTAATGGAACCTTGAAATAACAAATTTCATATTAATCGAATGAAAATTAAATATATAGAATAATTTACAAAATGTTATGATACACAAATGTATAAAATATTCTTAAAGTTTTTTAACACATTCACGTCAAGCATATTTTAGCTGATTTTCCATTCATACCCCAATGGGATTATTTTATATTAGTAAGATTCACCGTAATATGCACATGTAATCATTTTTAAAATTTCAATAAATAAAAATATTTTGTTTACTTTGTAAACTTTGTAATAATTTACTTTGTAATTTGTTTACAATATACTTTGTTATGCTTTTCTATCGTTATTAAAAACAAACAATCTTGCAAATATAAGTAATTGCATATTATACATATACATATCGTAACGCATCATTGTATATCAATGCGTCATCAGTGGCGATGAATATGTGTTAATGTTGATAATTTTTATACTATTTCTTTTTATCATCTTACTTTTTTCTGTATAGTATTTCCCTCAACATCCATCCTATATCTACCTACTTCGATTAATTTGTTAGGATTGACTTTGGATACTTCAGCCTGTAATTCTTTTATAGTTGCCCTACAAACTGAGAGATGCAACAATTATTTTTCCATTAATAACTTTGTAACTTTAAAGTTATTAAAGTAGAATTATCATAAATTGGAATTCATTTTTACCTAAACATTTCAAATGCTTTAGATCGACTTCTTTAGGTTCCGCAATAAATATGCTTATCAAAAATAGACTCACAAATAACAAGCCTCTCATCTGCAAAGAGATGTAAATTCTGGATTTTATATAATATTTCTCACAGAGAGAGAGAAAGATAAATTTTTACTCATTATGCAGTTTTTACGATTCAATGAAAAATTCCTTACCTTGTACATCAATTATTGTGCAAGTTACAATTACAAATACACTTTTAATTATATAATACTTTTTAATATAATCTAAGATTTATATCTAAGATTTATATCAACTACAGCATGCGATACGTGTACCGTACATTCTCCAATATCGAGAGATTTATGGAATCTTATCAAATTCGTATGAGCGAATGGCAACGTGTAATTCCTGATAGTGCCAACTGTTTAACCTGAAATAGATGTTGCTGTGTCAAAAAATAATAAATGAGTTGATAATAAAGTTATGCAAATTTGACATCAGTTATACAAACATTGGTTGGCTGTTCATTTATTTTATTAATTATTTTACAAAGATTATCTTATAAAATTATTATTGAAATGTTGCTAGTATATAATCTAACCTAATCTTTAGTTTGTGTATATGCTTTAAAAAAAAAAAAAAAAATTACATTGCTGACTGACAACAATGGAATAATGATATCAACCTTGCATTGTGTAATATTAAAGTTAGTGAACTTTTAAGTCTTTAAATGGTTATACTTTTTCTATAGTATGTTAGAGTAATAGAGAACGTCACCCTTCAAAGATGCTTTTTGTCTAATAAGCTGTGTCGATTAGCTATCTTTATACTAGTTCTCCTTCCAATATATTATAGAGTTCACTGAAAATATATTATGTTTGGTGCAAAAGAATTTAAATTTATTAATGGCAGTTTACACACAAAACAGATATCAATCTAAGACCGTTTATATAAAAGTTTATGTGTAAGCTATAGAAAAATTCATAGCTTTGTATAAATATATCAAAAATGTCATATTATAAAATACATAAACAATTTTCTATTTTATCTCATTCTATTCAAAGATCTAGATACTTTTATAATTTATATATAATTGCAATTATCCATTATAAACTTATAATAACTAAGTTGACCACCAAATCGAAACACATTATAAATATTAAGACTTTCAGAAATTTAGGGATACAATTTATCGAATGTATATACATGTATTATGGATACATTTGTTTCAAAATTTGAAGTCCCTATAAATAAATCAATTTCACCTTCAGATTAAAACTGTTGCAAGTATACACATGTAAAGGCACGTTTTCCTCGTCATAAAGTGAATAAAATGTATTTGAATAGAATCAGTGATCGCGATTCCATCTCCAAATAGTCGCGTCGTCGCAGACGCACAATAACACGGAGCCGTCTCGACTTAAACTAGTTTGGCGGATCGGCGCGGTGCAACGAGGATGCTGAAGAGACCAGCAACGTGCTTGCCCAGGCTCTTCCATATCCAAGTCCCAAACGTATGTGCGACCGACCTGATTACCTAACGCGATCGTGCGCTGCCAAAAGTCCATGGAGAAACGTATAAACCAAATGTCACATTCCTTAAACTCGAAACGATGCATGACCGTCGCGCTCGTTTCTCCGTTACGCAATTGCGAATCCTCGAGTCTACCCGGTTTCCAGCATACAATGCAGTTCTCACAGGATTTGCTCAGGATAAAATCACCGAACCATTTCACACAATCGACATAGTTTCGATGAACATCGCGAGTGGTAAAGTCTGGAAAATGTTGGAGTATCGAATCGAAAGGTCTGCCGTTACGACTGGGATTACAGTGATAGGACTGCTTTATCGCCTCCTGCATGTCCGGTTTCTCCAGGGACCATAGCTTGAGAGCGTGGTCCATCCCGCACGAAATGATCCGTTGACCTCGTATATCGAAGTCGGCGCTCAGTACTTCGTCACGGTGACCCTCTACGCCACCAAAGATCGCGATGCACACGTCTGTCTTGATGTTCCATAGTCTTAAAGCGTGATCCTTTGATGCAGACAACAATATGTTTGGGTCTCTCGGATGAATCTTTAGCTCGTTTATCGCGTGCCCATGACCGATATAGTGCTTGATGCAGGTCATTGTCGAGGGACTAATAATTCGTATGACTCCGCGTGATCCGGCCACGGATAACAGAGGCTTCCCGGAGTCTTCGTATGTCCAAGCGCACGTGTAAAAATTCTCCTCCGTGTCGGGATCGGCATAACACTGTTGCAGTCGTATATTTCCACTTTGCGGGCACTCGTAGATGCTCACGCGATTACTGCCCACAGAAGCGAATATCATCGGCTCACCCTCCTTCAAATTATAATTGAACTGCACACCGAACAACGGTTGACCATGATCCTCCTTAACATTACAGCAATATTTGTACAACGGCTTGTCCGTAGAAGGCTTGTACTTGGCCGTTTTACTCCTGCGACGACCCTTTCGTCTGTAACGGGCGCTTCGAGTAGGTGTATCGCTGCGATGAGTGCCAGCAGTAGAATTACTTCCGATGCTACATTCGGTTACATCACTGTCATTTTCGCTGTCTTCCTGGCTAGATGCATACGCCTTACCAGTTGACTTTTTCATCTTGCAATATACAGGCTCTAGTTTTAGCAACTTGAATAATATTGCAACTGGAGGGGAAAACTCGCATGTACACAGTTTTACATTTAGTCTTTGAATAAAATGCAGTGTAAATCACCAGTACGAATCATATCCTATACGTTGTGCATCTTAGGTATATTGCATCACTGTCCCAATAACTGGTAGACCGTTATTTAATCCCAATATTCCTTCCATTATATTTAAAATCCTGTTCCCTAAATGGATGCAGGCTTGCGTATCCTAAAATAAAAGATAGAATTTCAGATATAAATGTTTGAAATGATTGTAATAAAAAATGTTAATATACATAAAGATTCTTACGAAAACATTAGCAGAGAGGAAACGAATATTGTACTTGTGACAAAGTGCTTTTGATTTATGTATTAATCCCATAACATTACACATTCCATTGCAATTTATTAGACAAGTTGCACCAGAGATTATGTAGTATTCATCTATTATGGCTATATTAGCTTCTATCTTAAAAATTAAAAACAATTAATAGATTAATATTAATTAATAGTAATTAATAACAAAAAATAATAACATAATAAAAGAATACGCTAAAAGTATGTACAAAGTGCATACTTAGCATATGCACTTGCGCATACTCATATGTTCAAAAGAAGACTTACTTCCGATAAGGCATACGCAGCTCTTAAGTCGGAAGCAAAAATAATAAAATCTACAGAGATATCTATCTTTGCTTTTATAACATCAGCAATGGATTCACATTGATGTACAGATATGTGCCATCTCCTCCCTCTTGCATTCTGATGTAAGCCTTCTGATATCCTGTGACATAATTCAGCCGATCCTACTATCTGTAGAAATATATTTTGTATCAGAAATCTATTTACATAACAGAAATTATATATTAAATATTGCTAATATGTACGAGATGTCCAGTAAATCATAATACTTGGCAAAAAAAAATGATTCCTTGCAACTAATAAAAAAATTGTATTCTATAAAAAGTTTTTTACTTATATTTTTTCACAAGAAATTATTTTGCCCGTTGTACTATAATTAACTGAACCATATTAAATATATTATCCTTTTATATAAATTTTATTTTTGTAAGAGAACAAAAATATAAAGTAGCTAATTAAACACATAATCACAAACTGTGATAATTTTCTGAATGATGACCTACATTATAAAAAAAGATTTATTTATTTATTTGTTAACATAACATATTTACACATATTTCAATAGAACAGAAACAGGTGCCATTTATATAGTCAATATGATTTAGAGGAAATGGATTAAAAATCAATTAATTTATCAAACATATACACATATTTCATGCTGTATCATAAAAAAAAAATTTGTCTTCCTTTCTTTATTTACGAAATATAAACCTAATAATAATTTTATTAATGAGGAACATAAATATATATGAACGAAATTTTAAAGATCAAAATATATAATCCATCGCAACACAGCCGAAAGCAGTAGTTTGCACTTTTTTTCTGGAAACGTATAAAGGTCACAAGTATACAAATAAACAACGCTTTTTTCTGTTTTCCTGTTTTTTTAATCCCGCAAACTTACCATGAAAGCAATCAAACACTCACTCCTCCGCACTCCGCCGCTTTTGAAGATTTCAGCCATGATTGAGATGCTAGACGGTTGGACCGGTAACGTCTAGCAGACGCCTTTCATCTTCAGTGCGTCACCGTAAAATTCCCTAATGAAATTCTAGAAATTCCCTATTCGCTGACCAATCGGTACATTCAACAAATATTTTGTCGTATAACCTTTTTTTTTTTTTTTTTTTTAGGGTGCGTTCGGAAATTATATTTATGGGCTAGAGTAGCATTGAATCGACCAATCAGGAGAAAGAAATTTCTGTTCCTTTTGTCCTGATTCGTCAATTACTAGCTATCGATAGAGAGTTTTCTAGAACCTCGAAATTTTCTTCCGATAGCCAATCAGCATGTTCAGCAAAACGTTGTTTTCGATTGTACACATACAACCGCATACAACGAATGAAATATTATAGCCTAATGTAAAATATTAAAATATAATATACAAATTAACGTGAATTTCGTATTAGAGAAAATTTAAGTTACGAATCAAATTCATTAAAATCGCGCTAATGTTTCCGGTAAGCGAGAGAAATATCGACTGTCAAACTGCTGTAGATTTATCAAAATTTACTTTCAATTTGTTTAAAGTGTTTTTTATGAAGAAAACAAAGAATAATGTCTTTGTCTTATTAGCATGAAATCGCGTTTAAGGATTGTCTAAGAATGTTCTAAGTTTGATATATATATATACCTGTTGAAATACGAATTTACTTTTCGTAAACTCAAAATGACATCTGATATTGTGTCAAGTGACAATTGGAAATTAAATTGTATTCTGGGAACTGGAGGCTTCGGAATTGTTGAACTTTGGGCACACGTTCAGACTGGCAAAAAACTCGGTAAACCGCAATATAATTATATAAATATACATATTTCAAACTATTCATATCTTGTTCTGCAAGAGATTCTCTAAAAGAAAAATTGATATTAATATAAAATTAATAATTATGATTTCAGCGATTAAAAAATGCAAATTGAATTACTCACAATTGACTCCGATACAACAAAAAAGATGGGTCAATGAGGTTGATATAATGAAACGTTTGAACCATCCAAACATTGTGAGAACAGAATGTGTTCCATTCAAGCTTTTAAATGTAGAAGAAAACCTGCCAGTTCTGTGTATGGAATATTGTAAAAAAGGAGATTTAAGAAAAGTTGTATTTTATTTGCCTGTATAAATTACATTTTTTAAATTAAATTTTATCACTAATGAAATAATCACAATGTATGCTTTTTCTTACAGATTTTAAATCAACCAAAAAATTGTTGTGGAATTATTGAAATAGAAGCAATCAAGATAATGACTGAAATTTTATCAGCTGTGGAATATTTACATTCACATAATATAACTCATCGAGACTTGAAACCAGAGAACATAGTTTTACAAGATGAAAAAGATGTGGTAAGATAATATAATTGCAATGAGTCACTTCTTTATTAAAAATTATTAATAAGTTATGCAATTTAATATAAATCATATTACAGCTGTCATACAAATTGATAGATCTTGGATATGCTAAAGAACTTGGAGAAACAAGTACATCTGCCTCTTTAGTTGGCACACTAAATTATGTCGCTCCAGAACTTCTGTGGAAAGAGACATACAGTTGCTCTGTTGATTACTGGAGTTTAGGAATATTGTTTTACGAACTTGTAACTGGAATAAGACCATTTTTACCAACAATGCAACATACTATGGAATGGTAAAAAGCTAGAAATATAATGTAATGGATAGTGGTTATCAAAGCAGTATGTTTTAAATATATATTTAATCTTTATTCACTTCAACTTACAGTCAAGAAGCGGGACTTGGTTTACAATAAATTCTTATCCTCATTCATACCTCTCTTACTCATTCACTCCTCTTCTTATGCTCTAGTCTTACTATCTAAACCTGCCTATGTCTAAAAACCTCCTACTATCCTATATTTTATATTTTAATTTTAATATTTTAAACAGCCTATATCACAGTCTAATTTCGTTCCTTCTCTCCATTCTTTTTCTTTATTTCCTCCATTTTCTTTGCCTTTTCTTTCCAAAGTTTCCACAGTATCTCTCCTTTTTCCTTGTCTAAATCATCATTCCTTATTCTTTTTAGCTTCTCTTCATCACTATTTCCTAATTTACCAAACCACCCTTTTGTTATTTTACATTGTTTAACAAAATGCTTCAAGTTATCCCACCCTTGTTCACAAAATACGCATATCCAATCTTTATCTTTTAACCAATATTTGTTCTGCACCTCCATATTACCACATCTCATTTTCGCTAAAGCTAAGATACCTTTACCATTATCACTCTTATCTAAATTTGCTTTTTCCAAATACTTTGGTAATTTCCTTATTGCTACAATCTCTCCATATTCTCTATTATACTTTGCTTTCCTAATTCTTCCATCCTCTAATTGTCTCTGCACATCTCTTTCCCTTTCTAAAATAGTCCTCTCAAAATTGTCATTCTCCTCTACTCTATCTTCTACTGTTAGAATTCCCCACCCATTCCTATTATAGTATTTTTCTCTCTCTTTACTATATTGATCCTCCCACTTATTTTTCTTTTTCTCTTCCCAGCATTTCCTTACCCATCTAGATTCCTCCATTTCTTTTATCTTTTCTTCATACCTTCTTGCTCTTAAACCCCATCTTATTTTTAATTTATCAATCCCTAATTCTCTTGTTACAATGTACCTTGGTGTGCAGAAATCTAGTTTAAATATCCATCTCGCATAGTCTAACATAATCTTTTCTAGTTCTTTTTTCTCTTCCCAACCCCATATCTCTACCCCATATGCCATCACACTTTCTACTAGATACCTAAACAACATCCATCTCCTGTTAATATCCTCCTTACAAATTCTTTCACCTAGTCCCCAAACTTTATTCACCGCTAATCTACCCTTCCTCATTAAATCTCTAATATGATTGCTGTACTCTCCATTCTTCAGTATGTTTTAAATTATAAATTTAATGTAATTTTGCAGGATGAAATACATTCAGAATAAAAGCTATGATGATATTTATGCCTGCGAGAAGGAAGGAAAAGTCATTTTTGGAAAAGACATTCAAAATCCAACTCATTTATCAAAGTAAGAACGTGTTGTGTACATTTCTTGTAATCTAACAATCTTAAATGTGTAACAAATGCGGTGTTAAAATACCTCATTTTATAGAGAGCAAAAGTAATATGTTGTTTGTACACATCTTTTGTTTGATATAATTTTTTATATACATCTAACATTATATTTTTCTCTACAAGTTGTCTTCGAAGCAAACTGGTCCAATGGTTCAGGCTAGTTTTACAATGGGATCCACATAAAAGAGGTAGAATAATCGATAAATTCGGTACATCCCATTTGGAAGTATTCACAATGTTGCAACATGCATTATTAAACAAGGTACATTTGTGTAGAAGCTAAACACATTTTATTCTTGTTTTTTCTTCTCTCTTAATCTGTATTTTTTGCATATAGATAATATACGTTTTTTGCGTGCCTTTTTACAAGATTAATACATACGAGATTGATAGCGTCACTACTATCAGAGATCTTCAGTTATTAATAGAGAAAGATACTAATATCGAAGTTAAGCATCAAGTGCTAACAGATTACAATGGTGTTATGCTCACTGAAAATACTGCATCAGTCATTTCGCAAACTAACGTATGTATATCTGTTATTCATATATGATGACACACAAGGTAAAACGTTATTTTTAAATCCATTACAATTTTGCGTAGGATCACATTTTCTTTCTCTTCAGAAACGGATGTTGTTTGATAGAAGATATACCTAAATTAAATATTCCTATAGCAGTGGAAAAAATGATAATACGATCAAAAGATGAAATAAATTATGAAACATTGAAAGATTATTATCGCCACGCGATATATTTTGCGACTAAAGAAGTGAATTTATTTCAATTATACATTTTTGCTCTTAGTATAAATATGTAAGTCTTTTATACATTATTAATTGTCATCTATATATATTTTTACAATTAATTGTATCTGTTATTATACATTATTATACATTATATAACATCTTACATATTCTAGAGATTTATTGCATCAAAAAATTGATGTGTTTAATACAAACATGGAAATGACATTGGAAAATACAAAGGCCCTTATAGATCAAGTGCATACAATTCGTATAAAGTATATGAACATAGGCGAAGACGCGATTGATAGAAGAAAAATGCAGACCTATTTTGATAAAGTTGATAAATTGGTTAGTGCAGCCGATCAAATAAAGATGCAATTTATGTCTCTGAAGTCAGATAATGATAAATTGAGAAATAAAGCTCAAAGTATCGATTATGTGAGGGATTTATCGGAATTGTAAGTAATGAATATTATTTTGTCTCGCACATTTTGATATTTTTAAATTAATTTTCTTTTTATAGGTATGATAAGATGTGTGATATATATCTGGAATTTAAAAAAGAAAGTCCTCATAAGACAGCAAAGCCACAGGACATGGTAAAATTAGTGTTTGCATTCTATAGTACACGTGAAGTGCAACTTCATAATAAAAATATAGCTGATATTATAAGGTATTAAAAAATCTTGCTTCATGACTGAATTTATGCATGGTAAAGATTAAACTCTAATCTAAGCTTTCACTTGTATAATAAGTGCATATGTATTTTCAATAGTCAAATAGATAAATTGAACGATGGACTGTTGAAGCTGGAGAAAATATTCAATTCTGTTACCATCATGACGAAATTATATTGGAAAGAATATCAGTTAATCGCACAATCGGACATGTCTCCTCAGCAGTCTAACAATCAATCCTTGAATATTTCTACCACTGAATTAGATAAGGTTATCCAATCAGAAGACAACATGATATATGATAACTTGGTCATACGTTACAAGTAAGTCTCTTCTAGTTATAATATTGTTCAATTTTCAGAACAAATTTATATCTTAAGTTCTGATTTTTTAGATTAGACAACTTGATGGCTGAAATGCAGAAAAAATATCACGAAATGGTTAATTTGGATCTATGATTAAAAATATAGAACTCGCGCATATGTATATTCTAATTTATACATGCTTTTTTAAAGCAGTCTCACGTACTACACATTTTAATTTCCATATTTGAATGTATTCAATCATTGAAATCCGTTCGTCTTATTGTGCGTGGGACATAATGCCGCACACCCCACTTGATGTTGGCATTTTTATCGGTTTTAACAAACGTATAAACTGGCTTAGTCAGCAATTGTTCCGATTTTATTATTTGATATCTATCGTTCCGACCTGTTAAAAAATATATTTGTTGAAGAGTATTTATAAATTCTTTTTTTTATAAATTATTTCTCTGTATATATAAAAAAAATGTTATATACAATACATACTCATTATACTATAAATATATAGATGTAGAAAGAATATAGATGAAGAATATGTAGAAGAAATATACATAGATATTTTGATTACGAATAATACATATTAGAAATCAAAAAGAATGTGGCTGTGAAAAATATATATAACATGATGAATTATATATATATATATATATTTTTTTTAGTTTAACACATAATGTGAATACTTATGTAAACAATTTGCATTTATCTCAAACTAATTTCTTCTCGTATAATAACTTACCCTTCTCAAGTGCAACAACAATCATGATATTTAGAAAAAAGTAAAAGATGAAGCAGATTTTAAATACCTGAAATATAGTCACGATATCTAATAAAACCGAATGTGAATGTCCAATATATATCCATTTATCCAAGATATATAATGTACTCACTTGTGTTGCACGAAATATGTTCATTGTTCTTGTTAATATATTTATCCTGTTAGTTATATTCTGTGAGACTGTTCTTGTAATGGATCAGCGAATGCTCGAGTTTGTCGCTTTTGTAGTAAAAAATGCAACGGTTGAGTGATCCTTTGGTACGTGTGCGTATAGTGCATAAATACTTTTTACTACACTTTCTCTCAATCTCTTTTAATACCTTACTTATATGTTTGTCGTTGTTGGATTGTGAAGGAAAAAAATGTTTAATTCTAACGAGAAATGCATTTTAATATAGAGATAGATGTTTTATGTATACAATAAGATATATATTTTATTAGAAAACTTGTATACATACCAATTGAGGAATAAACGCATCCACACACAAATTGAGGATTGAACAACGATGTTAAAATAAATATTATGTTCTTTATTCGCTATTACTTTCTCCACACTGACAAATCTTACACACCAGACTATTTTTTCCTAGATTGTCCACATACATCAACGATTATGCAATTCTGTGTATAAAAGTCCATTGTACATTAACTTCGAGAATGTAAAAAAAGAGGAAAATGCGGACTTTTAGAATATCTATTCCAATCACATATCTGAGAAACAGATATTATTCATTGTCACTAATGTCCTCATCGGTCGTGAACTCGGAATGTTCATCAGCTGCATCCACATCCTCTGCGGTTTCTTCGTCCGAGATGTCCCATTGCGGATGCTCGGTCGGTATTTCTGGTGCTTCCTTCACGTCCAACTATAAGGCGATACATATCGATACGTTGTGTAAATTGTAAAAAAACAAAACTTGTTGCACTATATATTACTCTCGTGTTTTTAAATTACTTACTTTGATATCTTGAGCTTGATCAAAACCCAGATACGAATCGCTACGTAAACACACGGTAAATGTATACAGGCCTGGCCAGCGTGGTGCCGTGAATCTTAGTTGCACTTCTTCGAATTGTGCTAAGGACGTGACGTGTATAGGGGTTGTTAACAGCGTTTGACTTTTGCGATCACAGATATAGACCCACCAATACTCTTGCTTAACATCGGGAAAGAGCGGACAATGCACTTCGTGCGATAGATTACTCCTTCCCTCTAGTACTCTTTCTCGTTTGGAAATTCTCTGTTGGAATCTGTTTGAAAGACAATGAAAAGAGAATGTGTTTATAAAGTTCATAAACAAAATACATGTTGTACAAGTGTAATGTATTAAAATGTAATGTAATGTAATGTATTATTTGATATACAATGTGAAAAAAATAAACATTTTTTTCTCCTTACTTTTCCCACTCCGTATCATCGTCGTCGAGAGACGCGTCCTTCTTGTCATGACTATCGTCGTCATCACTTCTATCGCTCTCGGCTTCGCTGTCACTAACGTCGGACAGTTTTTCCTTGGAAGACTCTTTCTCCATCTTATCGTCCTTCTTTCTCGCATTAGGAGTACTGCTATGCTGAGTATTGTTGGCCACAGTTTGGGACTGCGCCTGCATATTTTTAGCAGGAGCGGGTTTCTTGTTGGTACCTTTTTTATGTGACTTCTTTTGACCTTTCTTCTGTTTAAGCCACGCTGGTTTTGCAGCTTTTGTCGATTGGTTTTGCTCCTCCGAGGCCTCATCGATTGCTTCACCGCCAGCTTTAGTATCATCAATCATCGTTTGTTCGTTGACGGAATCATCTCCAAAAAGATGTTTCATGTCTTTCCGTGTTAGTGATACTGTTACAGTTACGATAGCACCAGCAGTGTAGACTGTAGGATTCTCATCATCGATTACTGAAATATACATATTCAATAAGTTAAAAAATACAATACTATATACAAGTCAGTAATTACTATAGTCAATGTAAATGTACTTAATATATTACTTAATATATTATAAATGTACTTAATTTTATAAAAGAAACTAACAGAGAAAATGATTAAATTACCTTCAGATCGTACTTTGAAGTCTATGTACGGCATATTTCCGAGAACTTTCATAATATCTTCGTACTGACTGTCTGACAAATTTCTAAGTATCAGTCTTCGTTCTTCTCCTTTCAATTGTGCAAATTGTTGAAGACTTTTGATTTGACGCTAGAGAAAAGTCACACATTCATTTCTAAACATTATCAGTGTGTATGATTTTCATCGATAATGATAAAAACATTATCAATAGATAGAATTTCTCTCTCACTAATACCTTCTTTGCATGGAAGTATTTTAAATTATCCTCAGTAATATGTGGTAATTGAAGGAGAGGATTTTTAAACTCCCAGAATCCTTGGACAACCATTGGACACAATTTCATACAGTTCTCTATGGTTGTTATAGTTGGCACCCGTGGTACTGTAAAAAAAAACTTTTCATTAGTTATCTATTATATGTGTTATAAAATCACATATATTATTATTCAAAAGAAGATAAATGTTCACCTCTCCTAGCATAAGCTAAAAGTATAACCTGATGGACACAGGCAACCATTTCTTGAATCAAATATGGACATTTTCTTACAATATACTGTCTGTCTTTATCTAGTGTCTCAGGATTGAGCGATATACGTGATAAATGTGCATGTAGTAAGGCTCTAGCTTTAATTGAATACAAATGGCATAGTGGTACTTCTTTGTTTTTCTCTCCCAAATTAGGTAACTGTTTGATAAGCTGAAATGGATATATGGAAAAAAATATATAAATATAAATTAGTTATATATTTATAAAAAAAAAATTTAAAAACATTCAGATACCAAATACAATTAAATTTACCGAAGGAACTTCTTCAATGTCAGTATGCCTCTCGATTATTTCTGCATTGCGTTTCTTGAAAAATTCAAAGGAAGCAGCAAGTATCATGATGACTCTCTTCAATGACATAGACGGTGTTTTCACGAAGAAAAAGTAATACATCTCAGTTGTTGTCAAGAGAACCTAGAAATATAAATGCACATAATAACTAGTACACAATTTGTCACCGTACAAAGATTTACTTTGGCATATAAAAATGCCAATTACTTGATCACCAGTGTAGCGAATGCTCTTGTACCACCACATTCCTACAACCGTTGGTAAAGCAACCATGAACACTAATGCATATAGTCCTAAGACCCACACTGAATTCTCTTTTTCGACAATCCAGGAAGGTAAAGCAATACCGAAACTCATTGCCCCTGGACCATCCGGATTTCCATATTTTTCCCAATTTTTTCGTGCTTCATCATCCGTTAAAGCTTGGTAAGCTATTTTTGTTAATAAAAAAAAAATTCAGTTAACTTATATTCAAATTTAGAGTATTAGTAGTGGCAAGTGTAATAATTTTCAAGAATTAAATGTGATGCTAAATTTTGTCGTTATAAGATTAATTTCAAGTGCAGGTATTCTAACACAATTTCTATCACAGGTCATTCTACATGTTGTACTACTATTTGTGTACAATAAATGTGCTATAAATTTATCAAATATGTTGTAAAATATGTTTAATATACACATATTGTGTTTTTCAGTTCTGTGGATACAACCTCTCTATTTGTTACTTTTTACCTTTAGTTAACTTCATAAAAGCCTTCTCATTTCCAGTTTCTTTATCGGGATGAAGAATTAATGAAAGCTTGCGATAAGCTTTCCTAATTTCACTTTGTGAAGAACCCTACAATTGGAACTTTAGCATTAATTTTTATTATGCAACAAACCACTATGTATATAAATTTTATACTCACAGCTGGTACATTTAGTATCTCGTATGGATCAAAGTTGGCCATTTCATAATCAAACTGGGACACTTTATATGCTAAGAATATCAAGATGGCCCATCCCAGAATGATTAGAAATTTCCTATAATAATAATATAATTTTATTAGCATAAAAAGATAACAAGCATACAACTTTTATGTATAATTGTGTAAATCATAGATCTATATATTATTTTTCACATATGACAAATAATAAAAACTTACGTAAACAATGCCTTGGTTTCCTTCCAAGGTTTATTTGCTTGAAGAATAACTTTTTTCTTTTTGCACCCATCACACTGGCATTCTTTGGCTACCTGGTCAGGATCTAAATAAAATTAGAAAGATTATTAACACGCACAATAAAGATTAAGAAACTTGTCTCGAGATATTTTCATGATATTTTTACGATTCAATGTTATTTATTATTATATGTAAGCAGCAATGCTAATCACAAGAAAAACATTCTTTGCTTATTTGTTTGAATAATATATTGAGGATATTTTTAATCTAATATTATATATAGGAATAAGAGTAAAGTAGCATTATTACAGAAAGATTCAAGAATATGCAAAATTAAATGTATAATTTCTCTATACACACATATACAAATAATCTATATATATATTTATTAAAGTATTTTCCTTAAATGGAGAAGAAGATTATATAATACAATTTTTTTCTAATTAGTAAATTGCCTTTATCGCACACTATGTATTTATATATTTGAAGACACAGTTCTCATCTTAATATGCACATCTCAATTCTAATTGTGAAAAATTATTATTGTAAAACTTGTAACTTGTTAATAAGAGATAAATTTTAATAGAATTTTTATTGTACATATTAGAAAAAAATCTTCTTGAAATTAATACGCTCTTAAAATATTTAAGCAAAGGCAAAGTCTCAATCATTTCTAAACCTTTGCATAATTAAAACTGGGCAAACAAGTAAATATCAAAATCTGACTAGGATTTTCATATTCAAAAAAATTTTATGTAATACAGAGTTTAGTCTTGTAAATGTAAATCTCTCTAAAGAGATATCAAAACCATGTAATTACTTGTAATGTTGTAATTGTAAATTAATCAATTAATATGAGAATTAATATAGATATTAATATTATATAGATATTCGACTAGAGAGTGATCGGATCGAATATTTTCGTTTTCTCAGATTAGGCGAATGTAACATCGGCCCAGAAGATAAAAGGCGAGGCGAGGTGAGGTGAGATAAGGGAAAATGTAAAGACGAACGAAGATAAAGAATGATGCACGCGATCGCGAATATGCGTGACGGCATCACACACGTTGATTGCAAATTATACTTCGTCTGAAAAATCGGAGCTCATCTTGCGATCTCTAACCTTGCTTCGGGCAACGTGGCCAGAGGTAGTAGGTCCCGGGTACCAGCAGTAACGCCAAGAATGAGAGCAGAAAGTAAAAGAATGTCCCTCCGCTCTCGTCATACTGGAACTTCTGTCCGCTCATCTCTCATTTAAGTATCGCCGCGGCGTTATTTTAAGTGATAGACCGTTTAAGTACATTCATTCGTAACATTATCCGGGCTCGCGCTGCGAATGTGCACGGACGACATGCAAATCAACAGTTAGCGGGGGAACTGCCTTGTCAAGACTGCCAACTCAGCACCTCGAGTACTCCACGGCAAACGCACTATCGACTCTGACGTACGCGCGACGACTGGCGTTGGCGTGCGTTCTGCGTTGTTGTTCAACTTGCTGATCGGCTGATGACGTCTCGATCCCGTCGTCATCGGAGTCACGTAGATTAAATCGGGTTGCACGTGCAACGAACCGGCGCGTCGCCCAGACAAAAAAAAAGAAGCATTCGGCCTAATGGTCGTTTTCAGGCGATGATAAAAGATGTAGGAATCGAATTAGAAATCTTAGATTTATTCGATTGCATTTCTATTTTTTTGTTCGTTTTCTCTTTCTTTGTCATCTTTGTCTGCAATACATATATATATATATATATATATTATTATATTCATCTCGTTCGAAAAATCGAAAATGCACATACAGCTACAATGGAGAGGTTAAAAAATGTTCTATATATTCTTCCTTATTTAAAATAAAAAAAAAATAATAAAAATAAGACGATGCATTACTTGGAAGGAAGGAAACAAAGCGCGGGAGAAAAGAAACGAAAAAAAAAGTATAGCGTGCATGTGTAACGCGAGCAACAGACATCTTTTAAATAACGGTTTCTTTAATACGGTTTTTTAACATCGCGAATAAGCGTGTCATGCACACGAAACAACTCAAAGATAGGAAATAAGAGGATCCTCGTATCGTGTAGCGTGAAATTTGTCCAATCTAAGACGTGAAAGAGGGAGAGGAGAGGGAGAGGAGGGAGATGAAAAATATCTCGATACATAAATACATCCGGTTGTTTCATAAAGATGACTCGCTTGTCTACGAGTACAGCACTTTTGAATACGATCAAAGCCGCTGTTTCTATAGCACATTATATAGTTATTCACAAATTTTGTTATACAAGAGTTACATAAAAACACACATAAAAATCAGCATAAAATGCATACATGAGGAAAGAAAAAAAATAAATAGCGTTGTTATATGTATAAATAAAAGTCATCTGTACCTGTACTTTTTACATTTTTCGACAATCTCTTTTTCTTCTTCGCTCAAGCTCTAACGCTTCCGAACTATTATATAAATAATTTATAAATAAATTATCATAAAATTCAAAGAGTTATGAATACGTTACGTAGTGTCAGTACGATATATAATAACATTGTTTGACGAGGAAAAATACGCACGAAAGAGATCGAAGAGACAAATAATCTTTCGTGAATAATTGTTTATCTCCGCGTGACTCATTTCGTATACTTGATCGCTCGGAATCGTGTGTCACATTCTAGTTCTAGGAGTATTGTTATCATTTGATCTCGTACAGCAGCAGCAACAACACGACCACCAGGTCTTCCGTATCGAGCGTTCAAAGTCGCGCTCCAATAATATTTCTCGCGCAATAACGTCGCGACATAAATAAAAATATCGCATTGTTGCATCGCGCAGCGCTAAATGAGGCCGCGGATTACAGTACCGGTAATTAGTAGATCCCGATTCGCGCTACATCGCGATCGATGGCTCCGTTGTGCGTGGTAACACAAATACTGCCATACGTATGATTTACCTTGATAAAAATAATCGCGGTGGCATGGTGGCATGCACGTTAATAAATGCACGAAAATGTTCTGATAAGATATCACCGACGATTCCGACGCACAGTCTCTCCTCAGGTAGGTTATTTGGTCTTCGCAGCGCGAGGTTAAGGTACACATATACTCTGCTTATATACGTAGCTTCCTAAAATCGAACCGGCATCACTTTGTGACATTGATGGCATTTCTCTCATTTCACATTTACTACATATTTCCAAGTACCGATAAAATTCCAAAATGTACTACACTGCGTAATTGGCAGAGCTGATTGCTACATCGCAAAGTCACCCACTTGCTATAAGATATAATCGCTTTGTGATATATGTACTTAAAACTTGTTCTTCATGCAGGATAAATACACTTCAACAACATGAACATGATGTTGAGGAATGTCAGCGAATGGACATGCTCCGACGTAAAGATATGGCTCGTAGAAAATGGTTACGAGGAATACGCAGATTTATTTTATTCTCACGAAATCGATGGAAAAGTACTGTTGACACTGAAAGAAGAAGACTTAAAATCAAATATTTTGAATATAAGGAAGATTGGTGCTATAAAAAAATTATACCTTGCTATAAAGCAATTGCAGAGGGATAATATCGCCGTTTTATTTGACTTGGGATATGTGGATTTGTTTCCTTCGCCAAACTTTTATACTCAGAATAAACATGAGGTAAAGATAAATTTCTTCAAATTCATTCCTTTTGACAGAAAGATAGATGAAGTACTATATTTGAAATAATCCTACTTTAGATGCCCAGTACTGTTTCAAATAATGAAACATCCATGGAGCAAGAGTTTTATTCAGCTTCTGTATCAGAGGATGGACATGCTTCTCATTTACCACCTGAAATTTGGAAAACAATTATTAGTTTGGGATATTTGTTTATTGTCACATGGATTACTGCTTTTGTGATGGTTATTGTCCATGACAGAGTGCCTGATATGAAGAAGTATCCTCCATTGCCAGACATATTTTTAGACAATGTACCTCATATCCCTTGGGCATTTGATATGTGCGAAGTCACTGGAACTTTGCTTTTTGCAATATGGCTCATTGTGCTTATATTTCACAAATATAGGTAAAGACAATTATGAAATTTAAAAGTATGCAAAAGTGTAATTTATTAATGCGAATAATTTATTAAATGCTCAACAGATTTATTTTACTACGGCGGTTTTTTGCACTGTCGGGTACTGTCTTCCTGCTGAGATGCGTAACAATGCTCATTACTTCGTTATCGGTGCCAGGTGCGCATCTACAATGTCAACCGCGTAAAGTTCCGGATGAAGATTGGTCAAGGTGAGAAGAAGAGATGTAAAGCATATTGTAACATATAACGTACACACATCCTTTTTCTAAATATAAATAATATATATTGTTTTCTTTAGTTCTGCATATGTCGAGCTGTATAATAAAATAGCAATGGCTTATGTTATTTGGCGGGGTGCTGGTATGTCTATTCAAGGTGTCAGAACTTGTGGAGATTACATGTTTAGTGGACATACGGTGGCATTAACTATGCTTAATTTTTTCATCACAGAATGTAAGTATTAATATTTATCATTTTACTTTTTTCATCAAAAAAGCTATGATTTATAAATACTTGTACATTCTGACATGTTTAATTTTTTTCATTACAGATACTCCGAGACACTTGTATTTTCTGCATACCTTCACATGGATGCTCAATATGTTTGGTATTTTCTTCATCTTGGCGGCGCATGAGCATTACTCCATTGACGTTTTCGTAGCGTTTTATATAACTTCGCGATTATTCCTTTATTATCACACTCTGGCAAATAATCAAGCATTGATGCAGCGCGACTCGATTAGAACCAGAATCTGGTTTCCTTTATTTAGCTTTTTTGAAGCGTCCGTTGATGGTATTGTTCCTAATGAATATGAATCGCCGTCCTTGATAGTTTGCAATTTAGTGGATACAGGAAAGAATATTTGTCAATATGTACGGTCTTGGATTTATCTGCGAAAAATGCAATGCAACATAAACGGCAGTTTAAACAGCACAAAAAAAGAACGCTAATGTCGAACCAGTTTATTTTTTTTTTTTTTTTTTTTTTTATTTCTATGTGTTGTATCTTTAAGATAAATATGTGGTGCGGGAGATCCTTCACTGATTTCTTGTTCGATTGTGATTAATTTATATATATTATTTATATATATGTATAAAAAAACGTGATATGAGTAACAATTCCTTCAAACAGATTACATTTCTATCATTCGAGAAACATGTAAAGATATGTAAATTCAAAAAAAGTAATTCTATACTATATATTTATCTTTTAAAAATATTGACTGTTTATTTGACAAATCTGTTTATATGCTGAAGTAATATTGAGCGAGATGTAATTTTCATTCTAAATATTTATTTTTGCGATATGATTATATGTATATTATGATACCGAGAGAGATTAAAATAATATTTATAATATAGTTAATTATATATAATGAGGTTAAAACTTCTATAATTATAGAAGTTATACATATAATAATTTATTCATTAAGAAGAAAGCCTCCAAAGACAGATCATAGTGTATACAATATTATGCTAAGGTTCAACATGTAATTTTCCAGGCATGTTGTATCATCTATATAAGACTTTCTTATTTTTTTATAATTGTACATATAACATTGTCCATGTAATATTGCTCATAAGTACTTTTGTTTTCTTTTTTTATAATACAAAAAAAAAGTTGTATCAAGGAACGATTGTACATTGTGATAACTCACAAAGACCCCACATTTTATCAGGAATGTTTAATGATTTTTGACGGCGAGACCAAGTTAAAGATAACGGTATTTTAGAACTTCTAGCTTAGACATCTTTAAAAATATTTTCTTCTTGCCATCATACAACATTTATATGAGAAATGGTATATGTTGTAATATTATCCATTCCTGATACCTGATAGAGTTGATAACTAAGAGATACTAGAAGATAGATATGGTGGTATTATTAAGCAGAGGCTGAAAATACTATATTACCATAACTTCTAATGTAAAAATATTTGTACAATATGTAATTATACAAATAGTTTCTATATGTAATTATATATAGAAACTACTATATAGTATAATAGCTTTTTAATATTTCATCCATATCTATTTTTTACTTATGTGATAAATACTAGCTTATCCTGTTAACGGATACTGATTATGGTATTGATAACTTATTGATGGTGCCTGAGTGTTGGTGTTTATATACTTCCACAAAAACTCTCTTGCTAATATTGACCAATATACTGACCTGGCTCGGAATCAAACAGTCGGATTGATTTGCGGATGATATAACAAAATATAGCATGTATATGTACAAATAAAAGACGTTAATATTTCAATAGAATGTACTTTTCGTCAGTGCACTTGATGTATCATCCTCCCCCTATGAATAATCCTCTTCACCTTTTGCATATACAGATGTTTTCAGAATAAATGCATTAATATTCGCGCCTTTTCTAAAAATATATGTATTTCGGTTTTCTCAATTTGTAATTACAAAAAAAATGGCAATAATATTTTAGAGTAAAATACACATGATTTATCAATATCCTTGATCAAAAAATATAGGAGATTATAGGCATGTGTCTATTAGCAGCCTCATCAGGTTCATCCCTGATCCAAGAAATGAAATATATGGAAATAATTAACTAATAATAAATACTGACGACAAATGAGATATATGGGAATAAATTGAATTTAAATTTTGAACCGCCTCGATATATGTATGGCCATTTGTTATCCAATAGCAAAGATTTGTTTCGTATGATGAAACAACCTTCAGTTATCTTTAGCCTAGTAACCTTATGTTACTAGGCTAAAGTCCCTAGAAAGCACATTCTCTTATTGGATACAAGAATATTGGATGATAATTCTTCATGAGAGTTTATCGTCTATGGCGTATGTCAACTAAACATGAAAAAGGAAGGTTACGACAATTGTAGCGCGTATTTATATTGTAAATAGATTATTTACTACATGTGACATAGATTATAGCTTGCTATAAACAATATGGCATTCACGTTCGGAACTCCAGCGGTCACCTCTAGCAGCACGAATTTTGGATTTGGGACTCAAAAGTAAATATAATTGATAACCTTCAAACGGCATTATAAAGATTATTGTAGCTTCAATAATTTAATAATAATGAGGCTAAAGTATTGATATATTTTCTCGCTTGTTAAATATATATTTAATATTTAAATATAAAATTGTTTTCTGCAAAGGAGAAAAGATTAAACGCTTGATTATCACACGTAACTGTTTTTGTTTTGTCCAGGGCAGCAACAGGCTTCGGTTTGAGCAACACGTCGTTCGGCACCACAACCCCAACGTCTAGCACATTAACTTTCGGCGCTCTGCCCGCTCCAACGACGTCCATAGGTCTTAATTTCGGATTCGGTACTGCAACAACCTCCACGCAAGCGCAATGCAGCGGTTTGATTCTAGGCACCAATGCGCCTACTACAATGACCACTGCCCCCAGTTTATTTCCCGCTCCTACCACATCCGCGCCTTTATTTACGGGTCTTAATTTCGGCACACCAGCTACAACGAACGCTCTAACGTTTGGCGCACCATCTAACACAACGGCAATGGGAAGTTTAACTTTTGGTACAGCCACCACCAATAGTACGTACATTCTATCATCTTTATTGTTTGTCTTAGAAAAGAAAAAAAAGAAAATTTATTCTTAATGTCGTACATGTGTTGTCATTTATATGCAGCTTCTTTATTCGGGACCGGTACCAGTGGAAGTACTTTATTAGGTGCTAAACCGACAATCGCTGCCACTACTACAACTAGTACAAATAAAGGACTTGGAGGCTTAGACGTTTCAGTTAACAATAAAGGTCTTTCTCAAGGAAATAGTAGTTCGACAGCTGCCAAAGAAAATCTACTACCAAATGAGCTTATGCAAACAATAGATACATTCAAGTAATTATCTTGATTGATACATATAAGATGTGTTTACGCAATACTGAAATATTCATATTTTATAGGGATGTTGTAAAAATGCAGAAAGGCCTATCTTCAGATATCGCAAGGGGTTCGGCGAGACCGTTGAATCGATGCGCGGAAGATACAGCATCCTTAATGGAAATTTTGTCTACCTTATCCGGCTCAGTGCAACGGGACCGTTCTTCAGCCGATAAACTGAAACAAGATACGGCAAAGGCGTTGCAAAGCTCTGAAATAGCTCAAAGAACTCACGATACTCCGCCAGGCTTGCAATATGAAAATAATACGCCCCTTCAATTTTTCATGGAATTAGCTGAAAGCTTTGAGCATGATTTGATGTTATTCAGATCACAGATTGAGACAACGGAAAAGCATATACAGGCCATGATGGCGCCGAGAACATTAACCCCACAAGGTATGTCTCTTGATTTTTTTTCATTAAATAAATTCATTTGGATCAATTAGAAATATTCTTAATCATGTGTTTTCTTATTTTTTATTATTAGAATTGACAATGGCCATGAATAAACTTCACGAGTCCCTAGTCGCAGTTGCTGGTCGATTGCAAAATGTGCATGCCAAGGTGCAGCAACAGAAAGAACAGTATCTCAATTTCAGGAAATATGTATTGAAGGATAACACCAATGTTTTTGACAGTATCAAGATAAACGGTAAATCTAGTCGTAGCAGCATCGGAAGGATCACGAGCGGTCCCACTCCCTTTGGACCAGGTAATAATATTTTATGCGCATTTCGAAATAACTTGAACATTGTAAATCTTGAAAAACGAGGTTAATGCTTACAGGGAATAAAAGCTTTTTGTCGTCGACGACATTAAACTCGAACCGGCCGGCGAGTTATGAAACACGAAATCCTTTAGGTAAATAGGTCTTGTTGTTGATTCTCTTGTAATTCTATATCCTCGAGCTACGAATAAGAGATTTCTTGTAAGAAATGACTTTAATCGCCCCCCTTCCCCCCTAAAGATTTGCTACCTTCAGGTCTTGCGTGGATCTAGTTATGAGGTAGAATTTACTAACATATAACGCCGTTTACTACTAAATAGAATTAACAAGTGTTCACGATTAATTTGTCTATTTTTCTTCCCTTTCTTTCTCTCATTTGACGAATATTGTTGACTTTGAGTTTCTTTTTTACTTGTATGATTTGACTTTTATTTTGCCTTTTCAGGAAAAAAGTAGAGGCTATAGTTTAATTGTTGAGGTATTAAATTTTTATTTCAATTTCTCTATGTTATAGTCGATGACGGGAAAGGGGTAACACGCTTTTCTTTGCCTATAAATAAACCTCTTACACAGAGTAATCAGTTAACTTTTATATAGATGATTATATCGCAATATTATTAATCTTTTATATACTTTGCATTTAGACGTTATCTCGAAAAATTCATCTTTGAAGTTACGCATTCTTAACACAGATGATAGCGCCTTTATATGTATGTGCTTTGATTGCTTTTGGCTTTATTAATATTATACAGTAATGCTTGCAAATATAGATACTAATCAGGAAATATATCATCGAATCTATCACGAATTGAAACAAGCTCTGTAGAATGTACGTAAAGATGTTAAAAGTACGTGCATACCTGCAATGTTTCACTCGAATTTGGGATGGAAAGTTGGGAGTGTTCTCTCGAAAAACTATTAAATTAAATATTAAAATTATATGAATTTTAAATGTGCTAACAGATTTAATAGAAATATCAATTAACGCCAAAAAACATGGGCTATCAATTACATCTCTAACAAATAATAATAATAATAAAATGACGAAATTGGCTCTATAATGTCTCTCTTGAAATATATTTTATCAAAAATATAAATACTTATTGTCTTTATTAAAGGTAAATGTTTATAAATCTTTATTCTTTAATAAAGTGTAGAAAATATTCCATGGCTTTAGCTATTATACATGTTTTATCTCTATGTCGGTAAGTGAATAAAGAGTAATGGTATAAATATATTGTTACAGTTTGGGAAAGTTCGACACCAGTATCGTCTGCTACTAACATTGCTATAGGCTCGTCCATGAAACCGCCAACAGCAAGCTTAAATTTTAACGCGCCGATTAATTTGACTGCACCATTGCCAGTAAACGGAAGCAGCTCAAACTTTCAACTACAAAAGCCTCCCGTTGGTAATAAAAGAGGGAAACATTGATCACGTTTGTTTCGGACATGGTAATTTTTATGACCTATGTAATTTTTTACAGTTCAATATATGTAAAGTCTCCTTTATCATTGATGATATTAAAGCAAATGCTGTATCATCAATGTGTAATTGTAATATTTTTTTTAAATATATTGTACATTAAAATGTAATGTGTGACACGCTTTAATTTAAATTCATACCTTACGTTACAAATATTCCATGTGTCGTATATCAATTGTCACACTTTTTATATTATCAAATACCTAAAGTTTAATTTCGAGAAAAAAAAATAATGTTCTAGGGAGAGTATGCCATATATTAAAATAATTTTCTATTATTATCTGCCCAATTCTATTAATATACTTGTTTATTTATGGTTATATATGTATCTATTTTGTGTTTAACGATAACAAAATATTATAAAGGTTAATAACGACATATATATAATAAACATACTTGTAAATATATTAAGCTAATAAGTTGGTCCCTCTTTTGAATATAAATACGAAATAGAAAGAATAAAACGGAAAGTATTTTTTTCAAGTCACTATAATCTATACTTAGGTCGAAAGCTATTTATAGTCTAACTATTTAGTCTACACGTATAAATTAAATATAAAGTATAAAAAATTTTTTTGTATTTTTATTATATTTCATCAAATTGCACCGACTTGTAGAATAGGGATGAGGAGTTTAAAGGCATCTTGAATATATGAATTTGCGTTACAAGCCTGTGTGAAAAAAACAAGTTCTTAGTATTATAATCATCGTGTATATATGTATGTGCTCTACTCGAATTATTCAACAGAAAACTTACTTCTGACGAAATCCTTTCCAAATTCGCTTCAATATTATTCGGTTTTTCCACAGTCTCAGCAAATTGATGTAATGTATCGCAGAATGAGTTGGCTAATATGTTAATCTGATCAGACAGAATATTGGTAAGTTGCACCAAGGCGTCGGCTTCGTTGACGGTACTGCGTCGTTCCTTGATTAACAGTAATTCTGCTGTTTTATGAAATCTCTCTATGGAAAATGCTGTAAACTGTGCCAGGGTCGATATAGCGTTCTGAAAGATTTCCTGATCCGTATGTGTTGAAGATGCGAGATAATTTTTCGTTTCTGTCCAAACCTGAAAATATCGATCGAATATTTGTTACAATAAATAAAATTCCACTGCTACTACAGATATTTTCTTACACTATATAACTTTTCGTAAGTAATATCGACACCAAGATCGTGACAAGCGTCCTCTAATCTGTCCTTCAAGTCTTTATTATTTTTATCTTCATCGTCTACATCATTCAAATTACAAAGTTGTTTGATCTCTTCCAACGTTTCTTGCACGGAAGTCAATTCGTTCGTGTCCAGTTCGATTAAATATTGCTGAATTTTCATATTGCTCTGTTTTGATAATATTTCTAGAGCTTCCAAGTGAACGAGTCCTTGATAATCGTCGAAAAGGCTCTCGAAATGCACTTTCCTCGCCAATTGGCGCTCTTCGATTGTTTTTTGCTCGGTTTCGGCTTTTTCCTTTGCTTCTCTAAGAATTTGCGATAAATTTGGCTTCTCAGGTTCGTTTATGAAAAAGGCTCTTTTCTTTTTTAATCCAGGATCACCCTCTTGTAATACTTCCATCGTTTTCTTCCCAATAGCCTCCAATGTATCTAAACCGCCTGTCATAACTTTGCTACCAGTAGATTCAACCAATTTTGTAATCGAGGATACTCCTGATAATAAATTTCCAAATCCAAACGCACTATACGATTGATTTTCCTTCTCTTGAGTTTCCAATTCCGTACCTATTAATACAAAATTGACAAATTTTAGTCGGAACGACTGTTATACATTGACTATTCAACTATTTATCTTTACATATGCAATTGAGTTATACCTAATAATATATATATATATATCATTAAAATATATAGAAGAAACAAAATGCTATATAATATTTATGCTAGATATTGTACCATCAAGTGTGGCAGTTTCATCCTGCTTTATCTCTGTCAGTTCTCTAGGATCCTGCAATCCTATTGAACCTTCCAAAAGTGTAAGTCCTTGAGACACATGAGTAGTCAGAGTAGAGACACTTGTCGTAGCTGTATTAAGTAACGAAGTTATACCCCAATTTCCCCAAGTATTCCAATTTTCTAAAGAACTTTCTGGTTCTTTGTTTGCCAAGGACAGTTTCTCCAGAACAGGCTCTAATTTCTCTTCCGTCAATTCATCGGGCAATTCGATATCATTCTCAAGATCTTCCCAACCTTCAAGCTGAAAAACTTCTTTAAATTTTTTATTCGACTTTAATTCCTCCGGTATATCCATTTCTGACAAATCGTTTATACTAGTTGGTTTAGACTGATCATCTGCTGGTTGATTTTTGTCTTTTTGCAATCCACATTCTGTATCTTTGCTCATAGATTCAGATCTTTCATTCAAACACTCGGATAAACATTGATTTTCTGTACTTTTATTGTCGCTATCCTTTATAATTCTAATTGCCAATTTCTTTGTACCCAATCGATGAGGCAAGTTTCGTTGTTGCGTTATTTCGGAGGTTTTTCCTGCCTCTGTTGCTTCTACTTTACGCATGGCATCGTCTGATTTTACAACCGTATTGTTTTCTGTCATAAATTCAATATTTTTGTCCTTTACTGATATTTCAGAAGTTGATAACGGTAATTTCCTCGATTTAGATGCATTCTCTTGGTTATTAAAAGTCTCTACTGACTCGGCAATACGTACGTCGTCTTCAACTTTGACACTATCAATTTTATCATCCTTATCACCGACTGATGTCTCTTGACCTGTTACTACATTCGATATAGTGGTCTTTCGGAAAACCTCGGATCTTTTCCACCAATTCGAACTGTTGTAAGGCGTCTGTTGGACGTATTCGGTGTCGTCGTCCGACTCGGAGTCAACCGTCGACGGTGTCCAATAAGTTATTTTGATGTCCTTCTTGAGAGATCCACCACGACCCACCATCTCCTCATCGGCGCTTTCAAAGTCGGTGTCGCTATCGGACGTTGCCATCTCTCTCGTTAAAGTTTATATATATATATATATATATATATATATATATATCCCTAAAAACGATACACAATCCTATGTCCAAGATTAAAAATGAATTCGCAGAACTATGCCGATATCATGTCACAAGTCTAAGGGTTAAAACTTCTTCAGCAGCAAAGCGCAAACACACGTATTAACATATGTTCCAATTTATACATACGTATATATACATATATATATATATATATATATATATATAGAGAGAGAGAGAGAGAGATGAGTGTGTTGTTTGTATGTGTTACGTGCCAAACATTGCGGTCACGTGGAATGACAAAGTCATCGGAGAGGTATGTCTGGCACGTCAAATTCGTATGTACGCCTTCGTGGCATTAGCTGAGATTATTGCGCATGCGACGGGATTGGTACAGGGCTGCGTTGAAGTGTGTGTAGGTCCATTCTTTGCAGCTGCACTTTTACGTTTATGCGTATTTACAACGCGATCGTCGTATATGCAGCTTGAAGGCTGAAAAGAGGAAAAAAGCAAAGTGTAACTAAAACAAATATGGATCATATGCCGCTCTAATGTGTACACTTTTTTTTTCTCAAGGCAAAAGAGAGAGAGAGAGAGAGAGAGAGAGAGAGAGAGAGAGAGAGAGAGAGAGAGAGAGAGAGAGAGAGAGAGAGAGAGTATACCTCTTATCGGTTGTAAATTTACATTCAATTTCTTTAAATGTCTCTGCACTTTTTTTATTCGGTTAATGCTTCCTTATATATACTCGCGCGTTTAAAGTTTGATTCTTCGATGGAATAAAATTTGATTAACGCTCTTTTATTTGTCGTTTAGTATCCAACATGTAGAGCGGCGCGTATTTAGCGAATGTCTCATCTAAATATATACGGGATTTAAATCGGGTCTTTGAACGCTCGAAGCAATAATCGTAAGACGCGGACTAAATTTGCCGGATTCGGAAAATAATGTTTATTTTGTAATTTTTCAGGATTTTACACTCTGTCAGAGAACATCAATATCCATCTTATTCGTGCTCAAAAAAACGATCCTGAGGTGCACCTGCGCCCACGAGTCGTACAGTAGCGCCATTCGAGCGGCGTAGCGGCAAATACGCGAAGCTGCCGAAAGGGCAATACGTTCGTCTATTCCCGCTGCCTTTCGTGCGCCGAGCGGTCAGAGACACACGGACTTATACCGGCGGTAGGAGAGAGAGAGAGAGAGAGAGAGAGAGAGAGAGAGAGAGAGAGAGAGAGAGAGAGGAATGCGAGCGCGACGAGGATGGAAGATGACCGAGCGCGGTGGAGGTGAGTGGAACAAGGAGAGGGCGACGCGCACGAGCGAGTGACGAAGAGAGAATGTCGTAAGTAAAACGAAGACGGGACGACTCGAGAACCGTGGAGGGAGATAGCGACGTTCTTGCGGCGTACGGGATGATGTGGGGGGTCAGAGGAGTAGTGACGAGAAGAGATAGAGCGCGAGCGGGAGGAAGAGAGAGAGAAAGAGAGAGAGAGAGAGAGAGAGAGAGAGAGAGAGAGAGAGAGAGAGAGAGAGAGAGGTATTGCCAGACTCGCGCACGGCATGAACGTCCAGTGGCATGTCTCAAACACTCGGCATGTTCGAAGCTGACGTGAGGTGGTAGTATCGTCGGAAACGAGAAAATCGTCCGTCGCGCGTATTTACCGCGTAAAATACATATACTGGTGTACATTATATTCCGCGCGTGAAACGGCGCGCACGAGGACGACGAATTATTTTCCCCGAACTCTATCCTCTCTCGCGAAGGTGCGATTTTCTTTCGACCGAGGAGAATTGCGCGGGGCGCACGAGTTGGCACGCGGTGCGGTGCGTCGTATATCCGTATTATCGCGAAAATTAAACTCGAACGGGAGTTTGATACGAAAAAAAAAGAAAAAAGAGAGGAAGAGAGAGAGAGAGAGAGAGAGAGAGAGAGAGAGAGAGAGAGAGAGAGAAAACGGTATATCGTTCTCTCACGCGCGCCGAGAGAGGGCGTCGGGTTCCCACATTCCTGCGTGCGAAAAACGCGCAAGATCCGCTGCTCGACATTAGCATTACAGTCGCGGCTAATGCAACGAGGAAAAGGGAACACGGTGAAACGTGCTCCGCCGCCGCCGCCGCCGCCGTACGAAGCCGGCGATAGCGCGTGTCGCTCAAAACGAGTCGCCGCCGCCGCTGCCACGAGAGACATGACGACGACGACGACGACGACGACGACGTCGCTGTAGCGTCCGGCGGCTCAGAGAGATCGCAACGGAGCGCGGCAAACGTCAGGTCAAATCGCGCGCGCGCGGTCGCGCGAGTATCGAGTCGCGAGCGATCGTCGGAGATTCGCCGTCGCGCGTTATTATTGTTACGGGACGATTTGTACGACGATTAGTGAACCTACTTCTTCCCCGTTCAAGTTTGAAACTCGAGCGCGCCAAGTGTGTACGGCGGACCTTGAGGTGACACTCCGAGGGAAGGATACGATATATATTATTCGGAGGGTGAAAGTTATGCGAACGACGACAACGACGACGACGTGAATCTAGGACGTGACGGAAGGAGGATAACGAGGAGTGCGCGGTGGGGAATCCGCGCAGGGGTGTTTTGTTTTGTTTTCTTTTTATTATTATTATTATTATTATTTCTCTGGTGGTGAGAGTCGCGAGAGAAGGAGCGCGAGTGTCGAATGTAATCGAGAAGATACGCGAAGTGTGCGCGAGTGCGCCGGAGGAAGAGGAAAGGAAAAAAGAAGAAAAAGAGAAAAGGAAGGCAAAATAAGAAAGTAAAGAAGGTGGGAAACGTGGAAGGCCATCGCGGGAAGGTGGTGCGGCGATGATACGCCAAGTGCACCCGATCGATGCACCCGTGCGAACGCAACACGACGACACTGTCACCGTCGCTGCCGCCGTCGCTCGCCGCCTCGGGCCTGCTAGACCTGCTTCTCGACGGCCGGCTATGTTAACGGTGGAATTCCGCTCGAGAGGAATCTGAAGGCGGGGACTCTGACGTCACTTCGCTCATGATAATGAGGTATTCATGATGGCGGAGTAGTGAGCAAGAATCAGAGAAAGAGAGAGAGAGAGAGAGAGAGAGAGAGAGAGAGAGAAAAAGAGTTGGCGCGCACACACATATACGCCCCTGGTCGTTGCGCTTGGTGTGTGTGTGTGCGCAATACGTTTTATCTCCGTCCTCGTCGCTCCATTGCCGCTTCTCGCTCTCTTCCCCCTTCCACCTGTCCTTCCTCACCGACCGGGTCTTCTCTCTCGAGTTTCTTCCCTTCTCCCCCCCCGCCTGTCTCGTTCTCTCCTATTCTCACGTTGGCTGACCGAGCGAGCGAGGCGTATATGCGGCTCGAGAAGCGTGTGCCGCCTGTGCGCCACAGATATGCGCCCGTCGATTGCACGGCGATAGAGAGAGAGCTTTTGGATGGATTTAGAGCGCAGTGAAATATGCCAAGGAGACGGAATGGGGAGATACCGCTTCCGGAAGGATGGGACGTCGCCCAGGACTTCGATGGGAAGGTGTATTTCATCGATCACAACACGCGGAAAACTACGTGGATCGATCCCCGGGATAGGTACGTAAAAGAAGCTCTTCTCCCGCTTCGCGCATCTTCGAGTCTCGCGCGCGCGAGCGAACGAGCGAGAAATTTCGCGTGCGCATGCACGGCGTGCGCAGTGTGTGCGCGTGAGCTCGAGCGTCACGACGATGTTCCCCCTCTTCTTCTCCCTGTCACGATTTCCCCCTCTCCCCTTTCTCCCGCGCACGAGACCGCGATCTCGCGAGGATACCGCGATTCGGCGGGAATGTATGTATATATGGGGTGTATATCGCACGCGCGCTTTCTCTATACATTCTACAGCAGATATACGGAGACTCGATACTCTTTTTTTTTTTTTTTTTTTTTGCTTTGGTCAAACTCTTTAATCGATCGTTTTTATAATACTGGTAAAATTCTGGTTGAAATACGTCAGATCGGAATATCTTTCTACAATTTGGAGCGCTGAATGAAACAAACGCGTTTAATAGTCATTTTGATGTTATGAACACGAGAATAAACGCGAAAACACAAACATGAATAAAATAGTATTTTTTTTGGGGGGGAGGGGGATATTTCCGATTATTTTATCGAGCGTTAGCAAAAGCACGTTATAAACATCAGGGTTGAATGGGATAACGTTGCGCGTGCAATCTTATATATCTCTTGCTGCTGATTTTGAGATTTGAATTACAATTCGAACAGAGAGATCTATATAAAATTTGAACGATGAAATAATGTATTGTTATTTATTTACGTTTCTCAAATTTTTAATTCGCAAAAATCTAATCTAATTCTCACTTCTGTAATGGAAAAATAGCAGAAAATTGATGCCTCAGTACTAGAATCAGCATCATTGTTTCTAATATCTGTCGTAGAGAGAAAGTGTGCGACTTCCAAGACATCTTGTACGTGAACGTAAATCGCGTGCTCCGAAATCGCGCGACATTGTTCCGTGTGAACGCGCCTTAACGCGTCCGCATAACTTTCCGCGAGCGAGTACGAGTACTCTCATCGATAAACTTATTATTATTATTTTTTCTTCAAAGATATCGCGAAGATATTTTACGACGATTTTTGTTCGTATTATAACTCGTTGACGGACAGAAACTGGAAACGGAATAAATGTCAATGTCATCGTACTTAACCTCGTGTGTGAACACTGCTTAAATTTGATAAAGTATATACATACGCGTGTATACACGTACACACGCGCGAATCGCAGTCTCGAAGATCGAGGCTGCATAGTTGCATATAGGCGCGTGCATCGATCGCAAGAGAAATTGATATAGCTAATTCAGCTCGAGCAAAATCTTTTGATCTACATCTCCAGAGCGCTATTAAATACACTATTTGATGAAATTTAATCCCTTTTCTTTTTCGTATAAATCATCGTAAAATTGTTGTCGCGATACTTGCGCGTCTGAAAATCTAAATGTGTCGGACTGACAATGAGTTTTCAAGGTTCACAAACGTGACAAACAATATTCTATCGTCTTTAGAATTATGAAAGAACTATAAAAAAAAATTGTGTGTTATTGTCGTATTTTTTACGAACTGTATATCGGATAATGACGCTCTTCAAATGCAATTTTTTAAATTTCGAAAGGTTTATTTATTATGCGATATCTGTTAAACGAAAATCGAATTGGAAATGTTGTCAGATATATCATCTCCATCTGTCTCTGACTGTAGTAGATACATTTCGCATTTTATTAGATCATTTGCGATCTTGTTTCATTTAGAGGATAACGACGAATCCTTTATCGAGAAATCGCACGTTATCTCAGCGTTATTTCAGCGATAACGACGCCCTGGAAAAATCTCTGCATTAAATTAACTGCGGATTAACGATAGCTGTTATCGCTGTACTATAAAAAAAAAGCATCCCGCCCCCTGATACTGTTATCAGCCTTTTAAACGATAGTCCGCATACCAACGATATTCTTCGTTCAATCGAAGATAGATTTTCCTTCTTCGCGCGTATATTTCACGCGTGTCGGTGATAGTCCTCGCAATCTCACGTATAATCCACGAGACCCCATGTAATTCTATCGTCGTATCTCGCGATTCTCCACATTCGTCGCGATCCAAACGATCCCGCTACGTGTCTATGAAAGATTGCAAAGACTCTTCCTTTTTCAAATACTTCTCTTTCTCTTGTAAATGCATAATTATACAAAAATTCATGAATTTTATCTTTCAAATAACGCGTGGCATTACAGATTCATTGCCTTTTTGAAGAGTCGTGTAACTACGCAAGGACACAGATCTCGCGCGAATTTAATCTTTAAGCGTGCGTTCTTGAGTCTTTAAATCCGATTTCGAGCGTGAAGAGTCTGAAAGCTCTCGAAAATATATTTCTAAGGAACCCGCAGAGCGGGGAGGGGGAGAAGAGTCGCGCTTTCGTCGAGGACCCGGTGTGAGCGCCGCTTAAACCCGACAGAGAGCGTGTATTCGCGCGCGCGAGCACGCGTATATATCCATAGCATATATACCGCGCAATGCGCCGAGGACTCGCCGGGACTCGCCGCGCCCGCATTCCATCCGCCAGGGCCGCGGCGCGCGCTCTCTCGCCTTGCTGAAAAACGCGAGAAATCTGGCGATCAGGCTCGGCCTCTCGCGGCCTCGGCGCGGAAATCGAAACGCCGCATCGTCATCGTCGTCGTCGGATCTCGGCGGCGCGAGTCTCGCGCTTTTGCGCCGCCACGCGAAGGGGGATGATACGTGAAAAATCCGCCGCGCGAATTTCTCTCGGTTAAAAATGTCCACTCGAACGCGCGTAATTCTGACGCCTTTTCCATCGAAGAAAAAATATATTGTAAACAATAATGTATCGGTTATATTCCGTCATCTCATTTAATTCTTTCGATTCTCCATCGTAACGATGCAACATGTAGGTTTCCTCATAGTGTCCATCACGACACTTGAAAAGTCGAAGCATCAAAATTAATAAAACAAAAGAGAATTGTGCAATGAGAAAGTCTTATGTTAGTAGTATATAGTTGGACCCATACATGCTTTGTTTGAACAGAAAAAATATATGCACGCAAGAGAAATATAGTGGATTATAATTCGAAATTTAGTTGTGAAAGTTCTCTTTAAAAGTTCCTTCTCAAAAGTGAGCTTGCCTTACGAGAGAAATGATATATATATATATATATATATATATATATAAAATCATTATATAACGTAGTATAAATCCAATCGAGGTAAGATTATATTCTCGGGACAAACGGTAGCGGCATAATAAAAAGAGACATCATTTCGCTCATTTTCGACCTCGGTTTACTGTTACCCCCGTTAATGCGGCCTGCCCTTTCTCCCTTGGTTAAACGCCTAAGCCACTTCGGAATGAACTTGTTTTGTTGGCCAATTTGTAAGCTGTCGTTTGGCGGCGCGAAAAAAAAGTATGATTTACGATTGCTACCTCGTAAAAGTGGCGGTGGGGTGACGCCGCGAAATGTTCGCCCGGCGAAACATATATCTCTTCGTGGTTTACGCGCGCAACGTGATGGAGCTCGGCAGAGAATGAGGAGGAGGGGGGAGGTTGCAATAATGTAAACGCCAAGATTCGTAGACGGCGTAAAAATGTGAGGCGCGAATTTTTTATTCCGAGCGTCTGGCAGCGTCAACGCGATGCATTTGTAAACAGCGCGATCTTTTTACGCGATTACGAAGGCGGTGGTCGCCTCCTGGTCTTCTTCTCGAAGGAATTTCTGGCGAGGAACGGAGCGTGGAAAGGGTCCAGTGGCAAGACTTTCCAATCGCATCGAATAATTCCAAAGAGAGATTTCGATTAAAACTACGAAATCGATATACACGTGCACGCGAAATCTTCCTCACTTTGTTCGAAACAGTGTCATTAATCGGAGAATGAAGACGACAATGAGACGCGATGACGGTATCGAACGGAAAGGAGACTTAGAGATGCACATAATTATATAACTTATAGTACTTACTCGTTGGTGTCAAAAAAAAAATAAAAAGAATCTTACGCACTCGTACGTACTTCAAATCCCTGTATCAATTCACGATACACGTATATGTAAGTGTAAGTGCACCATCTTACAGGGCCAACCGGTACATAATGTATGTACCTGCAACCGATCTAAAAATAGATCTCTCTCGGTCCGCTTTTAGTTTCTTTCACATTCCTCGATTGGCGCGCGCGGAGGTATTAACAATAAAATTATTATCGCGTTATAAGGACGGAATAATCGAGAGCGCGATGTGTGAGAGTAAATCGATGCGCAAGTCCTAAAATATTACTCTATACTCTATATCGTTCTCTTTTATTTCGAAAGGCGAGTCTTCGAAATCGTGATCGCACACCCGGAATTAATTCGGCAGAGGGCCATTTGTTCCTGTTTTCACTTACGCGGTGTCGAAACGCGAACAACAGCGGCACACAGAGCCGTTCCGTGTATCGCTTCCCGTTCGTCGAAATCTCGAAATTTCGTTCCTCGAAATTTATCCATCCATCCACATCCCTCTCTTCTTCCGTTTTACTTCTCGCCTCTCTGCGAGTCTCTCCTTTTCTCAGACAGAGAAGAGAGAGAGAGAGAGAGAGAGAGAGAGAGAGAGAGAGAGAGAGAGAGAGAGAGAGAGAGAGAGAGAGAGAAAGCTAGTTGCGTGGCATGATACGCGCAGGCACGTTCGCACGCGGTCGATTGCGATCGCGGGTGCGCTGCATCTGCTCGTCGTCTGTGTTTAGAAAGATTTCTCTCTCTCCCGCCTCACCCCTTCTCCGTCAGCCTACTCGGTGCGTCGTCCTTCGCATTCCATTTGGTAGCACGGATCCCTATAGACATTTATCATGTCATCTATTATTCGCAATTTTATCTCGCTTCAGATTAAGATCGGAAGAGTATAAGCGATATACTTGTGCTCTTGAGCTTCCTAAATAAATTTACGAGCAATATTATTCCGCACATAAATCGTTTATAATTATCACGAATTATTGTCCTGGTAATACACGCAACGTTTTAATTTACTTCTACATGTTAATTGATGCGTATTACTGGTCGTCATTGCTACGTAAAGGGTTTTTATTGCATTTTTATTGAGATATTTTTATTATAGCGCATCTATTATGAATCTTGTTTTTACAGTCATTATTCTCTCTCTCTCTCTCTCTCTTTCTCTCTATTTCTCTTTCTTTATTTCCCTCACCGTGCTAAGCGCTGTGTTACGTCTCCGCGATACAACGCGCGTAAATCGTGACGTAAATCTAGCCTGTATGAGCTCGGAAGAATTTCGCTGCCAAATATTTTTGGATTATGTATTGGCAGGGTCGACCCTACGGGCGTCAACGCGACAAACACGTGCTTGCAACTGCACACTTGCGCGTGCGCATATGTACAATACGTTGGAGACGCTTAAATTTACTATTGCAAATATTTTATACGTATTACAAGCATGCATACGCGAATCGTCCGTCAGATATTGTTACTATTTATTTGCTTTGTGATATATATAAAACAGATGACTCGCCCGCTGCACCGATACGTATTTATAAAAAGATTTATCTCCACGATTTCTCTTTCATTCGTTGAAATACTTGATACCTGAGTCCATTCTATACACATCGTATTTCGCACGTGACTTGGAAATTTTCCCGGCTCGTAGGAAATTATTTCTGAAAATTATTTTCAGAAAACTAATTTTTTTCTTTGTATAATTTTATGTTTTTTTTATATCTTGCTTAAGGAAAAAAAAAAAAAAAGATGTCACCTCATTTATTCGATATACTTTGCGTTGTTCGACGTCAAAGCGAAACACGTGTTTTATGACGCAAACGTGTTCACAGATTACGCGTTTACACTTCCAATCCACCGCCGATACTTGATACGCGCTTTAAAGAAATAACAACTTATTTGTTAGGCATACGCGCTATTTTAGGTCGAAGCAATGCGCATGTTTCGTGACGCAAACATTCGCGAGTTACGTTCAAACGGACGTCAGTATATTTTGCGTATATATACATATATATATGTGTGTATAACGTGTACGTGTGCGCGTGACCGGAGTCGTGGCACGAATTGCGGGGCAGGAGTTGTTTCCAAATTTGGAAATTCAATACATTCCTGCGCCGTGAGACACGGCCGCATACCGAAGGACGAAGGCAAACGGAGATTCCTGCGGAGGCTCGAGAGAGTACCATTATTTTCTTCTCGGAATCTTTACGCCCCGGCATAAACGCCACGGCAAAACCAGTTGTGTGTCCTCGACAAAACGGCCATTACGCCGTTAAAAGTATTTTAAACTATCATTAGCCGCAATTACAATTTACGTTTTATGCAGCCACGCGCTTTACCGTAAACCACTGTCACCGTATACGCAATTAGTCGATCGCGTATCGAAAAAAAAAAAAAACGACAAACGCGAGATGCCTGTGTGTGGTGTTACTCTTT
This sequence comes from Lasius fuliginosus, assembly GCA_949152495.1. Taxonomy (NCBI): domain Eukaryota; kingdom Metazoa; phylum Arthropoda; class Insecta; order Hymenoptera; family Formicidae; genus Lasius; species Lasius fuliginosus. The sequence goes on along the minus strand of OX424444.1, from coordinate 461,247 downwards.
TGCAGCGCACATCTGTTTCTTACACGCGCGCGTCCAAGGCATTCTTTACGCATTTGACAAAATTTTCCGTAGAAATCCTTAACGAAAATTTACAGATTTTAAATTTCGAACGTGTATGTGATATATAAGAGGCATGAAAGATCCGCGATTTTCGATCTAGAAATGATCTCTTAACATTTGTAATAGTGCTACATCTCTTCGCGCGTAAGCAAAATGGTGTGTAAACATCACACAGATCTCTCTCTCTCTCTCTCTCTCTCTCTCTCTCTCTCTCTCTCTCTCTCTCTCTCTCTCTCGCAGTTACGAGATTATTTACGCGAACCAATTTATCCTCTTAAGATTTACGGAAACCGATATACAATTATCGATTTACTGCTCGTGATCGTCTTTGCATACGCAAAGCAGATCGGTGCGTAAAATGCGCGTTTCTCGCGCTTCAACCTCGTTCCAGATGCGCGGCGAGCATTCCTAGACGATAATCTCTCCCTCTCTCTCTCTCTCTCTCTTGCCGCGTGTTTCTTCATTACTAGCGTAACTCTGCCAGCATCTCGTTTCGCTCGTCTTTTATTTCTCCTTTAATGTGCGATCGATCGATCGATCGCGCTTCGCTCTTCAGGTGGCCTCGGCAAAAGTGCGCCGCGAGGCAAAAGTGCGAAAACGTGAGCGATATCCCGATACGTGCGCGCGTTCGCTAATGTACAACGCGAGCAGTGCCCTTGGGGCAGAGCCAGGTAGCCGAAGAGGCACCCACGCACGCGAGTCGCATGCCCACGCATAAGCGCGCGCCCCGCATTATTCAGGGCCGTGTTTCACCTTTAGCCAACGAGAAGACACGCCACACCTGTCGAGGCGCGCTGCTCTCGCCGAGACTCCTTTCGGAAAATCTCTCGCCGGACAAACTGATCCGGGGGACGCGTTTTAACGGTGACGTGTGTTTCGCGCTATCGCTATTCCAATCCGCGACCTGGGGCATCATTTTTTAGTCACTGCTACTTGTAACGCGAAGTATCTTCCACAGTGTAATTTCGCGGAGATTTTTAACGCTTTCTAAAAATGGAGAAATAAATCAAATTGAGACTCAAACGGCGGGGGGGGGGGGGGGAACTGCATTAAAAAAAAAAATTTTTTACACGCACTTGTTTACAACTCTAATATTGGTTAATTGCTTTGAACATTAGAGATAAGTCGCTTTTAAATGCATATAAATGCATATATCGTAATTCCATAATATTCAGATATTAAATAATAATTAATAAGCGAGGAAGCACTAATGCTAATTCTACGGTAAATTAGCAGTTGTACGTTATTGAATTACTAGTGAAACTGTTAAATTGCTAACAATCGCTATCCGTTTTAATTTTAAGCAATCTCTGTGTTATACTCGTGCGTAAGCGTCGCCGTCGAGTCGAGAGGATTAGGAGAGGAACGATTTAACAATTTGACGCGTTGGTCGGCGTGTCGAAGCAAGAAAACGGGAATTCGCCGTTCGCTGCCAGAGCGCGCCTACATTTTCACGCGAACGTAAATTTTAATTTCGCCGGTATTATTGCAGTAGGTGTCGTTTATTCGCGCGTAATTACTTCGTCATGCGCACGAGATGTCTCAAAGATCTAGCGACGAGCCACCTTTCGCTCAATCCTTTCGTCAAGCTGGAGGTAATTTTTTTCTCAGTGAAAACGTTGAGTTTGACACACAGCTCGCCCATTTTCTTCAATTTATATATCTTTGTAATTAATCCTCACACTATAAATTTGTCTAGATGGAAGCTAAGTAAGTTGAAGTTAAGCGAAGATTATCCCGCATAATTGTACTATCTGTTTACACTCATTGGAATTTAGTCCTCGAGCAGTTCTTTATTTTTAATCGCTAATGATTTAACAATTATCGGGATTTTTATTAAAGAAAAAAAACAAAAAAAAATTGACTCTGCGATTGATCGAGAAATTTGTAGTAATTTGGAAAGTAACTCGCGAGATCTTAAATACTTTGCGTACTATGATCTCCTCGTAATGATATTGCCGCGATCTTTATCTCGGAAGCGTATGGCTATTGCTCCGTATGGAGTCATCGTCGACGTTTACACGGAGAGCAACAAAAATATACACATTTTAGTGACACCGATGGGCTCGGCCGATGTTCGAAGCGCGACGTTAAGTGTCATCCCATATATTCACGCCAAGATTACGTCTCGGAGATGTATGGAATGCATATTCGCGCGAAAACGCTTCGAATTTACGACTCAGTCACGCGAGAAATATTTATTTCAGTTTTTTTTTTTTTTTTTTTTTTTTTAAATAACGCTAGCTTTTATTCCTTAAAGCTTACACGTTGCATCTTTTACAATTATTCCGGACGCTTTCATTGTAAATTACATCCGTACACGTGTGTGTTATACTTTTTATGATTGTATTTAAATATTTATATTACAGTATTAAAATTTACCATGTAATTTTTTTATCTCTCGTGAACGTTAGTTTACAATTTATCAATTAATTTTATTCTGCACATGTACTTTATGACAAGTTTTTAAATTCTCTTATTGGCATGACACTTAACAAGAAAGTGATCTTCCTTATTTTCCTTTCCTAATTCTCTTTTATTTTATTCTATTCTTAATTTCTTCTTATATTTCTCTCCATGTTTAATAATCTCTTCTCTTATATAAATTAATTAAATCTTTTCTCCCCTTTTATTTAATTCTCTTACTTTTTCACGACCAATGTTTTTAAAAATTTTAATCAATAAATTTTCATACATCACTAATATTATCTTTTAATTTTTTATTAATAAATTTCGATCTTATATTAAATTTGATTTTATTACATCAATTTTTCTATCCTAAATTTCTTTAAAATTAAATTTCGAAACTCGTGTTTCGCGAAAGACAGTAATTTCGATTTCTATTCCTTAACACATAAAACGGGTTTCTACTTTCCATCGCTGTTAGACTCGAGTTTGCAACATTCACGAAAAGACTTTGTAGGCGTTCTTTCGTAAACGGTCGAGAGCGACAGGGAATATTACTGTAATCTGTCTCGCGAGCCTATTGTTTCCTTCGTACGCAGTGCATAGGTATGCGACGGATTGCAATCTAGGAATCTCATGCATGCAGTCGGAAATGCGTCTTATATTCCGCGGACACTCTGCAGTTACGAATGTCGCATTCGGATAAGAAAATTACTTCACCGCGCTTGTATTCTGTATGAGTGTTTTTCTTCATTGAAATGTATCCCAATATCGTGTAAATTAACGATGAATTGAAAATAAATGTAAACGAATGGATAGAGATTAATTTAATAATAAATTAAAACGAGCGACGCGCGCGGAGAGAAAAAGAAGGAATTTAATCTACGTATGTAAAATTATTAATCTTTTCGGACAGTAATTCCGATGGGTATTGTTCATCTTATCATTTTGTGTAAATGATATTGTAATCTAGAATTAATGGAAAACATTTTTCTTGAACGCATTGCTTCGATTGTGTTTCCCGTTTCGCCTATAATTGTCGGCATGTTAATGAAGCGCAATATGCGAATTCGTAACTTTTGTTTCCCGCGTAAACACGCGTCTCGTGAATGAGTCGATGCAATGTTGTTCGACAAGTGAAATGACGGCTAGTGAATGATCGTGCGCCGTTTCTAGTCTTATCGGCGTGGCATAAATGAACTTGTTATTATTGGCCGTTATCACCTTCTTACAGTCGCGAACCGTCAACATTAGAAGCTCATCGTTAAAGTTCTCAGGCAGTGTCAGTGTTAAATTTCTTCTACATTCTCTGACTAAAGATCCTTATTAATTAACATTGACATTTCAACGGTAATCGAACATGCAAAGACTATACTTAAGTGGGTCCTGAATAATATCTGTTAACCACTCTAGATAATATTTGCTGAATGGAGAGTTTTTTTTCTGTTTTAATTTTTAAATTGATATAAAATTTATTTCTCTTTTTCTTTCTTTATCTTCTTTTTTTAAAATTTATAAAAAGTGATTTTTGCTCTATTATTTCAATTTAGCTCTTATATTTTATTTTATTCTTATATTATCAATTATTCTTCTAACTTTTTAACTAATTAATTTTTGTTTTATTTTTAATTGCCTAATTATGTGTCACAAATCTATTTTTAATTCTAATTTTAGATAGCATATCGATATTTTATCTCGATGTAGACTAAACACGAGAGACATACCAGCGTGATCAGACAAATGAGAGAAGAGATAAGCTGTTTTTGATGAAATTGTAACAACTTGTAACGGCACGCTGCTCGTCCTTGATCTACGTCTGAAGTTTCAATTTAATTAACACCGGCAACGAGTCGTTTTTCTGCCTCGCTATATTGAGAGACAGAGCGTTTGCGCATTCGTTGAATACTCATCGCGTAATGTCTCATTTACTTCACTTCATTAAATGCACGCGGTACAAAGCGCTATTGTTGAGTCATCGCGACTTTTTTTTTATCAACATCGGACCCTTCAGCGAATTCGGAATAATTAATTTTATCACGACGTCGGCTTAATCGCGCTTTTACTTCGTTAAAGAATTTCAACGAATTATGCTGTAAGAAAAAAAAAATGCAAATAGGTACAAGCGCAAATAAAATTATCGAATTCTTTAATCTCCATCCATTAACGAACTTTAACCGTAATTGTCAAGATTAAATATCGAAATATCGAAATTATTAAAGTTTCTTCGAAACCAGGATTTCGACAAATTGCAAATCTTTGCAAACATCCTGAAATAAAATCGAGGCACGTTTCACGCGATCACACGCGAAATAATTATATATATATATATATATATATATATGCGTGTTGTGCGAAAAAGAATGCTCTTCGGCCTTGAGCGATCGTTAGCAACGCGCTACCAGATTTCGCGGCGATTCGCCGTAAAACAAACACATTGTCAACGGACTTGCACAATGTCTGTCGCGAATTGGAGCGCCCGTCATGGGTCACCTAATGACGAAGGGGCTCTCGTCATCGCGCAAATATCCACGAGGAATCGACCGGGGGGAAGGGGGAAAGGGGGGGAAGATAGGATACGGTTATAGGCTTGGATTGGCGTTTTTCTGGGAATTTCGTTTTATTGTATTGTATATATGCGCGCGATAAAAGAAGAAGAGGGAATGACGTGCCGAGAGACTCGGATGACGGCCGATCTTTGGAATTTCAGCATACAGGAAATCATACGCTCAAATGTGTTGTTTGTTTACCGGTCGCCGTTGCGCAATTTTTTATTTGCAACGATGATGAATTCAAGCAATCGCGATTATCGTTGAAAATTTCCAACTCCCCCGAAATTCCTCCGACGCCGATGACACAATCGTAATCCTCGATTTTTTTGATGATGTAATAATAAAATATATATTGGAACTATACGATGATCTTGCGTGTGTATCTGTCGTTAAAGAAATCCGATAAATTCGAAATCCATCGTTTATTCGGAAAAAAATTTGATTAAGGATGTCGTTGGCACTTTATACAATATACTATTATGGGCACTCTTTTTTTTTCGCGATAATCGCATCTTTGCCAAAGCATTAATTCAGTAATAATATCCAGTTTACGTAATTGTACTTTAAATAACGATCAGCTATGGCGCGCGCGCGCGCGCGCGCGCTACACGAAGAAAATGAAAATGAAGAACGTAGTGTAATCGGATGTCGCTCACGCAACTGACAAAGCGGTATGCGGATTCCGCTGCGAGTCGGAATGTTAAACAATATGTGTCTTGGAGTATCTGATTTCGATTTCCGTAGACGTGGCATGAGAGCGGTATAACACAGAACGCGCTAATTCTTTCCGTACTTTTCTAGCTCGAACAACTCGTCCGGTACAATTCGTTATTAATAGTCAACAATTAGCGTTCATAAAAAAGACGTTAATTACAGAGCAAATTTGATCTCTTCATATTTAGTCTTTAAATTGAATTAATAGAGATAGAGAAATCGGCAAAACAGGCTGACTAAATACTTGAGAAACTTAACTGACAAATGTTTTCTTTTTTTATTATCTATTATTTTATTCTCATAGTATTTCTCAGCGAATTATGTTAATCTTTTTTTTACTACGTTGCCGAGTTTTTTGCGTTACAAAATGGATTTTTTAAATTTAAAACTCTTGTGCATCATAATATCTTTTTTCGAAACCGATAATCACGAAATGATGGATTGTCGAAGCAATCTTTTATATGGATTTTTTTTTTAATTGGAACAGTGCTATCATCGCCAGAAATACGAACTTATTTATACATATACGAATGAGTCAAAGATATACGATTTTTTTACAAGCGATCCTCTTTTATATAGTTAAACACACGAATACATTACGCACGTATGTTGTAATTCAAATATAAAATCACATCACATCAAAAATGTGAGATTTCGCGAACTATCCGTTTGTTTTTTCGTCATCGCTTGAACATAAACATTTTTCTGCTGTAATTATCAGTCCTATATATATTGTAAAACTGTGTTTTATCTTCACAAAAAAATTTTATGAATTAAAACATATGATTTAATCGATTAGTTTATTAGTTTCGTTCTTTTGCAATTTTAAAAGCGTATGTGGCATATTAATTAGAGATACTTTTTATTTTTTGTCAGAAATTCCTCCGACGCTGTCATTTAATTCTGCATTGACTGATTGAACGTTGCAAATTCGTTCATTTAAAGAGACGCCTCGCAAAGATCCGGATATATTTTTAATATAAAATAGAGCAGATGCTCTCTAGACAGGGGAAGGGGAGCGGATTGCGCTTCATGGCGCGTTTTCATGGACAATTTCCTTAATCCTCTTTCCGTTGCGTGATTCACGGTCTCGGCGTGCCCTTGGCCTTGCCGCGATTCTGTCCTACTACAACGAGAAACAAAGAGTGAGAGTGAGAGAGTGAGAGAGTGAGAGAGTGTGAGTGTGTGTGTGAGAGAGAGAGAGAGAGAGAGAGAGAGAGAGAGAGAGAGAGAGAGTGTGTGTGAGAGAGAGAGAGTGAGTGAGAGAGAGAGAGAGAGAGAGAGAGAGAGAGAGAGAGAGAGAGAGAGAGAGAGAGAGAGAGAGAGAGAGAGAGAGAGAGAGAGAGCAAAAGAAATGGAGAAGAAGGTCAGGAGCGTATATCGCGACACGAGGGCACCCAGGAAACGGCCCGAGGGAGAAGGCGGGAGAGGGAGGTAGAGAAGGATAAATGAAACGCTGAACGCGTGTGCGCTACGCGTCGACTACACGGCTCTACGGTATGCCAAGGTTAAAGCGCGACTTACAGCAAAGTTTAACGAGTCGCGACTGCGACTGCCGCCGCCGCCGCCGCCGCCGATCGAACGAAAGCGGGCGCCGTACGAGCGCGCGCGCGTGCTCGCGCGTGAAATTCCGTATGTCCTGGCCGAATGGACGGAAGCGAAAGTGCCCCGTAGTACGCTTTCGCGTACCGTCCTGTCCCTCGCTCGTAGTTTTCTCTCCCCGCAAGACTATACGTCCCGCGTAGCGCGTTAATATAACTTCCACGGTATTATGCGAACGAGTCGCGCGACGAGTCGCCGCGAACCCCCTTTCACGTCGATTTGATACGATGCGTATATATCAAGCCGCGAATACATCGAGCGAATATATCGAGTCAATTCATCGAACAACGAGCGCGAAAGAACGTTTCGATCAAAGCCGATTTAACATATGTATCTCGCGCATATAATTTGTATATAAAAAATGTTTTAAATGAATCTACTGATTTTGATTTTTAGAGCCTCGCAAATTATCAAATTTCAAATTTCAAAATTGACTTGAAAATGCAAAACCCATAATATTAAAGAATTATCATAAATGTCACATGAATAAGTAAAAATATTATATATCATTGTTTAGTTATACATATACGCACAACGCGACATGATGTACGCATTTTGTACCTACGCGATCGGAGGTTTCCGGAAAGCGAGTCATACATCCGGATGACAACCTCGCTTTTTTTTCTTTCCGTTTCTTTCTGAACGCGACTCGATTATTTAATATGTCGATATGTATAAGCGACATTCCGATAGAATATATAATAATTAATTTTCAATTGACTTACTTTTAGCAGTTTAATACCAGATAATCTGATTCTTTATTTTGTATTATTAGACAACTCCGTAATAAAGCGTGTGTGTATATATTTCTCTCAAAAGGGCAAATCGATTGTAAAAGATACTAATGCTATCAATAGAATAAAAGATTGCAATATTTTAATTTTTCTTTTCTTTTGTTATAGGTTTACTAAACCCCAAACGTTCGCGGATTGTATCGGAAACGAGCTTCCCCTCGGCTGGGAGGAGGCCTACGATAAGCACGTGGGCGCCTACTACATCAATCATGTCAATCGTAAGTTTTTATTCTGTTTCTATTATCTGATCGAGAAAGTGTGCAAGCCGAGAACTTGGCCAGATATTCGGCTTGCGATACGAGAAGCGATTGTCATCGGAATTTTGTCGCGTATCTGTGCCATATCGCGTTTTATGCATGCATTCTCTTGCTTAATCTTCGATCGAACTTGCAAAAATTACTTTTAAAATAAAATAAAAAGTAAAATATAAAAGTAAAGTTTAATACGATTTTATATTACTTGAAATTCTCTCGCTGTTTACAGAATCACTCGTTCTTATTCAATTTTCTTATTTTAGTATTATATACATATTATATCGATTTCTCATTTTTTAAATTATAATTATAATATATTTTATATATATTATAATATTAATCTAAATAATTATATTATATAATGTATTAATTTAAAATTCAAACATTATTATACATGTATATATCCTTCAAATCGTTTATAAAGAATAAGTTTGTGCGAGAGATGTAACTGCTGCAGTTCTTAGAAGTTGAATGCAGATGTAACTGCTGCAGTTCTTAGAATTGAACTGCTGCAGTTCATTTTTTTTATATAATATAATAATATCTGTGCTATATAAAAAAAAAATAATTCAACACTCACCGGTACGATGCGCAATGCAGCTCAATGCCACCCCAGGCCTCATCCCCTTCGTTTCTTGTTTTGTTTTTGCTGTTTATTCGTACAACTCACACATAGACACTCACTCGCGAAAAGACATGGTTAATTACCATCACGCGCGCGCGCGCGCGCGCGCGCTAATCATCAGAATACGATGATCACGCGGCATTTTACACGGCATTCCCAATGCGATTAATCGCACACAACTTGCGCTTTATTTTATATTACGATTAGAGAACGCGAAAAAATCACAGTTACACGAGTGAATAAATATACAAGTTAAAATGAAAGATAGATATTCGCAGAACGCAATATATTCACGATTATGCCATCGCTTTATCGACTCGCGCGATTGATTTCGAACGAATAAATCACATAAAATACGCGTTTCAACAGATTACAAACGCTAAATTTATGAGATATATGGTTGCTAAATATGAAAATAACGACTGTATTTATTAATTAAACGCGTTGCAATGACACTCGAGTCAATCGGTTTCGCGTCCGCGATATTTTATTAATGATCGAGCGGGCAACTTTACTGCGCAAGTTAAAACGCGATGATTAATTAATCGAAAATTAATTAATCGTAGATTGACAATTGCGATAATCCTACGGTGTTTCTTTAAATATACTCGGACGCACGTGTATCTCTCTCGCCTCGCGATATTAAATTTCTCTCGTCGATTCAGATGCGTGCAACGTGCTAATCATCTTCGGATCGAAAACACGCGGTAATACACGCAGTCACGTGATTAAAAGTACAATGTATGTGTATGTGTGTGTGCAATACACACGACAACCTTTTATTAATAATTAATTATCTGAAATTTAAGGAACGCGAGAGAATACTCCGCATTTATATTTCGTGGCGTGTTCATCGTAGATTACTCGAAAGTAATAGAGTGTAGTAGGATACCTCCCACACGTCTACACTTGCACCTCGTACGTGACGCGCGACTGCGCGTAGGTTGCGTGATCCACCCATGACTGCCATGACAGAGTGGGGATGACTAGTAGCGGTGAGAGTACGTGTGTGTGTGTTGTGTGTGTGTGTGGAAGGGTATCGAAGAGTTTATCCGAGCACACGACCTTTGTCGGAATTTTATTGTAAAGATTATATTATTTATTTCGTAGCGATAATGAGAGAGAATCAAAACACACGCGGTATTCGGCACGTTGTTTTCGCGAACAGTGTAGCGCGCTATCTAGTTTATACGCGTCATAACCTTGATATTATTCGCACGGCGAGACTAGAGCGAGCAGGAAGTGGCTCCGCGCGCGTCGTCGCATTATCCTTCGAAATCTCGCGCAATCGATTAACGTAAGAATATCGTAGCTACGCGGCTATTTGATCTAATGAAATTATATCCGCTGTTTGTCACAACAATACGTGTATTACACGGGATGTGGAAATGTAATATCGATCGATATACTTTCTATCGGTTCACAGATCGCGCTTGACTTGATCATTAATCTGTATCGCGTGGTATCAGGATTAAGCCGATATTATTTCTGTGTTTTTCGTTTCAAACGAAACGTGTCACGGATGCGATACAAATCACGCTCCGAATCGAGCGACGCTTTTAATACGATTGTTATTAATGCCATATATTTATCAACCGCATACCGCATAAATTCGGCGTTTGTATTTTGTTGTCAAATCACGTACATTCCGCGAGATTCGTTCCATTGAATTCTGCCGTGCGAGAACGAGTCGGTAAACCTATCCTAGCCTAACCCTAACCTAATTTCACTATATTCTCGAATATAGCGCAATCCGCGAATATTTATCTTAATTTCAACTTGTATATTCATTTGTGATATAATATGAAGTAATAAAATAATACACTATACGTTTCTTAAGCATAGAGGTAATATTATCGCGACGAATGACGCATGATTTGCAAGTGCCGAAACAAATTCGTACAAAATCGTAAAAAAAAATATTACATTAACATATATTTTTCATGTAATTTTCCACACTTTCTTTTTAGTTTTTCGTGTTCTCTCGTTGCAATATAAAAAAAATGCGCGTCGCGTGCGATTAATGTCAAGAATGTCGCGTGTAAAGTGTCGCGCGATTATCGTATTTTGGCAATCATGATTAACCGTGTTTTCGCGAGTGAGATGAAAAAACGGAAAAAAATGGACAAGAGAGGAAGAAAAGAAGGCCTGGAAAGGCGGAGCAATTGTAGGGTGAGCTCAATTTATAAATTGCTTATTATTTATTATTTACTTGTGAAATGAGAACTACTCATTTATCTCTGCAGTAGTAATCTATTTTTAATTATTGTAACAATATTACAGATTTTATTGTGAAAGATTTAAAAAATTTATAGCAAGAGATACTTGTACCAATTAATATTTTCATGTACATGTAAAATACTTTAACACTATGTTTTTTATAAGTTTATATATAAAGAAAATCTTTCTCCGATAATTAGGCAATCAATTGTATTAAATATCTGTTTTAAGAACGAATGAAAAATTTGATTGGACATAATAATTAGCTTTTCAAAAATTAATTATTTTGAAGTTTTTTTCGCATTTATATGTTAGTAGGATCGATGAAAGAATATTCTGTTTTGCGAGCAAAATTCGCTAAGAATGCCATAAGCGTTATAGCAATAATTAACGTGACGACAAGGCTCCCTGTTTTAATCGCGTCGTTTGATTAATGTTCACAGAGACAACGCAATTGGAAGATCCGAGGCAGGAATGGCGAGCTATACAGGAGGCCATGCTTCGCGACTATTTGCAGACCGCACAGGACGTACTCGAGGTATGTAAGCTCAAGAAACAACTGATCATAAACATTCATCTCTTTGAGCCGCGCGCGCGCGCGCGAGCGATCTTTCGCTTAAAATACCATTCGTAAAAGCGGAATTGATCCGTTAATCGCTCCTCCGTGTCGATGAACCTCGCTTTACCGAGATTAAAACAGCTGGCGCAAGGAAGGGCGGGAGGGGGGGACTGGTAGAATTTCAACGAGGGTCGACGAGGGCGGCAGGAAGTCAGTCCGTGAGAAATCATGTTACTTCCGGTCATTCGGCGCGTACCCTACGTTATATACTACGAGCGCAGCAATGTAGATTAACACGCGATTAACCATGTTTCTGTCCCCTTTTAATGTCGGTAGATCGTGCATCATGCATATATACACGCGCATGTACATACATATTAATATCGTGTTACTTGAAAATTATAGCAGTCACGTAACTTGCGTTTTACACACGTCCCACGTCACGAAATTTAAAAAAATTCCTGAAAACGATAATAAATTATTATATGATAGGAAAAAAAGGACACTCTTGTTTATATCATATTTTTAATAATTTGTGCATTTCTTTCTACGGAGGAAAAAAAATTTATTTTTTTAATTCCACGTGTGTGTGTGTGTGTGTGTGTGTGTGTGTGTGTGTGTGTGTGTGTGTGTGTGTGTGTGTGTGTGTGTTCGAGACTCACCGCGTACATTGCGACACTCGTACGAGAAATTTCTTCGGTAATACATAGTTCAAGGATCGCGGCAGGTAACTAATTCGAATGTTCGTGAGAGAAGAGGTACTTTGGTATTTCGTCGTTGACGCCAGTCTGGATCCGCGCCGGAATGCTCTTACGTCATGCAGCGCGGTTGCGTTACGAATTTTTGGTGGAATGTGCGCCCGCCAGGTGAGAGGGAGAGAGAAAGAGAGAGAGAAAGAGGGAGAACGAACACTGGCTTTAATCCGAGAGCAAACGAAAGATACGATAATAATATTTATCGACGACGACGGCGGCGGCGACGACGCGGGCTCCGGGCGGGGAGGAATGTCGATGTACGGTATATTTATTTCGGGCGGAATACTACGGCCATGATGTCATCGTCGATTTTCGAGAGATTGCTTGTGTGGCTGGGACCGCGCGATTCTAGTTTCGAGAGATCCCTTGCGTCCAAAAGCCTCTCTTGTCGCTCGTCGTCGTCGTCGTCGACGGCAGCTGCTTTCTCGCCGCGACGCGTGAAATTCGTCCGATATAAGAGAAGATATATTTTAACCGATTGCATTAGAAAATGTTCTACATTTTCTCTTTGCGTCTTCAAATTATGTAGCTTGAATAGATTTATTCGAACAGCTCGTATATCTGCACAATTTCAAGGAAATATGATATCCATATCTATATATATATATATATAAAATAATGGAAGAGAGAACATCTATTTTCAGAGATTCTATTTTAAGAAAATTTAAACTGATGTAAAAAGAGGAGAGAAATTTAATATCGTTTAATATCTTAACGTAGCATTTTTGTCCTCGTAAATTGGGTGAACTTGATTGCTGTGCAACACGCGGCAAAGTCTCTCGTGAAGTAAACAATTTTTCGCTTGCATTTACGCACGCTACTCTCGGCGAAGAAAATTGCACAGGTTCCGGGATCTGATTTTTAATAATTTTATATGAACAAGTAATATTTTTTTTACTCATATAGTGCAACAATGCTTTACAGATTTAATAACAATTTTTTAATGCACTTTTTAAGCTTCAAAGCCGCCAACAATAAGATACTCAATAATTTATCGCTTGCATCGTTCAGTAATTAAGCAATTATTGCGTCTCTAGAAAATTCACAGACTGCTTACTGGCAGAAACGTGTTTGCGCTATAGAGATAAAGGTGTGTAACGCGCGTATACCTTCGATATATTGTATATATACATATACGCGGATACATCCCTTTGTATATATTACAAATTAACCGCGGTATAATCCTCGCGTGCGATTGTATGCGTGGGAAATAAGATATCCAAACCCAGATCGTTGCCAAGAGATAATGTGTGGGTTTTCACATTCTTAAAATTCTTGAAATATCCCGAGCAACGTTCCCATCAAAGATATACTAATCTGATAGTCGATCGCGTATACAATTTTTTTTCTCTTGCACATTCTTTTTTCCAAACTTGTAAATAAAACTTACAGACACATACTTCCTCCTTTAAATTTTATAATCATTTTTAAGAGGCACACGCCCCTTCAACAACGATTGTTTGATTTAAAGAATATACTTTTACGAGTAATCGAAAATTGTAGTATTACGATAGGATTGTCGTAGCTTTATAGAGAGAGAAAAAGAACATCAACTTGTATTACCGAGATTTATTTCGTACTCGTCGTTATCCAATTATTATATTCCCCGTTTAATTTCAGCTCCCATTTTTCATAAAAACGTATCAACGAATTTCTTTCGTTCATTCGGCAAATACATTCCGCGAAACTTTTCTCCGCGGAAAGATATTCGCACGCGAAATCGCAACACCATTTCATATCTGAGAGTAGTTTCACGTGCTTGGCACTTGAAGGCATTACACTAGCTAGAGGAAACTCGCGGTTTTCTTGGGAGTTTCACGCGCGTAGATACGCGTCATATGTACGATGCGTGCGTGCGCGCGCGCGTTCTCGCGAGCGTAACGCGGAGAGCCGGGGCTTGCATTCCGATGCAAATAGCCCTCTCCGCCGCCCGTCTTCGCCTCTTTTCTCTCTCTCTCTCCCCCCCCCCCCCCTCACTCTCTCTCGCTCTTTCTCGCTCTTTTCGTCTCTTCTCGCGCGAGACTCTCCGCGCTCATCGAGCGACGGATAAGCCGCGGGCCCAGTAGCGTCTCATGGCGGCTCGGCGCCGCGATGCATTATGCGCACTGCAAAAAATTTTCAGCATAAAAATATTCCCCCCCGTTCGATTGCCTTAAACGCGCGTGAAAGTCGGCGTATTAATTATCACGATTATTACATATATACTTATTATTACGTAGCTTGTTGAAGATGGATCTCTCGCGAACGTATCGTTAATTCGATTCGATTTGCACGTAACATTGAAATTGCGAAACGCAAGCGTAGATGCCAGCCAGTGAATCTGCACGTGACAATTTTACATGCAGCATAATAAATCAATGATATCTGAGTCAACACACAACTCTTCGTTTAATTTATGATCGGGGATGGGAGTAGCACATTTTGCGCGACTTTCATATTTAGCGACGTTATATATTTCTTTAATTTATGACATTGTTGGTATTTCAAAAATTTACGATTCGTAATTTTTAATATACGGAAAATGATAATATATATTTTTTATCTCGCGAGATTAATCAAATAGAGTAGCCTGATAATAATCCATTTTATGTATTGATATTTTTTTAATTTTCACTTGTCGATGTAAATTATTGCTTATAAAAGATTCACGTCTCGCATATAGAGAGATGAAATGAAATGCAATTCAAAGAGTTTATATCGCGAATAACGTCTTTGTGATGACTTTCCGTATTCCAACGATGACTGGCCGCGCTCGTGAGAGGATTTGTGACGTAACCCTGAGGAATTTCGAAAGTTTAGATAGCAATTCGCGAAGACGCCACGATTAACCTTGATTGGAGTTTACTTAAAGAGTTACGCCATATTCTACAATCGATTTCTCCATTTTGAATTACTGCTGTCGTGCCGGAATTTTTAGTGGCACAAAGAAAATTATTCAAAGAATGCGAAAATTAAATAACATGGAGAATAACTCGCGACGAACAATAAGTTTAATGTATAAATATCTATTATACATATTCACTCACGTTCGTATTATTTGAACTTGGAAATTATTTGTTCTTCAAACTAATTGTTTTTACGGAATATAATTAGCATCTCAACATCTAGCGGTATCGTGTCCACGTTCGATGAATGATTAGTAAAACTCATCCTCGCGGGTAATGAATAATTACTAACCCATAAATCTCTCTCACGTTCGTGCGCGTTCCGTACGATCGTGGCTGAATCCGTAATTTCCTCGGCATTCGCGAGCATTCCAAGACCAAGAATAAAGAATCGAGGAAAAAAAAATCATAGTGCTTGACCTCGCACCGCGATGCTTGTAGTCGTAAGAAAAACATGTCAATGCCTTTTTTAGTAATTTTTTTCTGACACTCGAGATCAAGCAAAGTAATTGCGAAGCTAGACAATGGTCGAGAAAAGGAATTATCTATGCCTTATTAATGTTGCAATTTCTCTTTTTATGCTTACGGTAATTGTAATGTTGTAACATTATTCATTGATAATAAAAGCTAATAGTGCGACATAAGTATCAATGTCTTATTAACGTCGCCAATATTCAATTACATGATATACATGTAGATACATAATATACGGTGCAATTAATTATATTATTTTTATAAAAAAAATAACGATCATCTCTTTCTCTTCTTTTTTATCATCGGAAAATATGAATCGACGTCGACTCAACGTCACAATTACGTACGTTTGATCTCGTTCGCGTGAGTAACACCGATACTAAAATGTTCGAAGTGAAAGTATCGAGTATTCGGCTAGTACCGGAGTAGTATTGTCGGTATTTGAGAGAGAAAGACTCGAAAGTTGAGGCGACCTCGCGATCCAGGAATTCCACGGATTTCGTGCGCCGCAACGCAAGAGCGTTCGCTGGCTCGAATCTGACATTTTTCGGGCGGAAGAACGGCGGAGCGCGCTTTACTCGGCTTTGCTTGGCCTCCTAGTATAGAGGTGCACGGGCCCCGTTTCCCGCGCGCCTACCCTGCCCCCTCCCTCCTTCCCCCTCCCCCTCTATCATCCACCTTCTCTCCCGCGTGCTACGGGCCCCATCCGGAGGCTCCGAGCGGCGCAGCATCCCGCTTCTCTCTCTATCCTCTCTTTCCTTCCCCTTCCCCTTCCCCTTTCTCTCGTCTCTTCGTGATGCCCCGTCGAGAGGCAGTGAGATGCGAGAGGAATGTTAATTGCCATTTATTTTTGCCCGCTCGGCCCGTATCGCGCTCGTCGGCTCTCTCCGCGCGGACAGATACAAAACCGATTATGACACCGCCGGAGGAAACTGCGAATGTCTCGATGCCGTAAATCATACGGTTCGCGGATCTCGTTCGAAAGCGCAGGTGCCGGACTTTCTTCCATTCCCTCTCTCCGTTCGTTCCTGCGTTCGTTCGTTCGTTCGTTCGTTCGCTCGCTCGTCCGTCCATCTGTCCGTTCATCCGCCCGTTCGTTCGTTCGTTCGTTCGTTCGATCGATCGATCGGGGAATTTCATTCTTTTAAGCCGGCATGTACGCGCGGCGCGTACGTTTTTTCCCGCCGCAAGACTCGTTTCCCGCTTGATGTTTCAACTTGCGTCTCCCGTCTCCGGCTGCCAACGTGAATCGCCCGCGTTCGAATGTGTCTTTCCCAATCGAACTTTTTATTTGTGGCAAAAAATTGCTGGAACGCTCAAACAGCTGTGATTGCCACACACACACACACACACACACACACACACACACACACACACACACACACACAGGCACGAATAATAGCTATTTTATTATATTGTCTAAACTTGGAAATTTTAAGAGCTTTAATAAAGATTAGGGCTTACACTTTGCTCTGTTATGGTCTAAAATTTTGATCGATACCATTATACATTTCGTCGAACTCGATCCTTCGATGTTGAATTCCGAGTAAAATTGAAGTATATAGCAGATGGAAGAAGTCGATTGCAAAATCTTGTTGTCTATATCGGTTCCCTCGAAATCGTTTTCGCGCGAGGGGGTTTTAAAGGTTGACGGCTTACGCGTTTCCTCGTCACTGACCAGGCCCAATGATCCGCTTCTCGTGCGTTCCTGGGACCGAGGAGGAAACGGGAAACGCGCGGTGTGCGACCGTCTGCAAATAGGAACCGGCTCGCCGTTGGCGTTTCGAAACGCAGCGTGACAGGCGTGTGATGACGTGGTCCATCGGGCTTCCGTTCCGGCTCGACAATGACGATTATGACGTATTACGTATATACGAGTGATTACGAAATGATTACGTGAGACTGAGATTTATCCGCGAATTATAACCGCGAGATTCGGGAGAAGCTAATGTATATACATATGTGCCTCATAACGGTTCGAATTCGAAGTCTCAAAGTCATTGACATCGACATCGACGCGACCGGTCGTTGCCGATTTTTGCGAGATACCGCCTAATCGCCGGGATGAACGAATCGCGCGTTATAATTATTCGCATATATTTTAGTTTTATTATTCATACATCTTATTTTCTTTTACGCGCGAGATAAAAGACGATGATGAAATTTCTTTTATACAGCGCTTTGGACGAGACGAATATGCGTAGATGTGAATATCATTGAATGCGATTATTATTTATTTGCATAAATCGAATTGAAAAAAGCTTTATAATACGAAATCACAGGGAATAGAAGGATTGATTAGAGCATAGAAAAAATTATTAAATATAAATTAATTAAATGATTGAGAGTAAAGTATTTATCTCGGTAAAACACACGCTCTCTCTTCCGGATTGTACTCTGGATTTTTTGAATAATAGCAATCGGGAATAAGATTGTGTATAAATACAAGTTTCGAAAAAAGAGAATACTCTTTGAAACATATTTTTTTTTTTGTTGCGATTGTCTCTTTTCGAAATGTATTCTGGTAAGATGAATTCAAATGCGTAAAACGTCGTAGATCTTTTCCAGGAAAATGTAGAATCTTCTTTCTCTAGAAAATATTTCGCTAAAATTGAAATACCTTTAAATTCGACTACAAATTGGATCATTGAAAGATCGTATATTTCTTCTCTCGCTATTCCTTCTCTCGCTATCATGGACCATGCGGGTAACAATCAGCGTTCTCAGCAACGTGATCTCGGTTTCGTAAAATCGTTTCGGAACGGATTCGCGGTATCGTGGTATGCAGAACGAACGAACGAACGAACGGTTGGAATTCGATAAATGTGAAAGCGGAGTCGTTCTTTGCAACTGGATCTGCAGAGCATGGCGTATACTACGCCACACATTGTGCTCTTCATCTCTTTTTCTCGCGGCCTCGCGATTATTGAAAGCATACTCGGGATACATTTTTTATGCGCCGCGTCTCAGTTTGATCTCGGCAACATTGTAACTGGTCAATGTACAATCGTTTATTATACAATCGGCAGTTATGAAAGAATGGTCTTACCGTCGTACGCATAATAATCGGAATGTATTATCCGCACGAGGTATACATAATATATGTACGACGTTTGCGTTATCGATGAAACTAATCACTTTGAAATTCAACATTTTACATTATTTTATTATAACGTAATAATGGAAAAAAATATTCAGAAACTTTTAAGGCTCGACTCATAACTTTAGAGATAGATGTTTCGTTGTATTATATTTATGTCATTTGAAATGTAGAAAAACAAACTCTTACGCGTTGTCCCTTAGCTTATCTTGAGCTTACCGTCAGGTCGTTCGGGTCGTTTTCGATTTTTCGGAATTCTCGATTTTTAGTTTAAAATAAAAAATGGATTGGCCCGATAGCGCCCTGATAGAGGAGATATTCTATAGAGGGTTACGATCGCGTTCGTGTGGCACTCCGTGAGCCGGCTAAGACGGTGACTTGGCAAGCGCTGGAGCAGACAAGCGAGCGAGGGACGGCAAGCGAGGCAGGCAAGCAGGAGGCTTGCCACGAGAGATTGGAATGTCTCCCGTCCTCTCGAATTGCCCCCCCTTGGCCCCTCCGCCGCCGTTGCTCGCCATAGGCTCTCCTCTCGGCCTCTTCCCCTCGCCGGGTCCCTCGCTCGATGGGCCCCGCGGTTAGCGGGGGGAAGGGGGTTGGGGGGGGGGCAGGGGAACGGAGCGTAGTACGTGCGTCGTGCGAGAGGGAGAAAGAGGGGGCCTTAACGTCGTTCTTTCGAGCCTCAATGCATCACGAAGAAAAGATGCCGGGTCCCCCCCCCCTTCCCCCTTCCCCCCTCTCTCCCGGTTTTCTGCTGTCCTTTTGGTCCCCCTCGGACATTTCGCTCTTTCTTCTTCTCTCCTGTCTCTCAGTCCGAGACGTTCCCCTCTTTCTTTCTCTCTTTCTCGCCCCCTCTTTCTTTATTTTTCCACTTGTCTCTCTTTCTCTCGGTTTCGCGTAACTCGCACCATGGGACCCTTTTGGCCATAGTGGCTACCGTGTTACGCTCGCGTACGGCCCCCAGGCGGTCCACAAAGTGACGTACGAAGAGTCACGAGGATTGCCGAGAGCATACGATCGAGCCGGAACGAGCGGATATATATGCTACCGTTCGCGTCTCTTCTCTAAACTCGTCGAGATGATGCTCCTCTCGCGCCGCCGGAGAGATGCTTGTATAATCCTTTATTTCCGGGGGTTTTTTTTTTTTTTTTTTTTTAAGACATCAAAATCAGAATCTATACGTCGAAAAGATGTAGACTTTCGAATAATATTGGAGCATAAGAGATTCTCGTATTTGTCGTTTAAAAATTGAAACGTTTATAAACACTAAGAAATTGTCGTTTTTGATTTTATATTTTGTCATTCGGCTAATTTTAAACCATACAAAATATAATTTTAAATAATTCAAGATAGCGTCTCGGTATTGTAAAATGAATCAAAGGTAATTGCGTTTATTGCATGAAAATGTCAAGACCTTTCCGTACTCTTAAGTTTTTAAAGATTACTCTTACGATATTATTTTTTTACAATTTTCGAGATTTTTCAAGTTTCGAAATTGGATGCATCCGCTGCATTTCTTCTCTCAAATTTGCTCGTATACACCTTTTTGCACGCTCGATTCTTCCAGGGGCCCTGCACAATTATTTTTATCTTTCTCAGGAGAAGTGAACCCTGAGAGCGTGCCCCGCGAAATTCTCACGTGTCGGGACGGAAAAAAATTTGACTTGTTCATCGGTATCGCGCCATCAGCTAAAGCTCTGTTGTTATCACAATTCCTTCATTGCTCCTTCATTCCAGTCCAACTCGTTCGCTTTAATTCCTTCAGTTTACTGAACTCTATTTAATCTCATGTAGTCTGTGTATATGAGCGGATAAAAATTATATAACCATAACTTTTTTAAATACACGCGCGCGCAAGTTTACGTCCAGAAATTTGTATTTTTTTTTAAGACAGACTCTTACTGTAAATCCATAACATCGTTAGACTTTACGCTAATTTACGTAAAGTTACAAAAAATGTGCAATATTTGCAGTATACAATTGTTTTTTTTGCCAGTTATTTAAAAACACGATTCAATATTTCGCTATCTGCTTGCATGAAAAAAAAAGGATTGCCCGACTAAAAGCTTTCTCTTCGCGACTTGGTGTTTCGAGATTTTTTTTTTTCCAAGAACGTATCGCGCGAAATACCTTGGCCGTTTTGTCATTTCATTCGCGAGAATTTCTATTCGGAATTAACCGCGAAAGACCGGCCACCGCGCTTGTGCATGCCGTTTGTGCTGGCGTGGCTTTTCACATTCCTACAGCTCTCCTTCTCCAGGGACAAACAATGTTAACGACCATACGAAGGGATCGGGATTCCATTTCTACCGGGCGATACATAAATAGGCCTACGCTTTTACTTGGAGACCAGATATACGCGCACTCGTGTTATTCTTCCTTTTTGTAAGCGACTATTTTTAGAGATCCGATGGAATTTCACGCTTCTCTCCGACGTGCTCCTCTCGCTCTTCTCTTTCTCTCTTCTTCACCTCCTCTGCCTTCTCTCTTTTTTTTTTTTTCATTTTGTCCCTTCTCTCTTTCTCGAACTCTCTTTGTGATGCGCTTCTGTCTTAACGTCTCTTTATAGCGCGTCATGCTTTCTCTTTCTCTCTCTTTCTCTCTCTCTCTCTCTCTCCCTCCCTTCCTCCCCCTCTTTCTCTCTCTGCAGCTTGGAATTTTGGAACGTCAAGAGCGTGGTGTCGTTAGATATGCAAAAAGAAAATTAAGTTTTCGCTCGTTTTTGTCAAGTCAGGGGAAAATTTGCAGTAGCGATGAATTTTGGTGAATTTAGAATTCGTCAGGCAAATGTATAGACTCGAATGCATCCAGAATTCTTTGGATTTTTTAAAATCTTTTTATACTTTTTAAATATTATATTTTCTAATTAATTTAGATATCGGAATTTTTCTGGGCACGAAACAGATCATGCATTCGTAATGTTTCACGACAGTACGCAGTAACATTACGCAGTAGTAATACGAAATTAGGTGAAAATTATTCATTAAATTAAACACTTAATTTTTAAAAATAAATACAGCATTTATTATTTTCTTTAAATGTCAATTAGTATAGACACGTGACTTTTCGCTGAAAATTGAAAGGTATAAACGGGGCCGGATTGGAAATTTTCGTGCAAATTTGCGCATTTAAATAATACCGACCATAATCTCTACCACGGACTTGGTTATACTAAACTTTCCCAGCGGTTTAACCTCTGGAGATTGACCTTAGATGTGTTGCGCCTGTGCCGCGTGGGCCTTATAGAGGCCCGCGCGTGGGGAACGCAGACTAGAGTTCGACGTCCGACGTCAGAGAAATTATATCATTGGCAACGCGCGAGTAGGACGGGTAGATCCTGACGATGACGTTCATTGAGTCGGTTTATATCTCGGTGTAATTTGTTGCCAACCGACTTTATGATTTGTGAATTAAGCGCGGCTACGCTCTTGAAATTGTTGTACGTGTATGCATGTTCCAGAACATGTATACGATATGCTCGCGTGTTGAAAAGAATCGGCCGCGATATGTATATATTTCCCGACTCCTATCGGCGGGCGCATTTTCGTGCATAATACAATGCGTGAATTGGGCTGGCAAGCGAGCGAGCAAAATTGAGTCACGAGCAATCGAGTCTTATCTTATCGAGACAGGAATGCGAGAAGCGCGATTATCGAGACGTTATCACTCCGCGATAACCGGCAACTGAATATCTCGTACTTCAGATTCGGATACGGCTACTGTTTACCCGCGAATGTGCATTTTTGAAAACCCTTCTGTCACTTTGCGAGACGATTCCGGGAATCCTTGGAATCGCGAATTCCTAAAAGCGACGATTATTCCAGTGTAACGCATCCGTATTGTCTTTCCCTTCGAGGCGTGAAATCGATCAATCGTAATACGATTGAGATTAGAGGCCTGTTATTTATTCGTCGATACAGATCGATAATGCGCGTAAATAATAGACTAACGAAAATAATCGGGAAAAAAATGAGCTAGCTCTCTCTCTCTCTCTCTCTCTCTCTCTCTCTCTCTCTCTCTCTCTCTCTCTCTCTCTCTCTCTCTCTAAAAATATATTTAAGTAATATTGATCTTCAGCTCTTTTAATTCGTTGCTTATTTATATAGGAAAATAAATCATGACGGACAGAGAGAAATGATTATTAAATCGCTGACATTGACTATATACATCGATGTGAGACGACGCGCTATCTTTTATCATGATTCTATTCCTGTGCGGCCGTGACGCACAGCTATCGCGTTAAATTCCCGGTAATATAAGGAGGCTACTGTGCGATGATCTTCGCACTCTCTCGACGTGCTCTCTCGGTCAGAGATAGTCCCCACGCTGTTTTGACGTTCCGTCGCGTCTTCGTGATAAGGTCTTCGCAGGAAGACTCAATATAGCACCCGACAATCATCTCGGTGGAATGCTCTCGGGGGGTATCTGATTCTCCGATTTCTCCGAAAGAGCACTCCGTGGCAAGGGTTATACGACGCATTCCCGGCGTGAAAGGGATTCCGATCTCTGCCTCGCGTGATTACGGATCCTTAAATCGTAAACAGCTATCGATATTCTTATCGAATATTTCCTTCGAGAAACATTTAAAAATATCCATGTTGTTATAGTATTCATATATCGATAACAAAATATTTCAACAAAAATTAATCTTATTTTTATTTTTTTTTTTTTTTGTAGAAAAATAAAAGCAATTTTATTTTAAATTCTTGTATAGTTTTTGCTTAAAATATTGTTTAAAATATTAAATAGCGGAAGTGCGTTGCTCTTTAACCCATCTACCGAAAGGCACAGGCGATAAACGCATGATATGCTATGAATTAATTGGCGGGTTCGAGAGTCGTCCTTATCATCGAGGACGATCGATCGATTTTTTTCGTAACGCGTCGCGCTACTTGATAAAAGTCTTCTTGAATGGGGAGATATCGGGAAATCTTGATAACGTTCATAGAACGCGGCCTTGTCGAGAATGCGCCGGATATTTATGGATGTCGATGAAAATGGGAAGAACGCTCGATTATGTTCTTGGTACATATATGGTCGAGAGAAATGCAGATAAGAGGATACTTTCGACAGTTATTTTTAGCATCGAGAATTCGAATCAACTGCATTTTAATTTTATGAAAAGTTTGATGCAAGGCTAAGATAGATATTTAATAATATTAGAAATTCAATACGTTGACTTGTCATGAGACTCTTATTCGGAAAAGATTATCTACAAGTTAGAATCCGCGAATAAAAGAAGATTCGGTAAATATATGAAGAGCACGCATGCCGCATATAAAAAATACACACATACTTTATTATATTCTCGAAGAACATTTCCACAATATTCTCGATATATATCTCGGAATATTCTCCTCCTCGAGAGAGAGAGAGAGAACATGTTCAGACACAATTGCCGTTCCCATAGAATTTTCTCAGAGAATATTCTCAGAACATTTTCATTCTCACTTTGCATCGCGAACAATAAATCATAACGCTTGCTGAGCGAATATTACAACGTTATGCGACGACAGCTCTAATGTGTCGGAGGGACAATAATATGTCGGAAATTATTATACATAGATTGTTGTATTCTATTGTCGCGATCAATGTATATATCAGATGATCCAAGGTGCATTGAAGTGTTTATGTGACGGATAATGGTCGCGATGTGTAATCGTTTCTAACAATGCGCGATAGACATTGAGAAAGAAACTTTAATGACAAATTACTCCTTTATAAATAAAGTGTCAATTATTCCAGGAACCGTTTGTCCGTCCATAAATCAATACTAGAATCGAATCGATATTAAAACGTTGCCAATGTTAAAAATTAATTCCATACAAAATTAAAGAATAATTAGATAAATATTTTTATTTCGTTCTGCAATTAAATTTTATTAAATTTTTATTAAATTTGATTCCCAATTCAACGACTTCGCCCCGATGTTTTTCTCGTCTTCTTTAGGGGGGGTCAAGGAGTTGATTAAAATAAAAATCTCGAATTGAGATTTAATTTAATTACTTGGTATCGGACGAAAAAAAAATTGCGCTCTGTGCACTTATATATAAAATGTAAATTTAAATTTTATTAATTTGGAATAAAATTTTTATTCCGACCAAGAGTAGAATTAATTGCTTCAAATAAAGCGCGACGTCTCGCAAACGAAACGCAGAAGCTGAGATCACGCGAGGCGAGATGACGCGTCGTAAAAAAATGCGTGAATTGAGGGAAACGCATTCGATTCCTCCGTTCTCGGGCGCTGTGTATATTCGTACAGATTTTCCTCAAGCGCGCGCGAGTTTTCCTCGGTGATCTTTCGCCTCCCGCGATCTTCTCCGATCTCGCCGCGCGACGCGACGCGACGTAACGAGTTATCGGTGAATATACTCCGATAATAGCATCGCATTCCATTCATATCAGCATCGTGCCGCCTCTCACGCACGCGCGTGCTCGTTGCCGGTATCTCGTAACCGCAGAAGGTTCGCGCATCGAATTCAGATGAAGTCTTTGCACAATTGCGTAAAATCTCGCAAATTTGTATCTCGATATTAGCAACAATCTGTGGAAGAGAGCCGATGCAATGATAAATAATTAATTGCGCTAAGAGATGTACATCTGTACTTTGATATCTTCGGTATCATTGACAATATCAAAGTGTTCGCGCTTTGCATTCGATATTCAATATTTTTGACACATTCATATCGTAATCACTCTTAATTGTATCTTTCTGTCTCTCGTACACGATTGCATCATTGCTTACGATATATCGATATTTTATAGCGGTTGCGATAGCGCTTTTTTTTATTCTTATACTCGCAAAGGAGCTTTTGTAATTAATGGGACTATTTAGATGTCCAATTAAATATTTACCGCGTAATTAAGAATGAGATTACCGAGAAAGAAGATAGTAATAAATCGAACGCGAAAGCTTAACGAGACGGGCTTTCGTTAATTAATTGAATCAATTTCTCTTTCAAATGTCGAGGAAAGAAATTTATATTACATTTTCGACTTATATATACACGTATATATATATATATATATATATATATATATATATATATATATATATAGACTTGATAGTTTTCCGGTTAGATATCGTTAAAATAAATGCACTTATATACAATCGATATGTAAAGAAGAAAATATGATTCGACGTTTAAAGAAGAGGGCAATATCCATATGAGAGAAAAGCGATCTGTTCAATTGTAGGAAATCGAGATTTTATAATTCTAATTGCTGCATAATTTTGCGACGATACGAGCATGATTCACGCAAGGTGTATAAATGTTTCGCTCGTCAGCGAGAACTGCGAGTGTGTTCGTGCGTATTCACACATATTTATTTAAGCGTCAGATATATAAGTAGCACATACATGCGCGCGTGTATGTGCGAATATAAACGCAAAATGCACCGAAGAACTTTCCCCGACAGGA
Organism: Lasius fuliginosus; assembly: GCA_949152495.1. Taxonomy (NCBI): domain Eukaryota; kingdom Metazoa; phylum Arthropoda; class Insecta; order Hymenoptera; family Formicidae; genus Lasius; species Lasius fuliginosus. Next base: position 434,832 of record OX424444.1, on the reverse strand, counting down.
ATTCGTTAAATCTCGCTGTATCTGGCCGATAAGGTAACAGTGCTACCGCGGATGTATACCGGGTGTCTCGCTATTATATTGCATTAATATAATAATTGTATATATCAGAGCAGATGAAATGAGTGAGAGAATTTAGGTTTAATTTGAAAGCTGTATAATATAGAGATGGTAGCTTTACGGAGAAGAGACGAAGGGCGGGGAGGAAGAAGTTGAAGCTCTATTCGCGACTGATTGACGAGAGCTGTGTCGAAATTGTCACGTATAGTTTCACGATTAATTAATAATCGACACGTAAATAAAGCGCGCCCTCTCAAGCGTATTAAACGCCGTGTTGATGTTGTTGAATTAATTGCCTATTGCCGACAAAAGAGGCGCGCGATCGGCTGGTTTTGCGCCGCGAGACGAAGGCGGACGCGTTGGAATGCGGCACGACGCGACGCTATCGCGCGTCGGCATCGTATCAGCCGTTATCTTCACCGGAGACAGGTGCGAAAATACGTTCTGCGACGCATTAATTCGGCAAGTCTATTTATGCAGTTCCATTTTCATTGCGTGTATCGGCTGCGCCGCTCGGTTAATTTCTTAATTTAGAAGACTTTTGTACGGATCGTTATTACGTTTCACTTATACGTTTAGTGAAATAGAAGGTGAATTAATCATTCGAATAAATCAGGCTTTAATACATCTTTATATTTCGAGATGGGATTTAATTTGTCTCGATAAATTCTTTTTCACGAATCATTTGCAAAATTATTGTTCGAGTTTCTCATTCGAAAACGCGCTCCTCGCGATTCGCGTTAAATGACCGAGGTGCGTTTTTATCTTGTTCTCTCTTGGACGAATCTCCGATTAAATTAGGGAGAGCTTAATATTCGCGTGCGCGTGATATCGCACGAGCGCGCGCGGACGCGCGCTCGCTATAACATTTGCGGAATGCGCGATATACTTTCACTCGCGATATACACAAGCATTAATACAAAAGTAAATTGCTTTCGGAGCGGCATGGATTTACCGCGGCGAATCGCGAGATTGACTCCGGCAACGTGTGAATCGAGCATCGTGGCGACTTCTGTGAGCAAGAATGCGGACTGCGTGCATACGTGCGTGCGGGCGTGCGTGCGTGCGTGCGTGCGTCATAGCGGCATATTGTCAGTCGAAGTGAATCAAGTCGATCCTCCGATTGCATAAAGTTGCACGTCCGGTACCTCGCAATACCTAAAGAAATCGAAATTATACCTATGGGATACATGATGACCTATCGGATGTGGCGTAATTTGTCATAAAATTTTAAATATGTTATAAATTATAAGAGAGAAAGAGAAAGATGCTTAGTTTTCTTTGAGGAGGAGGAAGGAAACTTTTGAATACAATCTTTTTCGTGACGAGAAACTTTCTATTTCTGTGTAAATAAGTCTTTTTTTTAATTTGCCAAAAATATTATTTTTTTAATATCGAGCGATTTATTTTCTTCGACTGATATATTAAAAAAAAAAAAAATTGCGAGGAAGAGAGAGGAGGCGAAACTTTTGGAAAGGTACCGAAGAAACAAATCGCGTGTATACCCGGTTCTTGTATTAGCCATAGATTCTCTCTTTCTCTTTCTTCCTTCCTCGCTCCTTTCCTCTCTCTTCCTCTCGCGAGAGCCACGTGCGCCCTGAGGAACTCTTCTTTTATATCCCGCGTCCTTTGTTCGGCAGCAGCTGTCCGGCCAAAGAAATTCCTTTCTCGACCGTCAGCCCGATTACTCTCGATCCCTCCATTCTCTCTCTCTCTCTCTCTCTCTCTCTCTCTCTCTTTCTCTCTCTTTCTCGATCTCTCTCCCCCTCCTTCCATCAAACGTAAATCTGAATCAGATATCACTGATCTCGCGCGTTCCATCCGACGCTTGCAAAAATTCACGCGCACATCGATGAACATACGTATGCGTGGTGTGTATGTGTGTGTGTGAAATATTTTTCTACAGGATGTCCTACCATAAACAGAAAATATTAAAATGATAAATTCAGTCGAGAGAGAATTTGGAATTCGAGACTTTTCGTAAGAAAAATATATTTTTATTAGAAAGATATATTAAAATGGAAATTTATCTCTTACAAGTAAGTAGTTCCCCCTCGAAGGACTTTAAGCATACCGAAGGATACTGGAGATATTTTGCAGGTTTTTGACATTTGAATCTTTTCAATCACGCATCACTTTTTATCTCATTTGTTCGCTTTATTCTTCGAATGGCGCGTGGTCGAGAGGAACAAAGTGTAACATGAGTCACATCTCTGGATTGCACTTTGGAAGAAACATCGCGAGACACGGAGGACGATAATTGCATTTTACGAGATACTTTGCATCTCGATAAAATGCAGTGTCCCATTATAAATTTCTCTCGTGCATTAACAGTCTCTCGTTAATGGCACGGGAACTTTATAATTGTCCGAAAGTACCGTATAAGGGCCAAGAATGCGAGGCCATATATCCGCTCATACGCATACCGGTCGATTTTCCTACCCTCGTTCGATCCCGAAATGGATCGGGTTGTTTAGAAAGAGGAGGGGGGGGGGCCCTTTGAGCGAGAAGAGCACGAGACCCACTTCATACGGAATTCGGTAGCCACAGGGCGATCACGTGAGAGCGCCCGGTAGCGCTCTCGGGCCCTCAACGCTCCCCTTTCCCTCCCCCCCCCTCTTCCGTCCCTTCCCTACCCTCTCCCTAAACCTAATCATTTTAATCTCGAGAGCACGCACGTTCCTTTTTCTTTCTTCCTTTTCGTCGTGTCGGCCATCGTCGGGTCCTCATCAGCCTTGGGGTGGCGGCGGCGGCCGAATTCTACGAAAGTCATGTCCGGTGGAAACTTGAGCGACGTTGTCGTCCCGGCTGGGCGTCATAAGATTTACAAACCATATCCGTGTATTAGAAGCGAGACTTGTCTTTATAATATTTTTTCTACTCGGAAATATTTTATTAATGTTTATAGTTACATATCCGCGCGCGCGCATAGATTTCGATAAACATATTTTTTGACATAATTAAATAATAATATTAGCGATTATACTCTCTCTGGCACAAATTACGTAATATAAATTATGTAATTCCCGCGAATAATGTTAAAAAAAAATCTATAACATGTATAAATTTATTTTACATTTAAAACCATACAAAATTGCATCGTACAGCTGCTCTTTAGAATAAACATTGAAGTTTATAGAAATAAAGGATATTACATCGAAAGAGCGTAACATTGAAAATAAATGAACTCGAACTTAATAGCTTCGGCCTAAGAATCATTCATCATTGCTAGTAATGAGCGGAAACATAAAAAAAAAAAAAACCATTCTAAATGTCAACTACACAGAGCATAACAGCTATCGAACAAACCTTAAATAAAGCAAGACGGCGCCGAGAAAAAGGGTACACTCTCTCGGCGTCGTGTCAAGCGCTCTCTTTCTCTCTCGCGCATTCACAAGAAAATCTTACGAATGCGCCCAATTACAAAACACCGCGGGCATTCCTGAATAAGCCTATACGCGCTAAGGCCGTATAGTAGTGGCCTGGCACTGGCCTCGTAGGTATCCTCGCTTCCCTCACCCTCACCCTCCCCGTCTCTCTCTCTCTCTCTCTCTCTCTGTTATTTCGCTTCCTCTCTCTCTCTCTCTCTCTTTTATTTGTACTCCCTCTCCCTCGCGGGGCCCGCGTGGTTGGCGCGCTATAAAAGGGGGTCCCGCGGACCGGGCCCGACCCAGGTCCCGCTGCCTCCGCCGCCGAGCCGCGCGCTCAGATAAATATGCGGGAGGGGTCGGAATTCCTCACTCGGCTGCATTCCGATCCCTCTTCCTCCGCCGTCGCCACTACCGCCAGCATCACCATCGCTCGCTCGCTCGGACGCGCGAGCGGGCCTCCTTCCTTGCCATTACTCCCTACAACGTGAACTTCTCCTCAGCCGCGCCGCGGCCTCTCTCTCTCTCTCTCTCTCTCTCTCTCTCTCTCTCGCGCGCGCGCGATCTTTCTACCTTAAGTTTGCGCTCCATCCGCTCCATCTCGCTTCCCGTAGATCGCGAGCTTGTATGCCTCGTGCAAATTCGCGCATTCGCTCCCCGCTCGCGCGGGTAATCATCGCTCTGTGGTACCACAGCCATGTCGGACTCTCGCGGCACTCTTCATTTATAGCATATAGGATGATGTAGGTCATCAAGAATTAAGAAATGTTTTGTAGGATTTTATAGTTTTGTGTGTGTGTGTGTGTGTGTGTGTGTGTGTGTGTGTGTGTGTGTGTATATATATATATATATACATTACATATATAAATGTGAGATCTCTCATATGACATTTCATGTACATACATCGTCGTAGAGTGCATAGTAGCTAGCTAGTTCCTTCTCTGGGTTTTTTTTTTGTTATTCTTCGTTTTTTTCCTACATAGTAAGCTTTCAAGTAGAGATATTTATTCACTTCACCGGCTTCTTATTTCACATCATCCGCTCTCTGCCTTTCATTTCGCTTCATTTCTCTCCAGCTTTCCTGCTCGTTTCCTGTTTCTTCTTATTCGCAATACACTTTTATCTTATCTTCGTTCCTTTTTTTTTTTTTTTTTTTTTCGTTTCTTTTATTCGCACACTTTCCCACATTGCTCGCGATCCTTTTATATTTTATTTATCTATTTCTCGAAAACTTTTCCTCGCCGCGGCTCCTTATTTTACTGCCTTCCCGCGCGCATTCTAGTTTTCTTCATCTTTTCACTCCATTTCCTCATTCGTAACTCTCGTGTTTACTCGCTCTTCTACCCCGCTCGTCGTTTCCCCTCGTCGGAAACACATTCCCGCGTCTCGGCCTCCCCATATATTTTCTTCCCGGTACAGCTCTCTCTCGTCTTCCGCTTCGCTCTGCGCGTTCGCGCACGGACATCGTCCTTTCATCGCGCGGGAAAGCATCCTGTACGAGATTAGCACACGCGTACGTGCATATATGTATATTCATCGAATGACTAATTATTTATCGTAGATACACTGTATCGAATACATTGTCCGATCCCCCGATTGAAAGGCCGGATCGCGTCGGAATATTTTAACACTTTGACTCTTGACAGACTCGCGACATCCGTCATCTGTCATCTGTCGCGCGCGCGAATGAATTTTATTTTTCCTTCAATTCCATGTACAAGCTGCGAATGTGGGTTAAAATAAAATGCAAGGAAAAATGATGGATTAATAGTCACTCAGAATTTTGAAGAATAATTTCTTTTTTTTTTTTTTTTGTAACACCTTTCGACTCTTTTAATTTTCGTTTTTCCGGCCCTTGAGTTGAAACTTCTTTAGAGTTATCAATGAGCCGGTGAGGCAAGTCATTCCAGTGTAAAATGAAAGGAACGGGTTAGAAATGCATTATTAAATCTTAATAGATCCGTTTAAAAGTATATGATAATTTTATCGTCTATGCAGGACAACAATAAACGATAGCATGATTTGCTTGTGATGCTAAGTAAATATATTAATTTCCATATATATATACACGGAAATAAAGTATACAACAAAGAGATGCTCCATTTCTTGGATCGAGGATAGGTGAGGAGACGTGTAGATTCTAAGATAAATTTTTATCGGCAATTTTTTCTTCGTCGGAACTGTCCGAGATCGGAGATGAAATTCTTTGGGAGAGTAGTAATTCGATCGAAGCTGCTGGAATTTTGAAAGAGAGCACAACGACGACGACGTTCGTGGCAGTTCTCGTAGCGTTCTCGAGGCGGAAAAGGCGCGCTCGCGAGAGCGAGAAGCAGGAAGAGAAAGAGAGAGAGAGAGAGAGAGAGAAGGAGAAGGAGAGAAGGGGCAGGCCGATGGAATGGAATTCAGCAATCAGTTAGGCATTCGGCTCTAGGATAGCGTGCTCCGGGCGGTATAAATCGCGGCCGTTTGCGCACAGGGATATATCCCTGAGAGAGAGAGAGAGACGCCTTATTCCGCCTCCTCGTCTCGTCTTGTCGTCCCTTCCTTCGTCCGACGACGCGCGGCTTTTCTTCCATCTCGTATGATCCTGCCATATCTCTCTCCCCTCGTATCCTTCGAGATGACCTTTTGTTTTTTGTCGTACTAGGAACGGTATTAGGCGTCCCGCTTGGAATGCGGCTGTCGCCGGAGAGCCTCCTCTCGTTCTTTTCAATTCCTTTGAAGCAGGAGAAATGTCCTAGGCGTACATAGGATGATCTCGAAAAGTAGGGATACGAGCTGAGGCATTTCAGCTAGAGTCGTAAACAAAACGACTGTAGCGAATGAGGCGTAAAGGCTTATACTAAAGTCAAATGTGTATTGCATTTAACGTTATATCTTGTATTTCCTTCCATGTCTAAGGAAAAGATTCTTAAATTCAAATAGAATTTATTACAGAGGGGGAGATAGCTCGATTCATGCCCCATAAAATGTTGCATTTTTTTTTAGATTATAGTTGATAATACAGAATCACGAAAATGCATCTTGTTAGCATCACATTTACAAATATTGAAAATGGCGAGATAAAAAAATATGATATTGCTATTTGCAAAATTTGAATTTGTTCACATTCTATTACCGTGCAACTTGCAAAAGTTTGCCGTAAGGGATAGAGCAATGTCAAGGACCGAACGTACATCGTGAAAGGATGTATCGACGATTTGATATATATATATATATATATATATATATATATATATATATGTATATATATATTTACGGAAGAGAAGATGAAACCCCAGGGGAGAGTGGACGACTGGAATCCAAAAGCGGGACTGAGATTTCCTGTCGGAAATTGACGTCGTTTCGCCGTTCCAAGAAAAGAAAGTCCATCGAACGAAAAAAGAATGCGGAGGTCGTCCGGCCGTCGTGACGGCGACGACGACGACGACGACGACGACGATGACGATGACGATGACGATGACGATGACGATGACGATGACGATGACGACGAAGGAGAAATAGGAAGAGGCGAGAAGAAGTAGAAGGATGGGGTGAACAGAGAGGCGGGGAGAAAAATAAAGGCCCTTTCCGCGGAGCGGACGAACCGGCCCGTACTCGATACCATCTGCGTGCTCCCTCGACAATAATAGTATAGACCGAGAAATATGCGCGCGAGGCGCCGTGGGTTCTTCTCCGACGTTTCGAGGGCGAGGAGAAAGAAATGATGGAGAAGAAATAAGGAAGGGCGGGAGAGGAAAGGAAAGGGTGGGAGGGAGAAAGGACCCGTGAGGGCAACCGTGTGAAGGATGAAAGGGGGGAAGAAGAAATCCGTGTGCTGCTCTCTTCACCGATGCACATATCGCTGGAGAGAAGAGCCCCATGGGCGAGAGTCGCTCCGCGATTGGCAGGGAGGTGGTGGGGTGACGCGCAACAAGCAACAGGCCCTGGCCGGGGCCCTCTGCTCTTAGATGATCGGAGCGACACGGCTGATGGGCCAGTAGGGGCCCCAGAAATTCCAACAAGGACGGGGCATAATGCGCGACTCAAGGTCGGTTCTACTACCGACGGCAGGGGCCCCGACGGATGCGCGCGACCACGTTCAGCAGGGTCGTACCGTGACCTCGCCGGATCTTCCCCTTCTCCTTCTCCTTCTTCTACGTTCCTCGCCTTTCCATCATGCATCCCCTTCCTCGTGCCTTTTCCGTCCGTCCTGCCTGCCTGCCTGCCTGCCTGCCTTTCGTTCGTCCTCGTCCTCTGCTGATACCTCTGCAATCCTGACTACCCTCCCGCGTTCCCTCTTCTTGCTACCCGTCCTCTTAACCCGCGCGCACGCTATACGCCCCACCAATCGTGCAGGATCATACATTCGCCCTCGGGCGCCCTGTGCTTCTGTGGATCGGACATTCCGCGGGCCTGAAAAAAAGTAAGCGCCCTCGAGGCGCCCTACGGTAGTGATAGTAAACGCGGATTTTCGCGGATGTGCGCTATGACCGCGAGAAAAATTTCTTTCCATTCGCTGCACGATGAAGGACTTATCATCGCTATTATTTATTATCTGCTTCGGTAAAAGACGCGAGACATTATCGCCTTTGTCGTCATTAACGTCTTCTTACCCTTTTCCGCTCACATTGCGAAATCATAACCTTCGCCGCGCAATGAATAAATAATATACATTTGATATATAAAATTGAAAATTGTCAGTCGATACGAGTCATATGAGTTGCGTGCATTCTTTCTCTGAAACGCGCGAAAAATATTTTTCATATTTAAGTAACTGACAGGACTTACGCTTGACAATGTCTCAGATTGTAGCGCAGGTTTAATCAAATGATTATCTTGCGCTATTCAAATTTGAAAGCAACCCTCTCTAGTCGGAGTTTATCGGGGTCCCGGTTATGACGATCCTATCGGAATTGCCGAGGGCTGCCTTTTTTACGTCGAATAAGAAAGAGACGATTGAGGCCGCCGAGAAACGAGAGAGACGGCACGAAAAATACGCGGTGGAGAGAGCCTCTGGAATGAGAGAAGAGAAGATGACGATGGAGGAGGAGGAGGAGGAGGAGGAGGAGGAGGAGATGATGATGATGATGATGATGATGATGATGATGATGATGATGATGATGATGATGATGATGATGATGATGATGATGATGAAGGAAAAGAAGAAGAAGAAGCAGAGAAGGAAAGTAAAGAGGGGGAGTTCGCGGAGCCAGTTCGTGCTTCATCCCGTTGAAGAGAGGAAGGAGGCTGTGTGCACGAGGTTGTAACGGTGGGGGTAAAAGGGGTGTCGGAGGAGAGGTAGGTGGGGGCATCGAAGAGGGGGCAGGCAGAACTGGCTGGACGATGCAAGAAGCGAAGGAAGAGAAGGCAAAAAGAGGAAAAAAGGTGGGATCCCTTAAAAATTGAGACCCACGGAGGTGGGGATCGGAATTTCGGGCCCCGTACACCGGCCAGTCTCAAGGAGGCCTTCGCGAAGATGAGGTGAGGAGAAAAGAGGAAATAGGAGAGTGTACACGAGCGCGCAGGAGGGCACGAGACGGGACCGAGAGGAGAGGAAGAGAAGAAACGGCGAAACGCGAGAGAAGGCGGAGAGAAAAAGAGAGAAGGCGGTGGAAAAGGAATAGGAGAAAGGAAGAGAGAGAGGAAGAAGAAGAAAAAGCGGCGGAGGAGAAGGAAGAGCAAGGAGGTGAAGGAAGAAGAGGAAGAGGGTGAAGAAGAGGAAGAAAGGCATCGTCGCGTAGCCGCAAAGAGTGCGCACAGTCCACTGTGTACCCGGCATGGACCGTCAGTACACCCTCTGCGTACTCGTACCGGCACACCAGTACCGTAGCTACGTGGACAATTACCATCATCAGCAGGCGCAGCAAGAGCAGCAACGCAAGAGTCTGCAACGTCCAACGTATCTCCAGTATCAACAGCAACAGCAGCAGCAGCAGCAGCAAGAGCAGATCTACGAGAACGTCGTGTCGCAGTATCGCATGAGGATGTGCTATCATAACGATTACGAGAACGATGAGCAGATACAGAAATTCTACTGGGAACAGTGTTACAAGCGCGATGACGCCGATGCCACGGCGTATTATTATTGCGAATATGTAAGGATTCACTTGGGAAGAAATATCGTACATTTCAAAGTATTCGTCTCGGTTCTCTCTTAGTAAATATCGCGTCGTTTCTTCGCTTTAACGTGAAAGTGCGAGTCTTCGTGATTGAACGTGTCAACGTAATATTACGTTTCTCTCCTTTAAAGGGAGATGCTTCGCAAAATTTTGACGCCAAAGTTACTCACTATGAATATTTTTTTTTTTCACGACGAAACGCGATTGTGTGGATCCGAGATATCTTTAGTGAAATTGATACATTTGTTGCGTTGGAAATCATGCGGTTCTCCCGAATATTGGGATAATACAGTGATATCAGATGAAATAATCTTGAAATCACTGATGTAAAACAAGATTATTAATCATGTTTTCCATCATTTTATACTGCATATCTATTTCATTCTGATTATCTATGAAAACGAAAGCAAAGACTCCTTCTTTTTCAACGACTTATTCAGAAGGTTCCTCGAAAGCTTTTATGTTAGAAAAAAGATATTCTTTCTTTTATAGATTTACCTTCTTGGCGAAGATTCTGTTTAATTTTTTGAATATATCACACATATATATTTCTCATTTAACATTTGATACTTTACACAATTTGCACGTGATTGATAAATAAATAATTTAAAATCAATTTGTGCAGCAGAAACACACACACTGTCTATATATAATATACAATGTATAAAGAAATAAAATTATCGAAATTTTTAAAACTTAAATAATCATGGTTTGAAAAAATTACACAACTGTAACAGACCATTTCCTTAACGATTATTATCTCCCATGCGCCCAATTAATTTGTCTTAACACATTATGCCAAGAAACGTTATTACGTTTTGCCGTTTAGGATCAATAAAAGAATGCGTGTGTTATGTTATATAATATAGATGCGAGAACCAGTTGGTGACAGTTGTTTTAAAAAGATCATAAAACTCTTGTGTTATAGGCGAAGAAGGAGATCTATGACGTAAAACAGCAAAGGCTCTGTCTGGCGCAGGATGAGTACAATCACCTCAATAACGCCTTAAGCACCCTTGGCGCATCGCGTACAAGTTGTGAGTGATTTAAAGGAAAATTATTTTTTTTTCTACAATTTTAATTATTTTTTAATGAAAACAAATTTTAATAATTTTTTTCTAAATTAACTAATAACTTTAATAAACCGTGCTCACATTACGTGCAGCCACATATCTGTGAATATTTAATCGATCATGTCTATTTAAAAGTATAAAAAAGTAAAATAAAACGAAATTATAGATTATGAATTCAGAAATTTGTTATAAGCGGCAGTTTTTTCTAATCTCGTTTTTTTTTTTTTTTTTTTTTTTTTTGTACACGATTAAATATCTAGTCTAAATAGATTTATACAAATATATAGTAGTAGGCAAATTGTGGCAAAAAGTGTTGACGAATATTTGCGGTTCACAGTATGTTCCAGCTCGAGTTCCTTGAGTACTAAATACGACCCTGACCTGCTTAAGTCCGACGTGGCACTCGCCAGGAGCCGAGTTTCTCGATTAAAACGAGAACTCGAGCAGATTCGAGCGGAGATGAACTGCACGCAACGAGGAGTGGATACTCTCGCCAGGTATAACACGTGCAAACCTTATAATCGGCGACCCAATCAAGTTTTTATATTATTTTATTCAAGTATAATAATTTAACGTTGTTTTGTGAAATTATGTGAAATTACGAAATCTCGTGTAAATCTTTACAAAAATTATTTCTATGCATTTTGCTAAAAGAATCTTATGCAAGATTTTGACTTATGCTTTTCTTAATAACAAATAATACTGTGCAAATTCAAAAACTCGAAAGTATCAGTATTGCTTGGATTACAAGATGTTTTTTTTTTTTTTAATCAAAAATCATCTATACATATTACATATATATATACATGACTAATTATTTATAATACTTATAGTAGTTAAAAGTAGTTCTAACTCTTGCCAATTGTTTCTTTTTACAGTGTAGAGCAAAAATTGAGCGGTCATCATGGTGGATGCTACAATATCACAGAAGCGCAAGCTATCATGACCGAGCTCCGTAACATCCAAAAGTCCTTGAGTTCCGGAGAGAAAGAGAAAGCCGAATTGATGCAGTCGCTGGCGCAGCTCAAAGACGAGCTGACAAGGCTGCAATTGTGCGAGGGTAGTCCGGAAGCTAGCACACTCAGTTTGCCGCAAGAGAAACTCAGCACGGCTTCCCAGACGGATCTCTCGGGTGAACTGGTGCCGATCGGGACCCGATTAGCCGAAATGGCGCGCATGAGATTGCAGTACGATGAGGCGAGAAAGCGGATCCAGCACATTCAACAGCAGTTGGCGGATCTCGAGGAGAAGGTGACGCCGGGTCAAACCGAGAGCGACAAGGACAAGCTGCTACTATTCCAAGAGAAGGAACAATTGCTGCGAGAACTGCGGAGTATCACACCGCGTACGAGGACGCAGCAGGATATGAAGAAGATCCAGTGCGAGATTCGCAGGCTGGAGCAGGATCTCAACACCGCGTTTGAACTGTCGAACAAAACAATCACCGATCGCGTACGACTGCACGAGGAGAAACAGCTGTTGCTGCAACAACTCAGGGACGCTCTGCGATCGATGGCAATGTTAGAGGGCCAGCTGAAAACACTGAGTGCTAGCACGTTATCGGTGAGCAGCAGCTCCAGCCTTGGTAGTCTCAGCACGACTAGCAGCAAGGGTTCCCTCAGTTCTGGGCTTAGTTTTACGGACATTTACGGCGGTCCACAGTGTCTGGGATCTGCCGGCTCGCAGCAGGAACGACCGGTCGACATGGTGGATCTGCACAGACGCGTCGAGAGATTGCTGCGTGGTTCCGAACAGAACAACCTCGTTGGCACACCCTCGCCTGGCAGATCTCAGCCCAGTCTCTCGCCGAGATCGAGTCTGTCGAGCGTAAGCCCGCCGGTGTCGCCGTTATACGAGAACGCACCGATGGGTCCACCGCCTGCCTACGAACAAGTGGAACTGCAGAGGAGGCAGCATCAGAAAGTGACACCCGTGACAGTGACGACAGCGACGGCGGCGATGGTGACAGCCAGTGCAACCGCCGCGTCGCACCTGGACGGAAATCAATTAGAAGATCGCTTGACGGAACTCAGATTCAGTCAACAGCAGGGGGTACCGCAACAGCAGGAGCAATCGTGCTCCTCCAATTCACAGGATCGTCTGAAGCTTGTGGTTGGCCCGCATCCGCCCCTCGAATTGCAGTCGTGCAACATGTCACAGGGTAGTGGCCTAGGCAGGCCTGCCGCGTCTGGTGTGCAGTTACTGCAGCTGCAGCAGGCGCCGCCACCGCCTCAAGAACCACCCCCGTTGTCGCCGATCAGCGAAACGCCGCCGCCCACTGGGATTAGGTCAAGGGCCAGCAGTTCTGGCACCAACACTAGATCCGTTTCCGCTGCGGTTTCCGACGAGAGCGTCGCCGGCGATTCGGGCGTCTTCGAGGCGTCCAATCGGAAAAGACTGTCCGGGCTCATCTCCGACGTGGACCCGTTGGCTTCAGGGGAGATGAGCTTGGAAACGGCGCAGGTGCAGATCAAACTGAGGTATGTTTCATTGCACGTTTACCTTATTTACGAATTTATAAATTATAAATATCACGAGCAAATAAAAGATGTTACGTATCTAGAAATATTAAAATGATGGAAAAAACACATTTGTTTTGTTGAAAATAAAATTTTTATTGCATAGAATTGTATAAGATATAAGATTATGAGATTATAAGATCATGAGTAATAAAGTAGTTTTATATGTATATGTTAAAAATATGTTATCCAAAATATTTTTGAATCATTGTTCGATAATATATAGCATTTATGACTTTTTATAGATATTTTTATATTGCATATAATTGTTTACGTCCTTGCGATAATTTGAATCTTGGAACGAATTAAAACTTATAATGTTGCATTTAGGTATTCGGTGAGTGATGGATTGCTTCATGTTGGCATCGAACGCGCGAGAAATCTAGCCGCGCTTTTCATACCCAATAACGCACAAGTGTGAGTATTTATAAGACTTTTCTAATTATTTTTTAAGCGATATATTCCAAGCAATATTTCACCTTGTCGCAATAGTCAGTCAATCGTCGCACTGTTTATTTCAGTTTCTATTTGTCGTAACATTCGAGACGAATATTTACATTTCCGATTAGTCAACATCGCGTACAGTTCAACGTACACAAGTATTACCGATAGGTCGAATTATATCTGCGAATGGTGTCTCGCTTTCAAAGATAACCGATTAGATAACTCGATTGCGCAATGTTGAGTCAACCTGCTAATAGTTTCGCAAATGCATTCGACTTTTGTCTATTTGTCAGTCGAGTTAGTTGCTTGATCGATCACACTAGAGCTCCCAGATATTGATAATATTTAAATGAGATTAAAATATAATTATGAAATCCTTGTCGCGTTTGTGTCTAGATCATTGACCAGCATTCACCTTTGTTATGTAAGAGCCCGCTTATTATCAGCGATATTGTGATGATCTCGCAATCAGCTTTACGGCCACTCGGGAATTTATTGCCGCAGTCATTGTGCCCGGCCATCGGCCATAAATTCGCAAAACGCGGTATGACGCTTCGATGGATGGATGGATGGATGGAGGGAAAGAGCGAGAGAGAGAGAGAGAGAGAGAGAGAGAGAGAGAGAGAGAGAGAGAGAGAGAGAGAGAGAAGGAGATAGACAGTTTAATGTATAGTTACACGTTTGATTAATGATCCATCTTTCACGTGATGGTGAATCAACATTTTCCAATCCTAAATGGGAAGAGCAGAGAGAGAGAGAGAAAGAGAGAGAAAGAGGAATATATGATTCTTCTCGCGAATTTTATTCGCTTTCGCGTAACTGTTGTATAGCTGCCACGTTTTTGTTAAGCCGTCCTTTTTACGCGAAAATGACGTTTCTCTTTCGTTTTGTATTTCAGATACATCAAAGTCGCTCTGTTGCCGATGCAACCGCCTGTTAGTCACATGTGTTGTTGCACGAAATCCGTCGTGGACCTGCGAAAACCGACTTTCGGCGAGACGTTTCCGATCGCCGTACCGCTCAACAAGTTGTATACGAAGACCCTGCAAGTGACACTTTGGTGCACCGAAGCTGAGAAATGCTTGGTATGTTTATAGTATGTTCTTAAACTTATCGTATTGTGTAAATTTTTGCTTTATTTCGAGATTTTATATTATATCACAACGTCTGATCAAAGTGTACTCTAAATTCGAGACATGTTTAGAATCAGCGCTTCTATTCTTCATTTGGGCGAAATTAATAAAAGTTTAATGTCTTTTCAAAGTAGAGTATTAAATCACGCTGGACATTGATTTGATTACAGGGTTCTGCGCAAGTCTCGCTGGCAGACTTCAGTCCAGAATCTCCTAGCGTGAAATGGTATAATATACTCTCCTTCCGCTTCATGCAACCGTCCGACACCAATCCTAGTACCAGCACCAGTAATAACGCCTCCACGAGTGTCATCAGGCAAACGAAGCACGACAAACAGGAATCGGATATCTCGATGTACAGAAGCGCACAAAATACGAAAGAAGAGAGTAGTGACGAGAGTACGATAATCAGTTCTCAGACATCTACCTTGACGAGGAACCAAGGCTGCGACGAGCTACAGACAGCCGTGTCTCTGAAACTCGAGGAGCTCGCCAATTGTAGGGGTAGCCCAGAAGAAGAGGATGAGGACGGCGGTGGTAGCGAAAGCGGAAGCGAGGGCAGCGACGAAGAGGGCATCGTCGTGGAGTTTATAATGGAGGACAATATTCTGGAGGATGTTTTGGAGCACGAGGTAAGCAACATTTATTTATTGCTTACGATTCGTTTGTGTTTTAAGGTTGCATCAAACGTGAAGTTTGAACGTCTCTTCTTTAAATTTCTCTCAACAGATCGATTCCATAAATTTTATTAGAATTTTTTACCTAATATAAGATTTTTTCGAATGTATTTCTAACGGTTAGATTTATCGTGTAATATAACAGGAAGATGAAGAACTGAATGAGGAAACGAGGCAAACGCAAGACAAGGAAACAAACACCGAATGCGTATTTATTCCGGAGCAAGGCAAGCAAAGGAAACTCTCCGCGGCTGGCGTCGTGCCCGGCGCTATTCACGACGACAAGAACTCCATTGTAATCAAGAGGAGTCAGACATTCTCACCGAGCGCGGCCGTCAACAAAAATACTTACATCTGTCGAGTAAGTTTTAATTAAATATAATTTCCTATTATATCTCTATTGTTATTTTCAATTGTTTTCCTACAAAGTGCCATGAAAAAAAAAAGAATATTTTTAGTTTTATTTTTTTTATATACAAGTAGCTTTTAAAGCTTCAATCATTCGTAAACTGTAAACGGTTAAAAAGATACAACTACATCACGCATGCGCACATAAATAGGCGATTACTCAAGTACACCTTATATACTGTTCGGATTGAGAAAGATTGCAGAAATTACTTGTTGTTTTTACCACACTATGGTATTTTGAGATGCAAATTTTGGCATCTTGTAGACTATTTCTATTTATTCGCGTTTACTTATTTCTTTCTTGTGTCTTATCTTTGCACAGCTTAATCGTAGCGACAGCGATAGCAGTATGCCGCTTTATCGCAGAGGCGGACCTTTCCAACGTAATTCAGTGGAGAGACGTTCCCTACGATGGCGTCGGCCTTCCTCCGCTCTCAGTTACAAAACCACTTCGAAGAAATCGTCCCATTTGCCGCCCACAATGAGAACGTCATTGGATCTCGAATTGGATCTCCAGGCGCAGCACGCTAGACTGAATAATCTCCAAGATGAGCTTAGTAGGTTACGGGAATTGAAGCAGCGATTGGAACAAGCGCGCGAGAAAGGTGATACCGATCTGGCTACGTGGCTGTTGGAAGATCAGAAATTCCAAAACCTCATGGTACAGGCCGAAATTGGCAAAAACGGTAAAAACGCCGAAGAGAAGAAAGTGGAGAAGATGATGAAGAAAACATCGAAAGAGATCTACAAATTGAGAAAAACAAAGGCTGGAAAGGGGAAGCCCGACATCATCACTTTCAAGTAAATAACAAGTTTTGCTTTACTCCGATATTGCTCTTTATTATGATCTGATTTATTATGATTCTATAATATATTTCAATAGAAAGCCCAATGAATGCTTAAAATCGACATTTTATTCCTCATTAGCGAAAATAATTTTTTTTTTAATTATTATTTACTACATATTTTTTCAGCTTCTTTATTATTTTGAAATATAATTGAATATCCGAAAATTTAAGTAATATCCAAATCGGGTGATATCCGAAATCAAGTCGGATATTGGGGTTAATGCTAATCAAAACTAAAAGAATGAATCTTCAAATAAATTACGATAAGAATCTAAGTTTTCTCGATTGTTTCGAGAATCGTATGAGAAAATTACATTCATAAAAATCATATTTGATAAAGTAACGTTATTTTTTTTTCTTTTTCAGAGAAAAGATGGCCTTCTTCACGCGGGTAAATTTGAACGTTCCTGTTTTGCCACCCGAGGATCTCGGAACCGATAGTACGTGTCCTACGGTATCGCATACGCATAGAAGATACGCGTCGGAGCCGGTTACCAGCGTTCACGGTATTATAAATTCGACGATGCGGCCGAACAGCATTCCCGGCGCAAGCGCGTCGTCCGCCGCGAAGAACAGCAGCGGCGTCGCAGATCGGAATGCGAGCGGAATTGTCATTACGAACGTTAACGAGGATGAGATCCCTGTGATCAAAAATACCGACAAGCCTGTAAACGCTAAAGGTCGGCCAGCGGCGGAATCGAGCGCACGAAATTCGGAAAACGGCGAGAGCGAGGCTCCATCCAAGTCCACCACAGAGAAGAACGAAAGCAACGGGGAGCCGACAAAGAGATACGAATACGTCGTCGACAGGGTTCTTGGCGTAGAGGTGTAAGAGCCGAGGAAGATTGCGCGAGAAATATTCCAGGCTCTCCTGCGCGAATCGCAATTTCCGCGTCACCGTAAATCTGCCTCTCGAGTTTCAAGTAGCAAGATGAGAAAAGACAAAAGAAGAGAATTGAATCATGAAAACCGCTGCTTCCTAATTCTGAATCCCAGGTGCCATGTGCAGATTGCAAAGGACGCGCGCGTCGAAAGAATAAAAGACGAACGTCATCGAATGTGCGCGGGGCTGCTGTAGCTGATACGATCGGTCGTATCGGCTGTATTCGCAACGCGTGTGCCAATGCTGCGTACTAGAAACAGCCTTTCGTTAGATCCAGTAGCGAGAATTGCGCGCAAACGCGCGCAAGCGCGATGTGTACATACGAGAACATAAATTATTTAAACTCCATACACGATAGATTATTTAATTGTTAATTATCCGACTCGCGCTCGAGTCCATGTCGCGACCGCAATATACTTGCGTATTGTATTATTGTTCGTTCCCTTTGTGCGTCGAAACACGTGACCCACCGAGCAGCTGGTCTGCGACTCGAAAGTTTAACAAGAAAAGGCTGCGTCTAGATTGGCTGATGAATTTCGCTCCGATCTCGGTATTGCCGTTTTACAATTGCGTTCACGTTTCCTGATTCCTTGTCCAGTGGAAGTGTGTCCAAGTGTCCTTTACACGCTTATCGATTCTAGAGACACGAATCCATCGACAACGTGCCTTATTATCGAATTCGTCGCGCGGGAAAAGTATTGTGACGATAATACAGGGTATCTGGTATAGATTATCGTGGTACAATTAATTCCTCGTGTGAAATAAAAAATTGATAAAAGTAAATATAAAATAATTTCTTTTTAAATCGCATATAATTTTTCAAGAATCATGATTTTTTATGAATCATGAAAGCAATACGCATAACATATTTAACTATATGTTGATATCGATGATGATTAAATTATAATTGTGTCTAATAAGCTTTATTAACTGGTGTACCATGATTTGCTAAGTTGGATTCGATAATCTATTCGTCGCAAAGTAGAGGAAAGGAGCAAAGAAATGTTTTCTCTTTTTTTTTTTTTTCCTTATTGGTCAATCAAATGTTATTCTACTCAATAGATCTTTGAACGCAACGACTCTGAATAATCTATTCTATATAATGCTCGTGTTATTGCATCAAAGACGAGCATCTAGACGAAAGCTATGACAATCGAAAATACTCACTGCTATTTTCGCGAATAAGCGACGATTCGAATTACAGCTGCGTTTTTAGATCCAAGATATGTCTGGTGCTAATTACATTATATAGAAGGTAGTCTTTCCGAGAATTATGCACACGCAGTAGTCGCATCAGTAGCCTTGGTTAATTGACTTTGTCTTATGATGTTGATTTTCTGTGCATCATTGTAGCTACAAAAAAAAAGATTTATATAAAACGTTTTAAAAGATTTTAAACATTCAAATTCTATTTATATAATTACTTTTTCGAAGACAATTTTTAGCGCCGTTTTCATAGCGCCTGACTTTTATTAGTCTTCTCATTACTGTATTTATTTTATAAAAAAGGTTTATAATTGACAACTCAATTGGTCAAATTGATGCAATTAATCCTAACGAGTATTTTAAAAACACATCATTAAACAGATTGTGTGATCAATTATAATGATATTTGTATCAGACTCATAGCGAAAAAAAATTTCGGAAAGTATGTTGACATCTTTACTATAACGATTGTTAAATTGGAACGGTCAAAGCCTTTTCAAATTCCGCTTTAGACAGACTATAATTCGAAACAGAAAGTGTAATTATAACTTAATGTGCCGTATATTCTAATATATATATATATATATATACTATGTATTTTGTATATCTGTGTGTATTTTTTAAAACGCTTTTTTGTAATATACAATATATAAAAAATTATAAATTATAAATAAAATTCTATTTCGAATTTTGTCGCGAATTATAAGATTGTCTAAAGCGGGCTTAACCAGTACAAAATTTGATAATTAAAAACTTCAATCGACGAAATTCTTTAATAATGCACAGTATAGATAAATGATAATTTTTTTTATCGCATTTGGGATAAAAATTCTTTTAGTGAAAAAAAAAAAGAATCCAAAATAAGAGCTGGACCGTTCTAAGTTGTTAAAAACTTTATGAGAGGTTTTTTCAAGGTAATGGATGCCATATTACTTGTATATTGAGGAGCCCAGTGCAAGTTTTGAGAACGAAAAGGGGGGAAGGAGGCCTAAAAAGTGAAATAAAACTGGGAGGAATTTGTATATATTTTTGTATATACGCATCTTGACGATTATATGCTACGTGCTTATAAATATAATGTATAATTAAAATATAATGTATAATTATATATGTGTATGTATGTGTTTGTACACACATATATACACATATGCAAGAGAGAAAACAAAGGAAAGTTTGCAGTATAGTGATGAATTCACTCTGCGTTATTTACAAATGTATTTTTATCAGTGCGTTCGATTTTACAGAGCGTCTCGTAAACTTGCAGATTCATAAAGCAATTACAAAATTAAACTCAGAAAAAAAAAATATATATATATATATATATATATATATATATATAAAATTGCCTCAGCGCTCATAAATGCTGAATTTATCATGCTCATGTATTTAATTAAAGTTATATATTATTATATTATTTACACTACCACATAGCGCCTTATTGTATCAAAATAAGTAAAATAATAATAATATCAATAACGGTAAAGACGTTAATGGTACCGCTAAGAGAAATGCTAAATAGACGATAAACATTATTTCGTAAAGTGAACATATGCAAGTGCAGTTACACATACACACCATAACATGAGATACAGGTACAGAAGAAACAATCACAGTTTGATTTGTAAGTAACGGTTCGTATGGTAATGATTAAAAGGACAAAATACAATATACTCTCTTGCCACGTTTATTTGCGTTGAATACCTATTCTGCGTCTCGTGTCAGTCTTCCGCTATCCTAGACATGATTGTGAGTTAATATTATAACAAATATTCTGAAAAATTTAATATATAGGATATATGTATCCTAAGAAGCGGAAATTCTCTTGCGAAATTAATTATTTAGTATTTCGAATTTTCTTCATCCAAGGCACTAATAATTTTTGAATTATAAACTATTAGCAATGAAATGGATAAATAATTACAAGTTTCAAATAAAGGGCAAAAAACTTGATGTGCTCATTCAAATTTAAGGGAATTTCAACAGATTAGGAATTAGGAAGAGATTTAACTGTAAAATCGATTCAACTATATGTGCAAAAGGCGCGTGTAAATAGCGTGTAGATAGAATTTATATTCAATTTACATATATATTACGTTTTTCTCGAAAATTCGTAGACATATGTAAAGTTATCTGGAATATTTCATTTACAAATACTGCAATCGTAGGTAAGATAGAATTCATATTGTCCCGATATCGATATCTGGTCTGTCCGCGTTGTATCGCCGAATATCGCCGCTAGATGTCAACGCGATCGCTCAAGTCACGCACTCTGGCGTCACGAACGATGTGTTAAATTCAAATCGTACGCACGAAGCTACTCGCGACCGTTACAAGTGAGTGAAGTCCAGAGAGAAATGGTGAGGAAACGTAAACCTTGGAGTAAAGGAATACGTATTGTCATTCTATAAATACACGCGCAGATGTAAGCACGTAGTTTAGGGATGATAATGAGGCGAGGAATCAAATCGCGTTTGTTTGTACTTGCTGACAGTTACAGTAGAAGAAAGTAGCCCAAAAAAGTGCAGAGCAAAGTTTCTTTCGTGTGTATCGAGTGTGAATAGAAAATATCTTGTTATATCCCGTGATAGCATCCGTGATTTACTTATCACGATCTACATCACTGGAAGCAGAGCAGAGAGGAACATGTCATGAAATCTTTTTCCCAATTTAAGAACATTCTAGGTAAACGCATTATTAATCGCGAGTTAATGGAACTAGAAAGGATACTTATGAAATTTCATTATTTAGCTGGAACTACAGAAACCATGTCGAAAGGATCACCGTATTTTGAATATAAGTTCCCTAAGCAGCTGGACAAATTCTCAAAGGAGAAGATGGAGCTGGAGACAAAGCTGGATGAGAAAAAGAAGGAACTTCAAGAAAAACAAATGCAAAGGAAAATACATGAATTACAGGATAAGGTCAGGGATTTATCTCAAATGGAATCTCAATTCGAAGAAAAAACACGGAGATTGCAAACGTCCAACAAGGAGAGGGATATACTTGAGAAAGAACTGATTGCTACACGATCAGAACTTGCAAGCATTAAAAGGACATTAGGTAAAATAATTTGATAATAATTATATCTGAATTGCGTATAAGAATTCATGTTTGTGGAGAAAAGTTCATATGGTCCACAGTTATTTTAATTAATACAAGCTCTATTTGTTATTTGATAAAAATTTGACTATCTCTTGGATTAGAGTTAGAACGGCAGGAGAGAAGGGAGCTAGAGACTCGTGCGCTTGGATTAATAAGAGATGCGAAACGCAAATGGGAAAATGCGGAAAAAGATAAAATTGCACAATTGAATCAACATATCGAAGCACAAACTATAAAAATTACATCACTCTGTACAAATAATAATGAAATAAGTTCGCAATTACAAAAAGCAGAGTGCGAACTGCAAACTGCAAATGCAGAATTGGATAAATTGCGTGTGTTTCAAGTAAGTAATGTAATAGTATACAACACAATGTAATGATGTGGGATGAATATGATATAATTGTCAATCAAATAATATTCTTAATTTCAATAAAAATAAACTATAAATGGGATAAATTGAAGGGATTACTTATACAAAATTTCTAATTTATCTAGACGCAATATAAGGAATCCTTGGCGAAAACACGTGAATTAAATAGACAAAGTGTTCAAGGTGTTGAAATTAAGTTAGAGGAGATATCTACGCGCGCTCATAATCAGCTGGCCGATTTACGGGCAAAACTAGATTTTGAAGCAGCAAAAAATACAGATCTTGAGACTAGGTTACGCAATGAGCAAGATTCGAACCACTGTCGCGAGTCAAGATTAAATGTTGCTTTAGAACTTGCACAAAATGAATTAAAAGACTGTCAAGAACAATTGCGTACTATACAAGCCACATTACCAGCAAGAGATGCTGAGATTGAAGCTTTACGTAAACAACTGCAAGAGAAAGCAAGACAGATAGATGATCTGAAAACATCCGAGCAGATGCTCACAAGTCTACAAGAACAATTGGAAAGAATGAATCTTGAAAACGAGCAGTTAAAGCAGCAATTGGAAGTGAGTATCCAAATACTTTACAAACAATCAGTACAATAACATTTTTCTCAATTCAAACAATTTCTTATTAAAGGTTACTAAGTCTGATCTAAATGAAACCATGATGAATTTGGAGCAAAGCGAGGCACTCGCTTTAAATTTAGAGCAAGCAGCGCAAGATAAAGCTACATTACAAAAGAGATTACAAGACTCCTTGAACAAAGAAGGTAAACAATCTTAAGAAGAATCTTAATCAGAAGCAACTAAATTTAACAATATTTCTTTACATTGTTTTGTTATTTAATTGCAGAGGTACAATTGCGCAAGGTTTACAATTTAGAGGAATTATTAAAACGTTTGGAACATAGTGTTACAAAACTGGAAGCAGAAAATGCTAGTCTTAAAGAATTGGATCAGGCACAACCATCTACATCTCATGCAGCAATTACTGATACCGCAAGTACAAAGATCGTTCATCGGAAAGAGAAAGTAGAGAAACTAGAACAACAACTTCAAGCTTTAAGAGAAGAAATAACAGTTGAAAAGCAAACAGCGAAACAAGCTCAATTGGCTCTATGGAAGAAGGAAAAGGAATTATCAGATGCTAACTTAGATAAACGAATAGCTGTGAGAGAAAGTAAGAGAACAGAGGATAGAATCAAAACACTGCAGGAAGAAAAACAGAAATTGCAAGAGAAATTAAGCAGTAAAACAAAGGAAGAAGAGGAGAATCTTAAAAAACTATTAAAAGAATTAGACATTGCAAAAGTGTCATTGAACGATATTACAAAAGAAGCATCTAGGAATAAAATGCAGGCTGATTCAGCACAAAGGGTACATATATATATATAGATTATTTATTATTCTATTTTAAAATTATTTATTGTTTATATTATTTTTAAAAGTTATTGGAAATTTTATTAAAATTTCCTGCTTTAATATAAATTAATGTTTCTCTCATTTTTCTTCTTTCTGTAGAAGCTAATTTTTTTAAGAAAAAGAAATATTCTTCATTTTTATTTTTCATACATTTTTGTATTTTTCAGGCCTTAACCCAAACTAATCATCAGATCGAGGAACTTCAATCTTCGAGCGCATCATTACGTAGAGAATTGGATGCAGTTCGTAAACAAATGCGATCGAATCAAGATCGAGTCGATACTCTGAACGCCGAGAATAGACGTTTGACGCAAGTAGTTGCTAGACATAACGGGGAAAAGACTGAACTCGAGTCTAAAGTCGCGAAATTAGAGCAAGATATTAAAGGCTATGAATTAAATATTGAACTACTAAAAGAGACTTGTACAGTCTTGGAGGAACAGTTGACGGACTATGAGAGATTAACGAGTGATCATGAAACGCGCGAGAATATGCTGATTCAGGATAAAATGAAACTGCAAAGAGATCTGGAAGCCGCTGAAACGAAAGTACGCGAGGCACGTATCGCGCAGAACGAAGAGAAGACGCGAAGATTAGCCGCCGAACATAATGTCGAGCAATTAGAATCCGAGACAAGTGACATAGAAAGCGAAAGAAACAGCCTTATCACTCAGAGGGACCAATACAAGAAACTCGCTCAAGATCTTAGCGCGCAAATAGAGGAGTTGACAACGAGGTACGGTGAAATGGAGTGCGATCTCTCGGAAATGGATCGCGCTTTAGAAGCCGCTAAAGCAGAGTCGAGAGTCGTGAAAGAAGAGAGCAGTGAATACTTGACGAGAGTGCACGAATTGAAAGAAGCGAATTTCGGACTTATGACTGATCTACAGAATAGCATAGATCAATGTCAGGAACTGAGATCGAGGATAGTAGAATTGGAAAACGTCTTGGAAGAGATGAGACAGTTCTATCAGGAGAGAGAGGTAAAGGCTGAAGGTACTCGGCAACAACAGACTAAATTAATCGATTACTTGCAACTGAAATTGGAAGAATGCAGTAAGAAGAAAAAGACTATGTGCGACAAAATACTCGGCAAGCAGAAGGAAAATGTGCCTCCCGTGGGTACGAGCATGCCCGTAGGATATCGTGAATTGGAGAATCAACTAGCTAAGGAACGAGCAAAGGTGAAGACATTGACAGATCAATTATTAATTCAGAAAGCTAAAAGCACCTCCTTCTCCATGTCTGCACCTACCTCCCCTACGGCACCTACAGAATGCGAAAGCAAGAGGATAAAAGGTGTCACAGAAACTAGCAGTGCGTCATTAATCGGACGATTATCTCCGCAAAAGATGGGACACAACATTCCGCATAGATTCAATGTAGGATTACCTATGCGCGCAGGAAAATGTGCGGCCTGTCCGAGGGCTATACAATTTGGAAGACGCGCTGCGACCTGCAGCAAGTGTCAAATCATGACGCATTTGGAATGCGCAGTGTCTGTACCTGTGACTTGTGGTTTACCGAGCGATTTTCCCAAGTATCTTCACAATGTTCTTGGAGACAGCAATGAGAGCTTATCGTCAATAGGAGATAGCGTCCAGACCTTGGCGATAGATCAGCCGGACAAACCCGAAGATGTAAGAAATTATATTTTATTCGCATTAAATTAATTAAAATATTTCTCATTACTTTTATAATTGTGTGTTGTTTTACATGTGTGTATGTTGTGTACAGAATTCGCAAAGTGTAACAAAGTGTAACGAAAATGAAATTTCCATGGAAGGATGGGTGAAAGTGCCTGGTAGATCGAAATCTTGTTGGGAGAGAAAATATTTAAAGTTGGAAGGATCATGTTTGTGCGTCTACGAACATCAGCCGTGTGCAGGGATGGTACCGATCAGCCGTTTAAATTTAACGGAAAACAATGGTTTTAATGTTTCCGAGACGGTACAGCATCCCGAGTTACCAGGAACGGCAAAATCCGACATGCCGTTTGTCTTTAGAATCGAATCGAATTCTGCAACGACTTGCTGGCCTTCGTCTAGAATGGATATTATGGCCCTGAGTCAAGCCGACAAAAGAAATTGGTTTAAAGCTCTAAAGACTGTTACCAGTCAAAATTCGTACACTGTACCCAAATTTAATAAGTATCAAACTATGCTCAGATTAGAAAAACATCAGGTAAGTAATGTGTTGAGATGTATGATAAATACATCGTATCCATTTTACGAAGTAAAACGCCAATTTTTTTTTTTTTTTTTTTTTTTTTTTTTTTTTTTTTTTTTTTATGAGAGCTCGTATGTATTTTACATTTTCCCATACGTGCTGCATCAACTCCATTCGTTTTCAGTTGGATTTGAACTGTGTTGTGGATTTGGGTATAGAAAATGCACTTTTGCTGGGCGCAAAAGAGGGTCTGTTTTCATATTGCGGCTCTAAATCTCAAACGCTTACTACTATACGCGGAGTCAAGCAGATACACCAGCTCTCTTTACATCACCACTTGGATCTGGCTCTAATGATAGCCGGTGAATACAGAGAATTGGTGTACTGCAATTTGCGACTACTGAGAAATAACGCGTTAGCTGCCGATTGTTCTAAACCAGCGATTAACACGAGAAGCGTATTATCTACTTCCGATAGTTGCCATCTGTATCAATTACAAGGCGAGATACTGTGCGCCGCGACTGCGTCTCATGTAACGTACGTAGCTTTTATTAAATTACAGAGGTGTGTAATAATATAATTTTTTATACATTATTTTATATATTGATGCAGATTGTTTAAATGGAAAATCGAAGAAGATTTGGGAAAGTTTGTCGGGCTTCGTGAGCTTGAAACACAGGAGCCTTGCAGTTGTGCCATATTTACGTCGAATCTTCTTATTATAGGATGTCACAAATTCTTCCAGATTGATTTACAAACTTATAGTGTGGACGGTAAACAAATTTGAAATACGTGATATATTTATACAACATAATCGCGATAAACCTAAAATTTTCATTTCTTATGAGATTCTTACGAATAGTATATAATCGTGTAAAAATTGTTTTTACTTTAAACGAGAAATATAATTCTATAAAAAAGAAAATGTACTAATCACAATGTGTTATTTGCAGAGTTTCCAGAAGAAGACAATAGTTCAATTAAAGCAGCACTTACAGATGCAGCTAAACTTGGCATATTTCCGGTTTGCGTCTTGAATATTTCTAATACACGCGGCACGGCGGAGCTTCTATTATGTTATAATGAATTCGGTCTATTTGTGGACGAAACTGGTAGAAGAACTCGCGCAGTTGATCCAGTATGGAACCATTTACCATTCGCTTTCGGTAGTTACACGTTTCAGTTACATAATTATACATGACATTACAATCAATCGATATAAATAATAAATAATTCTATCTAATAAATCTTATATTTTATTTTTCAGCATTCTGCAAACCATATTTATTCATTATTCATTTCTCGTCTGTCGAGGTTGTAAAACTCGATGCAGAAGCGTACAATTCGTCGGAAAAAGGTCCTGAACGTATGTTAATCGAATTATCTAGTCCCCGTTATCTGGGTACGGCGGGCTCAAAAGGAATTTACGTGGCGACTATAAATTCTTATCTTGAATTGCTGAAGATTGACGGTTTTTCCAATATGCCAACGTTGAACGGCAGTTTAACAAGCCTGGACACATTGTACGTCGTCTTTTTCTTTAAGATAAAATTATCGATACAGATAAATTGAAATGTTATAATATATTATATAAATTGCTATAATTATATCTATTTTTACAGAGCTCAAGAAGATGAAAGTAGCTCGGAATTTAGTTTTACATCGAGTTTAATGGAGGCTTTAGATGGACAGGGAAGAAAGGTACACTTTGCTGGAGTGCACAAATATTGAAGTAGGTCTTGTATACGATCTGTTTGATTTAATTTCACAATACTATTTTTTGGTTTATTAGAAACTAGCAATTTGTGTGTATGAAAACACGTTCATACGACAGCAATTATTATGAAAAAGATATCGTCTCTATTCTATAGAAAAAGTAAGAGTCGAGTAAAATAATTAAAAATTACTCTTATCGTGCTTCTCTTAATAGAGAACTTGAATATATATAATAATAGTATAAAAAAATAGAAATAAACGTGTCATGATGAAGATCTCAAATACTCTTGTCATGTTCTTAACTCTTTGATCGGTTAGTTAAGTTTATTTTCTGTATGTGTAACTGTCAGCGTTAATTAATATAATAATTTATTGATTCATAAATAAATAAGTTTATATATAAAATTATTAAATGTACTTATTTATTTATTGAATAAACGCGTTCAAGGTATTTGCAATAAAAAAACCGTGCTAGATGATTTGGCAAAGATATGCGTTGAACGCATTCAGCGCTTCATAAGCGCTTACATAAGGTTAAAGATCAAAGAACCTGCGCGACTTTGTTAGTATTATAAAACCAAATTCCGCAACTATGAATACTATTAAGTTCTATTTCTCATATGTTCTGATAATTTTAATTTCTTCGAGTACAATCCATATTACAAGAAAATATAAATGTAATTTTTATTCACAAACATAAGAATAAAAAAACTGTACTTAAATGATTATATTATATAAATTAGTATTAGTGATATATAACAGCATAATATTATAATATATTCTCCTTGTGTATATTAACAAAAGTCTTATATTTTTATAATTTAGCCTATACAAAACGGAAAATATAAAGATAAAATTAACAAATATGTATATGCATATGCTGTGTGTGTGTGTGTGTGTGTGTGTGTGTGTGTGTGTGTGTGTGTGTGTGTGTGTGTGTGTGTGTGTGTGTGTGTATATATATATAAAACAGCGTATTTTGTCTTACATATATTAAATACAATTTATGTATTTCACTATAATTTGTTTCTGAAAAATTATTAGATATAATATTGCTGAGATCTTTATATTAAGTTAACATTATATATCAAGTATAACGCTCACTATAATATAGCGTTATAGTCTTATATACATCAATGTTACAATGTAGCTAACAGAGGACAATAACAGGGCATGCATTATGTATTCTACGATATATATTATGCGATATCCGGTAACCCTTGACTCTTTTGTGTCGATACGATGGCGAATATTCATTATTGGTGATTGGACTGTACGAGAAAAGACCATTGTGTAAAAGAAATTTCGTTTACGATTTATTACAATCGGATTCAATATCGTTAATCAATGATATGCTTTTTTATTTAATTTGACCGGATCTATTGGATACTTATCGTTTTAAGACACTTTTATAATAATTTTTTTAGAAATTGTTACCGTTATTTACATACAAATAAATCTCGTAATCGTAAAATTATCTCAGGTAACCGTCATTACGATTTGTTATTCATTCACTAATTTATTATTCATGAATTACATCGAGAAGGTTCTCGGGGAAATTCGGGCAGCTATTCTGCGATTTAAAAAATTAAATAACACTTAAGTAATACTTATAATATTAATTGTAACATTTATAATAAGATAATATTTGAAGTAAATGACTTATTCTTGAAACATAATAGGATATACGTTTATACCATGCAAAATAACCTGCGCAAATGGAGGAAGTTCAAAGTAACAATTAATGAAATTCATATTATAAGGTAGGGGTATTCTTCGTTATAAAGAGTCGTCTTGTCTTTCAATCGTGATTCGTTGTTCATAGTTTGTATGATTAGCGTGTTTGTTAAGTTTTTTCTCCAACAAATCAAATTATCAAATCTTTATGCGGTGCAATCAGGATTAATAGAAAAACTAATTACAAATATTGCTCACATTATAAATTGATGAGATAATTCGATAACGAGCCGACGGCAGCGTTTTCTCCAATTTGACGAGATTCTGAAAGACAATTCTGAAAATGTCTGAGATATCTACGACTAAATCGACGAAGAGAGTTTACAAGGCGCCCGAACCTGGGGAAGAAATTGTTATCTCTGGTATCGCCGGTAGATTTCCGGACTCCAACAATGTGGAGGAACTCAAGACCAATCTGTTGAATAAGGTGGACCTGGTGTCGGACGATGATCGCCGGTGGAAATTGGGTGATTAATAAATTCAAGTTTTAATTATCAAATATAGATAGATATATGTCGTTATATTATTAGCGTATAATTATATTATATATCATTCCATATTTTTTCCCATTCAAATATAATGATTAAATTATCTAATATCTATTTTTTATCCCAGCATTGTCACATTGTATAATTAAAAATCTCCGAATAAGCGTGACAACTTATTATATTCTATATGTATTATGTCATTTTACGAATGTTGTAATTGCATCGGCAGATCATCCGGATATCCCTCAGCGAACCGGAAAGATTAACAATATCGGCAAGTTCGACGCGCTGTTCTTCGGGGTCCACTTCAAACAGGCCCAGACGATGGACCCGATGTGCAGAATGTTACTGGAACACGCTTACGAGGCTATCATCGATGCAGGAATAAATCCGAAGCAGTTACGCGGATCACGAACGGGTGTCTTTGTGGGCGCGTGTTTCTCGGAATCTGAGAAGACCTGGTTTTACGAAAAATTACAGGTAAATCCTTATCGCAGTAGTGTTATATAATATACATCTTACAAAAGATGTGCGAATCTAAGAAAATTTGAGTAGGAATTTATCTTTTACCAAATTATGAATTTTTGGATCTTTGCAAAATCTAGGATTTATAATCTATTTCTTTATTTTTTTTTCCACATATTTTTCTATATCTTTTACTTGTTATTTTAATAAGATGCGAGAAATTAGGCTTTGTACGAGACAAATTATTTTCCAAGCTGAATTCTTTTATATGCGATTAGATAAACGGTTTCGGAATTACCGGATGCAGCAGGGCCATGATGGCGAATAGGATTTCCTATTGGCTAGGAGTAACTGGACCATCTTATACTTTGGATTCCGCCTGCAGCTCGAGTTTGTTTGCTCTAGAACACGCTTACCGGTGCTTACAAGACGGTCAATGCGATGCCGCTATCGTAGGGGGAGCGAATCTATGTCTACATCCCTACGTATCGCTGCAATTTTCTCGTCTTGGTATGATCTCTTCGCTGTCTCGTTTTTTAACGCATAATTATACTTTTGTATGAATACGATCTGTATGGATGCGACATACATGGGATACAAACATTCTCGTCTTGACTTTTTGCTGTAAAAGTTTATTATAGAAACTAGAATATCAATTAAAAAGAGACATTTGAATACCAATCTAGACGACCATGCTATTATCTTCTTAACTTTTATATATATGTATATGTATAACTATACACACATAAAAGTTAAGAAGATAATAGTATGTGATCGTATATATGTATATAACTTTTCAATCGACTTATCTGCGCAAAAATTATAGTATAAATATCTTATAAGAAATAAAAAATTATTTCTTCTTTGAAACAATATACTTTATATATTATAGTATTTTATATTATTTTCGGGCGAATATATATTTCGTATTAATCATGATTAATAATGATTGCAGGGGTTTTGTCGCCTGATGGTCGCTGTAAAGCCTTTGACAACGACGCAGATGGTTACGCTCGCAGCGAGACGGTCTCCGTTGTATATCTGCAAAAGGCGAAGCACGCGAAACGAATCTACGCAACGGTCGTCTATGGCAAGACAAATTGCGACGGTTTCAAGAAGCAAGGCATCACGTTCCCGTCGAGCGCGATGCAAAGTACTCTGCTGCAAGAATGCTACGATGATTGCGGTTTGTCACCGAACAGTCTGTCCTACCTGGAATGCTACGGTACTGGCTCTAAAATCGGCGATCCTGAGGAGATCATTGCGATCGATTCTATCTTCAGTAAAGGCAGAAAGACCCCTCTCCTGATTGGTTCGGTCAAGTCGAATCTAGGCCACGCTGAGCCCGCTAGCGGTCTTTGCCAAGTTGCCAAGGTGACTTTGCGCTTATGCCAAAATTTTTTGAGATTCTTAGTTAAAGATAATGAAACTTAAAAAAATGTAAAGCAATAATTGCGAAATTATGATTGAAAATTAAAAAATTGTAATAAATTTAGATTTTAAAGCTATATATAATATATATTACAATAGAGAGAGTTATTATACATTAAAATTAAAGATTTAATTAAATGTATATCAAATGTTGTTTAAAATTAAAAAGTTATTTATTATACTTGCAATTATTGCAACTGCAAATATTCGAACACATAAAAGAATATTTCAACAGATTTACATAAATTCATCAAGTTGTAATATTCATCGTAGGTATTAATAGCGATGGAAACCGAAACAATCCCGGCTAATTTGCATTATAACCAACCGCGAGAAGGCATGAAAGCTCTTGAAGAAGGCAGACTCAAAGTCGTCACTGAATCGACACCTTGGAAAGGTGGTTACGCGGCCATTAATTCCTTTGGTTTCGGAGGCGCCAATTGTCATATCATACTGAAATCCAATTCGAAGAAGAAACTCAATAATGGAGCTCCATCCGATGATTTACCGAGATTGGTAACGGTGTCTGGACGTACTGAAGAATCTGTCAAAGTATTCCTAGACGATGTAAGTACAAGTAATAAGAGAATGTGAGAGGAAGTAAGATGCCGAGAGAGAGAGAGAGAGAGAGAGAGAGAGAGAGAGAGAGAGAGAGAGAGAGAGAGAGAACACATCGCAACAAAAATTATAAATGTAAAACGTAGAAAATAAAAAATACATTATTGATATAGATGCTCCAATGGTAAAATTACGATGCTACGATATTTTTTGAAACATATTCTTGTACGACTCGGCAAGAATATTTCCTGGGAAATAAATCAGCAAAGTTTTCAATTAGATCCATGATAGGTTCTCGAAAAAGTTTCCTTTCGTCTTTTATAGATCGAGAAGAATCCAGTAGACATTGAATATATTCGCCTACTGCATGACATACACACTGACGATATTCAAGGACACTTGTATCGAGGATACACGATAGTCGGGTCGAAGACGGCGGAGCATCCCACGCGGGAAACAGAAAATTATTTGGGAACGACGAGACCGATCTGGTTCGTGTTTTCCGGAATGGGATCGCAGTGGGCCGGCATGGGTACGTACATTGTGTAATTTTTTTTATTCTTATATAAAAAAAATACAGGGATAATTATATTTTATTTTGTTTATATTAATTCTCAATTTTTTTTCATTGGAAATATAGGCATCGATTTGATGAAATTCCCCGTCTTCGCTGAAGCCGTTCAGAAATGTGACGCTGTCTTACGGCCGCGCGGTGTAGACCTTATTAATATTTTGACGAACAAGGACAAGTCTATCTTTGACAATATCTTGCATTCGTTTGTTGGTATCGCGGCGGTACAGGTAAGTTAAGTACAATTATGACAATCCCGACATTACTTCTTCTAATAAATTATTGTACATTGCGAAAAGATATCTCGATTGTATAAAAGATGAAAAAGAAATTATTCGAATGCGTTTCTTATTGTTCTTTATCGTATTCTGACATAGTATGAATTTTATAGATTGGTTTAGTCGATCTACTCACATCGGTGGGCATCGTGCCGGATAACATTATCGGTCATTCTGTCGGAGAGCTCGGTTGCGCTTACGCAGACGGAACCTTCACCGCCGAACAAATGATCCTATCAGCGTATTCGAGAGGTTTGGCGTCCATCGAAACCGAAGTAATTTACGGCTCGATGGCGGCGATCGGTCTTGGTTACGAGGATATCAAGAATATGTGTCCACCGGATATCGAAGTAGCTTGCCATAATGCTTCAGATAGCAGTACTGTTAGCGGACCCGCAGAGTCTATGAAGAATTTCGTTGCCCAACTACAGGTAACTCAAATAGAAATTGATAAAAAATGAATTTTAATATGTATATATAAATATATATGAGCTTTTGAAAGTATAAGTCCACTTTTTCTTGTAAACAAAAATAATTATAAATGAAAATTTTATCTCAATTTGTAACCATAGCAATATTATCCATTTTCTCGAAAATAGACTTACACCACTTTCAAAATAAACGGCTCATATATATATAATTAAAATGTAAAGCTGCCCAATGTTACTAAGAGAAAAAGAGTTACCTGGTTAACATATAATAATAATAATAATAATACACGCAACATTTATACATATGTATATGAAATGTTATCGTGATTTCTAGTTGTTTTCTTGAAACACATTTGCTTTATTTAATTAAGCCTATGTATATCCTAACCAGGCTAAGGAAATCTTCGCGAAGGAAGTGGCCTGCAGCAACATACCCTATCATAGTCGTTACATCGCGCCCGCCGGACCGAGACTGTTGGCATACCTGAGCAAAATAATCCCTCAGCCGAAACCACGCAGCCGGAAGTGGTTGAGCACGTCCGTGCCTCGCAGCAAATGGTCCACCGCGTCCGCCAAGTTGTCGTCCGCCGAGTACCATACCAACAATCTGCTGAATTCCGTACTGTTCGAAGAAACTGCTCGTATGATCCCGAAGGACGCAGTGACCATTGAGATCGCGCCCCACGGCCTCCTGCAGGCGATCCTGAGGCGATCTCTCGGTTCAGAAGTCACGAACATTGCGCTCACTAAACGCGGCCACAGAGACAACTCCGAGGTTGTTCTGCAAGCGATCGGAAAGCTCTACAACAATGGATTACAGCCGGATATCTCGAAGCTCTACCCGCCTGTTGAATTTCCGGTTAGCCGTGGTACCCCGATGATTTCGCCTTCCGTTAGGTAAGCTTTGCCTAGTTACTTGTTGTACAAACTTGTTGAAAGTTTTCACTTGATTACACGTGGGTTACTATCCGTACGTTCGATTTTCTGAAATAAGCTGGCATTGCAACAAGTGTAAATTTGTCCCAATTTTCCCGCCTTTCAATGTATCAAAATGTAACTGACGCTCAACTGCTATTTGCAGAGTATCGATAAGAGAACTAAAGAAGGAAAGCTGCATGAAAATTATTTTAAAATCCCGCTATTATTCTATTCTGACACACATTAGAAGGCTAAATTGAATAATTTATCTCCAGATGGGAACATTCCGACAACTGGTACGTAACGACGTTCAAGATGCAAAAAAAGGTCACTTCCGGGGAAAGAATCATTAACTTGACGCTGGCGGATGCAAACTTTGAATATATGGTCGGCCATATCATTGATGGGAAAAACTTCGTACCTGCCATGGGGTATCTTGCTCTGATTTGGGAAATTCTAGGTTTGCTGCAGGCAGAAGTATATACAGAAATGTCGGTCGTCTTTGAAGATGTCAACTTCTTACGTACTACTCAGATTCCAAAGGAAGGCGAGGTTCAGCTAACGGTGATGGTTCAGAAAGGTATTCTCTTTGTTTCTATCTTTGAAATAACGTACGCGCATCAAGTTATAGAATAATGTGGTGATTAATAATCACCGGCTAATATTGACATCTCTTATATATAAAATCCAACAGCCTCTATTTAACAAATGATTACTATCAATATAGAGTCAATTGTATATTATTTTATTTATATAAGAGAATAATTCTTTAAATTTTGCTATTACAAATTTATTTATTTATTTTTAACGCTTTAATATTTTATTTAATTATATGATAATTATTCCCGCAGGCACTGGAAGATTCGAGGTATCAGAAGGTGGAACTGCGGTTGTGAGCGGGCTGATTCGCGTCACAAAGAACCCCACGCAGGAAAAGGTACCGACCGCACTTTACCCGAAAGATGAAGGCGAGGAGGAAGTGATGACCACCAAGGATATCTACAAAGAGCTAAGACTGCGCGGCTATCAGTATTCGGGCCTCTTCCGTTCTTTGAATAGCGCATCGATCTCAGGGAAGAAGGGACACATTGCTTGGGTGGACAATTGGGTGACGTTCCTCGACAACATGCTGCAAATAATGATTTTGGGAATGGACACAAGAAATTTGTACGTCCCCATGAAAATACAAAAGATCGTGATCGATACCAAGCTTCAACATCGGGAGGCCCGAAAGCAAGATTCGGAAGACAAACGTAAGCTTTTTTTATACATCTCTTTTCTACGCAAAATTTTTGCATAGCATTTTTGCAATATTCCGATATAGCTATTATAATTACAAACACACTGCAACTCTGTTTCTCATCGCAGAATTCCCGGTACACGTGTATAAAGAATTGGAGACTATAGTATCGGGCGGAGTTGAAATTCGTGGCGTCAAGGCTATAGCCATATCTCGCCAACTGCCGGCTAGTGAACCGGTCCTCGAGGAGTACAAGTTTGTGGCATATCGCGACGGAGCGCAGATATCCCTGCAAGAGGCGATCAGATTGGCCACGCAAATCGCGATCGAGTATCATCAGGCTATTAACGTCAAGACCATCGAACTGATCGATGATTCTGATAACGTGACGACTAATGAGTTGGCGTCGCCTATACTCACTAAGATTCTGGCTGATTTACCCTTGATTCAGGCGAATGTTCTTCTGGCAGCACCACCTAATCGATTCGACGATGACGCCTTATCGCCAAATGTGACCTCTATAAACTCTCTAAAACAACTGTCCAACGAAGAGAACGCTTTGCTCGCTGTTGGTATCGGACTCCTAACAAGAAATAAGAGCGAACAACTGGAGCAGATTCTAACGAAACTTCGGAACGGCGGTTTCGTGTTGACACGAGAAAGATTACCCAAGCCTGAGAATCTCTCGGCGCTCTCGAAATACAACTTGAATGTGATTCTAGAGAAAAATACCAGCACTGAGAGCATCATACTCTTGAAGAAGAAAGAACAACCGATCAGAAAAACAGAGATTGTCCGTATTAACAACAACAAATTCACCTGGCTCGAGAAGTTAAATTCGATTATGAACCTGGAAAACGAGACTACCGATAATACGAGGATAATACTCGTCGGCGAGAAAGATCCCGAGTGTGGTTTGCTGGGCCTTGTGAACTGTCTGAGGAAGGAGCCAGGCGGAGAAATGATCAGAGGCATATTAATACAGGACACTGAAGCTCCCAAGTTTTCTCTACAGAACTCTCTGTACGCGAACCAGCTTCAGCTAGATCTGCCTATTAATATATTGCGACCAGGAAAAATGTGGGGGTCCTATAGACACGAACCAGTGTCGAGTTTATCGAAGTTGAAGCCTGTCTATCATGCGCTTGTTAATCAAACGGTATGTAATCCAACTGAGATTTTCAAAAGTTATCGTATCTTTTATATACATATTATATACCATATATACACATAATATAGTATATATAATATGTAATTGTAATCTATGTAACTATATTATATAAAAATAAATGTAAATGTATGTGTGTGTATATATATATATATATATATATATATATATAGCATATAATTATGCACTCTTGTAACACCTATGTATGGAAAATAGATACGCGGCGACTTGAGCTCGCTTCATTGGATCGAGGGTCCCATACGTCCTGACATTAATCAAAAGGATTTGGTTCATATAGTCTACTCGTCTATCAATTTCAAAGATGTCATGTTCGCTACAGGAAAACTTGGTCTGAACACGACCTCGATTAGCACTCGATTCAGTGAATGCTCGATTGGCTCGGAGTATGTTGGTATCGATACCGCAGGCCGTCGTGTAATGGGAATTTGTGAAAATAGGTAATATTCTTCTGTTGAAAGCACACTTTCAAAACCACACAACCATGCATGAGAGCATTGTTTAATTATTTACTTGCATCGTTTAAAAAACAAAATGGCATGGCGTACGTTATAGTAATATAAAAGTATCATATTTTTAAAAGTTTAAAAAAAAAACATGTTTTAAAAGTTTAGCTTTGATTATCAGTTTATACTTAATCATCATTAATTAGCATTACGATATCTTTTCCTTAAAATATCATCGATGCATCGATTCCGAAACACCTTGGAAGTAGATTAGTATCGGTACGATTAACATATACTGTATGTTTATATATTTTCAGAGGAATGTCAAATATAATAGTACCTGATAGAAACTTATGCTGGTACGTGCCTGACAGTTGGTCGTTGGAGGATGCAGCTACCGTACCACACGTATACGCAATGTGCTACTATGCATTATACATAAATGGCAGCATGAAGAAGGGAGACAAGGTACTTATTCATTCCGGCGCTGGTGGCGTTGGTCAAGCGGCGATTCATCTCGCCCTTCATGAGGACTGCGAGGTCTTTACTACCGTAGGAACGCCCGAGAAACGCAAGTTCATCCGCGAGATGTTTCCATCTATCCCGGATGATCATATCGGTTGCTCGCGCGACATCGTCTTCGAACAGATGGTACTTATGCGAACGCGCGGCGCCGGTGTAGACATCGTTCTTAACTCCTTGGCTGATGAGAAACTCCAAGCGTCGGTTCGTTGTCTCGCGCAGGGCGGTCGTTTCCTGGAGATCAGCAAATCTGATCTTGTCTCGAATCATATAGGAATGATGGTCTTCCTGAAGGAAGTCAGTTTTCATGGAGTTATGCTGGAGAATTTGTTCAATACTAATGTGCAAGAGAAAATAAAT
Source organism: Lasius fuliginosus (assembly GCA_949152495.1). Taxonomy (NCBI): domain Eukaryota; kingdom Metazoa; phylum Arthropoda; class Insecta; order Hymenoptera; family Formicidae; genus Lasius; species Lasius fuliginosus. The sequence continues at coordinate 396,694 of OX424444.1, read as the reverse complement.
CTGAAAAACTATTTGACCGAGGGTTTGAAGAATGGAGCTATTAAGCCGCTCGTCAGAAAGATCTTTGAAAGGAACGAAGTGGAAGCGGCTTTCAGATACATGACGACTGGAAAGCACATAGGCAAAGTAAGGGGAAAATTAATTAATACGATACTATAATTCTCTAGTTATCTTTTAATTCTCTCAGTCAAATATTGCAAGATTAAATATATTCGAAGAAAAGGATTCGAATTAAATTTCTGGTAAAAAACTAAAGTTTACGAGAAATAAATTCCGAAAATTAATAAATATATCAAAATATTGCATGTTTTTTTTATAGGTAATCTTAAAGATTTGCGACGAAAAACAGGCTGGAAAGGCGCCTATTCTTGCTCAGCCTCAATATTACTGCGACGATAATAAAAGCTACCTTATCCTGGGTGGACTAGGCGGTTTTGGATTGGAATTGGCCGACTGGCTGATACTCCGAGGTGCCAAGAACCTAGTGCTGACATCGAGAACAGGAATAAAGACCGGTTATCAGCGTAGTAGGGTCGATCTATGGAAATCGTATGGCGCGAACGTGCTGATTATTACGGGCGCCGATGCTTCAAACCGTAAGGATTGCGAATTTATACTAAAATCCGCAGAAAAACAAGGTCCGGTAGACGCCATCTTCAATCTCGCCGTGGTACTGAAGAATAGCATTTGTAAGAATCAAACGCCAGAATCGTTCGAGGAGTCCTTCAAGACGAAAGCTCGATCCACCAAGACGCTAGACGAGCTATCCAGAAAGCTGTGTCCGCAACTTCGGCAGTTTGTAGTATTCTCCTCGGTTTCCTGCGGACGAGGAAACGCCGGGCAGACGAATTACGGTATGGCCAACTCCGTGATGGAGAGAATCTGCGAGCGCAGAGTGGCGGACGGCCTGCCGGGATTGGCCATTCAATGGGGCGCGATCGGCGACGTTGGCCTCGTCGCCGAGAGGCAAGAAGACGACAATAAGGAATTAGTCATCGAGGGTACCTCGCAGCAGAAGTTATCCTCCTGCCTCGAAAAGCTGGAGGACTTTTTGTTGCAAGATCGTCCGGTAGTGTCTAGCATAGTGGTGGCTGAGAAGCGTGTGGGAACCTACGGTGCTACCAGTGTTGCTGAGACTGTAGCGAATATAATAGGTAAGATTATTGTTATTGTTATCTTAAGACAGTTTTCGGACTTGTGCAGGGCAGAAATGCACCTGTTGCATCTCCACTAGTTACGCAGCATTAGATGAGGATGTTAAATCTGCCTTGTTGTTTCTACCTTGATAGAGTCTGCTGGATATCCTTGATAGAATATTGATATGAAACTTGATGATTAATATAGAAACAATTCTCTTAGAAATCAAATAAGATCGCCATATGTCAATTTTTAATTATATTTCTCTGTACTTTTTTTTTGCAGGTGTAACAGATATAAAAACTGTATCTCAGCATGTATCGTTGGTCGAGCTCGGAATAGACCCGATGATGATCGTAGAAATCAAACAAACGTTGGAACGTGACTTCGAAGTCTTCCTCACTACGCAAGATATTCGCACCTCGACTTTCGCCAAACTGGCTGAGATTCGCGGTAGAGACGTAGAACGGGAGCAAACGCAGATTGACGAACAGAAGGCCGATATATCTGGCATGCAACTGTTGATCCGGACCACGGGTAACGAGAACCTGATTCCCGACATATGTATGGAATTACCGACTAGAAAGGATTCGCGCAAGCTCGAGGTATTCCTCTTGCCGGGCATAGAAGGTTGCGGACACATATTTAATCCATTGGCATCGAGAATCAGACCGATAGCGACGGTCTTGCAATATGGCACGAATAATATCGGGCTCGCTCATGAAAGTATAGCAGAATACGCCGATCAGCTTTTACCGGTGCGTATAGGAGAGAGCACGAACGATAAATAAAATGAGATATTTGTTACATATTTCTTTGAAAGAATGTATCGTCAGATATACAGAAAAGTGTTTGTTTATGCGTTTCTGATTGACATACGCGCTTTATTGGAATTTTCAGTACGTTTTACCAAAGGTGGAAAAGCAACGAATTTTCATTCTAGTGGCATATTCGTATGGCTCATTAGTCGCTATCGAATTGGCGAGACGATTGGAGAATCAAGGCTTGAACGGTCGATTAGTACTGATTGACGGTGCGCCTGATTTAATGAAAGCGATGATAGAGCAACATTTACCATATCAAACGCAGGAGGAACTTCAGAACAATATTTTGCTCTACTTCATGGATAGCCTACAACCAGCCGCGAGCGGAAAGGTGGATTTTTATCGTTGACTGCTAAAATATTTCCACTCGTCTATTAATCTTCTTGTTTTATTAACATTTATTTCTATTTTGCAGCTACTTTTAGATTTGAATAAGTGCACGACCTGGGAGCAGAAATTGGATAGCTTTGTATCGCACCTAGCTTCCGATAAGATATCACCTTTCGTTGGAAACCAAAAAGCGCTATGCACAACTTTGTACAATCGTATCCTTGCTCTTCAAAAGTACGACGCATTGTCCTTGTCGCAGATTCGATCGCCTATAATACTCTTGAAACCTACGCAATCATCTGTCCATACGGATAAAGAAGATTATGGTCTGTCCAAGGTAATCTTTTTTTTTTTAATATCGGGATTTTTAAATTTTTGAATTCGAGACTTGGTAATACCGTACAAAAATGTATAAACTAGTATAAAGTATATAACTATAAACTATTTTTTAGATTACGCGAGATAAGGTGGAAGTGCATTATGTTGAAGGCAATCATGTTACAATGTTGGATAGCGATAAAGTTATAACCGCGATCAACGGAGAACCGTTGATCGATCCTAAGGCATTTAGGAAGCTCTTATCTGAAGATCGGCCACTCGAATACGACGATGAGCATGAATATACGAGAACCTAAATTATAGCTAGAACGTATTCTCTTCTAATACGTATCTGTTATATCAGAAAAAGAAAGAAATACATACATGTGCAATTTGTAAATATTTACTTTAGTTTAACAACTGCAGATGGACTGCTTAATAAATAACGAGCAATGGTTAAAAATCTTTTAAATCTTTTACTTGGGATCATAACTTTAACAATATATGTAAAGGTCAAGATCATCTGCAAGTATTACACTAAAATAAACATTTAGGATGCAATTTTTTGTTGATTATTTAGATAAATCTAAAACTGTAGAAAATATCTAGATGATGTAAATTTTCTATCTACAGGATAAAAAATTCTTGATACAAAGTTTATTTACGTAATTATTATGTTTGGATTAATCCTTCTCGTAATTCCTTATTTCGATGTTTCTCTCGGTAAATGCAACAAGCAAATCATGCGCGCGCATCGTTAAATGTATTTTCTTTTAAACATTTTTACCGATTTTTATTAAGCATTTATCGAAAATAAAAATATCGAATGCAATTAATTACAAGCCAAATTATCAATTAGCATAAAAAAGAATGCAAAGGGTCTGTCGTATAATTCATTGCCAATTATTTGTAAAAAAAGCAATCTAAACATGTGTTCAAAAAACAAAAATAAGACACTTGGAAAATCTGAAATTCGTTTATAGAAACCTAGTAGATAAAGTAGCTAAAGACGCGAAAACTTATGCTTATTTTAACATTCGGAAAAGATATTAAAATTCTGAATACATGTTTTATTGTGTCACAATCGCATTTTAAAACTAGTATATGTGTATTCAATCACTCACAATAAACACTCGTTATATGTTACTATTTATCATTTAATAATTAGCTTTTATTCGCTCAATAACATTGCACGCAAAATATAAATCGAAAAGATATTGTTAGCGATATATCATAAGTAAGATCTTCGTTCTTAAAATCTCGTTTTATTAAATAAATAAAAAAAAAGGATAAATCGAAAGTGATAGACATGTCTTTTGTTAAATTATTTCTCGATTTCAATATATATTAATTCAGTATATATAGTGATTATATGTAAAAATAATTTCTTCCTAATAATAACAATTTATAGCTATTCAATATTAATTTTTTATATGGCTATTTCATATAAATGATATAAATAAGAGACTGTGATACACAAAAACTGATAACACACTTAAGGACATACATATAATAATAGAGAAATATATCATATTTAAATAATAAAATCATAATGAAGTACACCGAAGCGACATCCAGAATAATGGAATGAAAATAATAATGTGTCAAATTTATGTTTCAAAAATTGAATTCCAATTCACATTCAAATTTACATTCCAATATTATCATTCAAACAATTATTATACAAATAGGAGATAAGTCATATTGCAAAGCTTCACATATACTTCATCCCTTATTCTAATCTACTTTACATCTTACAGATTACTGAAACGTTTTCAATTTAGAATAATATAATATTTATATTTTCTTATCTTTAATGTATATGGAGATAAAATGTGCTGTACTAACTTAAAGATTTTCACAATTCCATTGGCTCGAATGCTGATAGGGCACTTGATGCGTTTAAGTCGGGGGTAGCATCGTTGTTGTTATTATTGTTATTATTGTCGCCCGATGTACTCGGGATTGGCGTTGGAGTATCTCTCGTTGGCAGGATACGAAGATGCCTATTTGGTGGCTCCCATAAGACTAAAGCCATGGAAGGCCTCTCTCTGAAAAAGAAAAACTAGCCACATTTAGCTCATTTATCAAAAAAATAGTACATTTATTACGTATATATATTTTTACGTCTTCCCATCCTTTCATGAAATATAGAACATTGTATTTTTGTAATGTCAGACAACTAATGGCAATTTATGCTTACAATTTAGATAGAAGAGTCGATGGCAAGATAGGTTCCTCCTGCATTCGCTTGAGTTCCTCTGAAAGGACTAATCTCGGATGTATGCCGGTCAGCTGCTCACCATTTGTATTTCTTCCATCATCCAGATCCATATCCAATTGCGTATGAGAGGAAGATGACGTGGAAGTCGATGGCACTGGGCTCTCAGTTTCATGAATGGAACTAATGCGCAAACTTTTGAAATGTGCAGTCATTTTTTCTTCTGTTATAAACTGCTTATTTCGATACCTGTTTAAGACAGTGACATAATGTAGGATTTTACCATATAAATAATTGCATTTGAACCAATATGCATTTAAAATGTACAGCGCTTACATATCTATAACATCTGACGTTTCCAACTTTCTTTTCTGATGGATTATCGGTCCAGAACTGGTTTCTCCGGTAAATCTAATCAATTCTTGTTGTTGTAGGGCTGGTACGCTCCATGGAATGGTTATCGGTGGTACCTGTGGCATTTGCATCCAAGATCCAACTTGTTGCTGCTGCGAATTTTGCTGGTTCATCATCTGTTGAAAGATGGACTGTGGCGTACATAAGTGTGCTCCACCCATGGTATTCTGAGAGAGACAGGAGACATACATACAAATAACAAAGACATTACACTCAACGAGAAAAGAAGATTATCTCTACAACATCAAAAACCGGTATAATATCTTTGTCCATTTAAATTTGCCTCAAGACAAATCGAATCCGCTTACTGTCATTTGGGATGTATTTGGTCGTACTCGAAGTTTCCAATTTGAATGGGAATTTCGTGGATCCAGGATATTGGACGACTATCTAAAGGAATACATATATTAACGTCACATCTATTTTTTTATTTAATTTGCAGGAGTTACGAAGTCGACGACAAATAAATAAACACTCTGCTTTGACTGACATTAAATCGTTTAAGTTGGACGCTAACCTATCGTCTTGGAGGAGCTCTGGGTCACAAATAGTCACGAATGAGCGTCGTGTAACTTATCCCCGTTATACGAAGAGTCGTACGTATACACGCAAATGCATCAGTGTGTATCGCAGGATACAACAATCGATTTTCATTTTATTTTATGGTTGCGTCACTAATCTCGCATGTCCCGATTTCTTTTTCGCAAAGAATACAACAGATCGCGAGTTTCTCTCCGCCGAATCGTTTTGTTCGTTCCTAATACCGTCAGTACCATACCAAGTTTGTATACACTATACAGTCTATGACAGTCCGGTACACAGAATCGAGTCTCTATTGCTATTTTTAACTATTCTACTTCCCCTCTCCACTCCTACCAACTGTAGAATAATATCGTTGTGCGCATGATCAATCTAAATTGAACTATATTCTTTCTACGCATGCGTAGTCACATGATAAATTTATTCAGTGCTTCAGATTTTTCACTAGACCAAGCGCGATTGACCAATCAAGGGTGCGTTCTAAAAATCCTATCCATAGGGTAAAGTAGCATTCAATTGACCAATCGCGACAAAAGGAGCAAAGATTTCTTTGTCCTGATTGGTCAATCCAATGCTACTTTACCCCACTAGTAGGATTTTCGAACGCACTTCAGGAATTTCTATGTCCATAAAATCAGAAGTGAACTATATCGGTCACGTGACGATACAATGGCAATCGTGCTAAATTCAAATTTTTATATATATAGACACATATATTTATATAGACACGTATACGATGTGCGTGTCGTGTATGCATATACGAGGGTAGTTCCAAAAGTACCCGACCTAACAAAGAAAACACAAAAAATTTGGGAAAAAAATTTTTATTTCTCAACATAGTCTCCTTTCAGCTCGACACACTTTTCCCAGCGATGTTCAATAGCTTCGATACCCTGTTTATAGTGAGAACCGTCGAGCGCCTCAAAATAGCCATCAACCGCATATTCCACCTCTTCATCGTTGGCAAATCTTTTACCACCGAGCCATTTTTTCAACTTTGGAAAAAGAAAATAATTCGAGGGGGCTAAATCTGGCGAATAGGGTGCGTGAGGAAGCAATTCGAACTTTAACTCATTGATTTTGGCTACCGCGATAACGGATATGTGAACTGATGCATTGTCTTGATGAAACAACACTTTCTTTTTCGCCAAATGCGGCCGTTTTTTCTTGATTTCATCACTCAAACGCTGTGATAAGTTCGCATAATACTCGCCGTTGATTGTTTTTCCTTTTTGAAGATAATCAATGAAAATTATCTCACGCGCATCCCAAAAAACTGACGCCATGACCTTGCCTGCAGATGGAACTGTCTTCGCCTTTTTTGGAGCCGATTCTCCCCTTTCAGTCCATTGTTTTGACTGTTCCTTCGTCTCAGGTGTGAAGTGATGGACCCATGTTTCATCCATGGTTATGAATCGACGCAAAAACTCGGCTTTATTGCTGCGAAACATCGCCAAACACTCGATTGAAACATCCTCACGACGCTGTTTTTGTTCCATTGTGAGCAAACGCGGCACCCATCTTGCGCACAGCTTTCTCATGTCCAAATTTTCAGTCAATATGCGATGTACAGCACTTTTTGAAATGCCTACCATGTCTGCTAGCTCGCGCACTTTCAATCGATGGTCATCCAATATCATTTTGTGGATTTTCTTTACCATTTCTGGCGTGGTCACCTCATTTGGTCGACCACTGCGATGTTCGTCTTCCATATTATTAATATTATTAATGTAATAATATAAAAAAAATGTAGTTTAAACTCTAACGGTGTAAAAAAAATTTTTTCATTCTTTTTCCTTTTTTTATGATTATTAAAATTTTTTTATACATATGCAAATATATGTTGTATGATTATAATGAGGACTAATAATATTTGTTAATATTAAGGAACACAGTATAGCGAGGTGATATATATCGACATTTTTCTCGGGATATCTGAACTCGATCAATACTGAAGTTCCGAGAAAAGATTTTATTTTTAGCTAATGACTTAGGATATCTCAGATTTCCAGTGTTTGGCTTTCAATGACAGTAATGAAAAAAATGCGCATACGTTCATCAGCGATATATAGAAAAATACTTCAACTTTTTGTTGTACACGCACATTACGTATATCTAATAATGATTCTTTCAATTCTTTTTACTTCATATCAATCAATAACAAAGATATATAAAATTCACAGTTATAACAATAAGAATGATAATAAAAATATAATATTTTTATACGTTTAATATCATATTAATCATAACGTTATATAAAAAAATATTAAAATATTTGCGCATAATAAATTTAATTCTATGTGTATGATAAATATTATTTTTATATGTGTACCATCTTAATCTTCTATACGTTAAAAGAACCTTTTTATTCACTCACATTTATATTTATAATAATATGTTAAAAATATTTTCCCGATATACATATATATTATACGCACATTTTGATAAATATATATTATTAGATTAGAAAATTGTTAAGTATGATAAGAGTATAATCTCTTATAGAAGAATTAAAAGTAAATACTTTGCAATTACATTTTATTTACAAAAAATATATATATGCATATTTTATTTATGTATAAAAAGCTCTCATGTGTAACGGAAAATTCAATTCTAATTCTCGTGTTATAGCTAGAATGCTTGTCACATTGTTACAGGATTTTGTCAGCATTTTGTCACGCGAGTGGCCACGTAACTTTTATTATACATGTATACGAAGATTGCATAACTTGTTGTTTTTCGGTTTTTCTTCAATATATAGTTTGACTTTATACCACTAACTCGTTCAAAGTTTATTTACATATATAATATAACATTACACACACACATACATACACACATATATATATATATATATGGATTAAAATTTGTTGCTAATGTATAAAAGTTTTAGAAAATCGAAGAAAAAGAATATTTGAATAATTTTGTAAACGCTCGATTTTATGCGGGAATTATTTTAATTGAGAAACGAAACGTGAATACGTGCTGTTTCAAAGAGGATCGAAATGTAAACATCGGGCACGACGATAAAAATGTACGTATGTACATCTGATTTACAACAAACGTATATTTTTTGTATGCTAATCGTTACGCTAAAACCAGTTTGATTGAAAAAGGTCAAAAGCGTGAAAGGCGGAGAACCTTTTCCCTCGCGAGACACATTAGCTCAAAACTTTGCGCAATATCGAATTCTTCACAAATATTGCGACATCATATTGTTTCGCTGCTGAATGAAACGATTCTCGTACCTCAGTTTTATCAGTTTTACTACCAAGAAGATACATTTCCGTAAGAATATACAATAAATGCAATTGATTACTTGTGCGACTTTTCATAGAAGATAATTTATTTTAAATAGACTAAAAAGAATGTTATTACGCAATTACAGCCTAAGCCTTTAAATATAATTTCATCATTTTTAAAATCGTTATTCAATAATATTTATGCAATCTTAATGCATGTACATAAAAAATACTGTGTGTTTTTAACATACTTGACGAAAATATCAAGACATTCGAGTTTTCGATTATAAGCAATTAAGAAACGAAAGTCTCTTATCGTGAATAAATATTTAGAAATATAGATAGATAAAAAACGGATCGAGTTTAAATAAACTTATACTTTGATTTAATTTACGAAAATGTTGAAAATATTGAGAAATTGTGATAAGCGTTCGTTGCCGAGGAGGGCAAACAAACACTTTAGATTTGTTGGATAATTATCCAATAGATTATAATTTATCAAGAATTTTAAGATCGCGAGCTGTAGAATATATTGGAGAAAAATTTTCTGTGTATTCTGATTAATATCTGTTTCGATCCTTCTTCGTAGCTATCGTGCTACAAACACATCGCACGTACATACTATAATATATATAAGCGCATGATGAGCCATTGGAATATTCTACGTTATACAAATAAAGGTGCGCGAACGAGTGTCGACGAAACCTTTTTTTTTACGCCGCTTGAATATAAAATTACCGACTAATTGTAAGAAGCATAGTCCAAGTTTAAACTTAAAACTCGGTAATTCCCTCTTGCAAACAAAAAAAAAAGAGAGATAAGATGATCGCTACACTGTGCTTTACGACAACATCGTTATTATCATTAATATACCAGATTTCTGTATATTCCAACACTTACGTGGTAGACACGCATACAACGCAACGCGCGACACGTATAAGCAATTAATTCCGCCTGTCAGGAGAGAACGGCTCTTTCATAAATAATACCGTTCGTCTGTTTCGCGCCGTATTTTTTATCGAGAAGTATGGTAATTTTTGTATGGTAATACATCGGGACGCCCTTATTAGCGATCCCGGCATCGCAGACATTGGAAAAAAAAAATCGGTATCAGGTAATAAGCGAGAATACTCGTGATAAGGATTTTACACGGTAGTTTGTATTTTTCTCGCTTTATCTCTGGAAAGATTTTCCGATCGACGCATCTAAGCCTATCGTTTGATGTTTCAACATCATTTAGCCGTGCCCGGAAGATTTGTCTCGCCTTATCACTGTTATAAAGACAAGGAAAATAAACGTCATTGGCCGCGCAACATTGGCATCGTCTCTTATTGTTAGCGAGACGCACGTGAGAGAGGTGGATTGCTACACACACACACACACACACACACACACACACAAACGCAACGCCGGGAGGCCGCACACGGGAGTCGGTTATTATGCCGTAGATATGGCTCTCGATAATTAATACTATTGTTATGATTCAGACAGGTATACGTCATGTCCGTGTACCTTGACTAGGCGATTCTTCAGTCTTCGCTCGGAGCTCGTAGCGCGGTCTTCTCTGATCTTCAGAGAGTCTTCCGAGGAATGCAAACACGTTATCCGCCGACGTCTTTAAATGTCATTTTGAGGAAATCCGAAATAGCGTATCGTTGCGTATCGCGGCGCGTCATCCTCTGACGTTCCAAGTTGTGCAATTTTGAATCGGAACAATAAATTCCTTCGGTATCGTTAAGGTGCAATTATAATCCAAATTTATTAATCCAAACGGATCAGTGGTCTCGCGCGATCTGTGCACGCGGAAATCTGTATCCGAACGATAAATAAGAGTGAATTGTGTACGATGTAACGTACCTTGACATACCTGCATATCTTGACTCGCTTAATGCCTTTCGAAAGTGAACCGACGAACGCAGGAATAATGTGAGCCGCCGAATGCGTAAACATTCGGAGAGGTAAATATTTTGTTTCGTTGTACGTGCAACTACACCACCGCTGTTTAGGGGAAATCCGTCCAGGATGAACGCTCTCGTCGATGGTGTTCAGCAGGAGAGGGCGAATATCGCGAGATTAAACGCGAATACCTACGCGCTCGGCGATACCGGGGAAGATGCGACGAGAGGCAAATTCAATAAATCAACTCAGAGCGATATCTCTCTGTGGAAGTTTTCTTGCGGAAACGGGCAAAGATCCAGACCGACGTCTCTCGGGTACTTCGGGTCGTCGACGAAGCAGATTCAGATGAGCGAGTCGAGTTTTTCCACGCATAGCTCGAGGAGTACATTATATCCGGTTCAGAGCGAATTGGTCTTATCGTCTAGAAATAGATACAACAACAATAACAACAACAGATATGTATCTCTAGATATGAGATCGATCAACAGCATCCCGTATCAATCCTCGAGCAATCACATCTTGGGTAGTAATAATACGCCGTACACGTGTTGCTGTACGTGTCCGCAGGTCTCGCCGATAACGCCATCCTCGCAGCAAACCGAAGAGCAAGACGGACCCGAGAGCCTCTCATGGAGGAGACTCCACATGAGCAGGGCTAAACTGAAAGCAACTGCAACCACATCCGAGCTCCTTAGTGGATTCGCAATGGTATAAACACAGTTACACATATTAGTTATATATAACTGTCGTATATAAATAATAATATCAAAATGTTTAATCCATTATCCGCCACATTGTCACGTTTCTGTGACTTTCTTCGGGATCTATAATCTTTATGAAAAATAATTTAGATCTATATTATCGTGCGCTCGATGAAGTAACAATTACAAGCATTTGATATGATCTATATTAATCATTAACAAAAATATACAGAGAGCACACACACACATATGGGAACGCAAAAAGAATTTGCTCTAAATATTTTATTAAGTTTGCCATGTATTAACAGAAAATAGTGTTCAATGGTGCATTTAAAATTTTTTCTTATATAAAATATAAATATTGTAAAAATATTACATAATCATTTATATAAATATTTTAAAGTATACATTTTTTTTACCTTTTTAAATTTTAAACAAAATTAAAAGCGTTTTATTTTTCCTTAAGCCATGGCGATTAATAGATTAATTTTCCTTGTCTACGTATAACTTCAGATGTGATTTAAAAATTGCGCATGTATCCATTTTTTTGCTTATTTAATTGCGTTGGCCGTTAAATAAATTCAAAGTAAATTGCTGCTACAAGATAAATTGTATAAAATTCGTTGCGATTCGAGAGAAAAAAATATGGAAACAAATATTCTCTTACTGTCGAGATAAATTTTTGCAGTAACACTTTCTCCGATAAGATTTACGAACGCGAAATATTTTTAATAAATTATGATTTCTCAAGGATCATTTAAATAGAATTGTTTTTCTGGAAATGCACAACTCGGAGAGAACGGGCTGTGTACGATTACACAACCCGTTTCCTGAAAATGGTTAAATTGACGTTGACGACAATTCTATGTAATCTTCATGTACATCTGTAGTTATATAAGACAGATATCACTTTCTTTAATCTGCTTCACTTCTCGAGATACCTGTAAACATCTTCTACGATGCTGCTGACGAATTGTCGTCGAATTTATTTTTGTCATCGTGTATATTTGAATTTCTTCTTTTTTTTCTCTTTCCTGATCCGATTTAGGTGGCGATGGTAGAACTGCAAATCAACGAGCCGACAGCGGTGCCGGAATGGCTATTCGTGATGTTTGCAGTTTGCACTACTTTTCTGGTATCGGTGCACATCTTCGCGTTGATGATAAGCACGTATCTCTTACCCAATATCGAAGCCATAAGTAAGCTCCAAGTCTCGCGTCTTATAACGGAGTCACCTCACGAAAGAATGCGCGGTTTCATCGAATTGGCTTGGGCATTTTCCACAATACTGGGACTGTTTCTCTTTCTAGTAGAGGTGGCTATTCTCTGTTGGGTCAAGTTCTGGGACTACTCTTTTACCGCCGCCACTGCCAGCACTGTGATAATAATTCCTGTGCTCATAGTATTCGTCGCGTTTGCCGTTCATTTTTATCATTCTCTAGTAGTTTACAAATGTGAAAGTGCAGTATCGGATATGAAGGATCTAGAGAGTATAAAAAGAAACTTGGACAACGTGACGATGGGGCAAACTAACGTATAAACTCTCCCGAGATGTGATACGACAATTTATGTAATACATATAATCGATTATCCTGAAAATGCGAGGAGATACGTTAAACTTTGCAGATGATGAGTAAAAATTATATCCTGTATTGTTATTCAATTGAGAAAAGAAAACACGATATTTTTAATGACGTTGAGAATGACACGTAAGAAAAAACACATACAAATTTGTTATCAATAACTTTTACTTTTCAAACGCGACCACATACGAAAATGGTCAAGTTTTATTATATATAAAAAATGTACATAGCTGTACACATGCAAGTCAAGAATTGCAACAGTACAAGCAAGTGCTTTTTTTTTTTTTAGTATGTTACCTATAATATCCAGCATTTAATAATATTCTGTGTATATACGGTTTAACTCTTGATTTTTTTATTTAAACCTATTCCTTGATCATTTTGTTTCTATCATATATGTCATGTTATTAATATATAGTATTTTTTTTTTCTCATCACTTAGTTTGTGGAAAAAATGAATGACAGTTGTGAGTGTTCGTTTTATATACACTTCCTGAAATTTACATAATGAGCATTTTTTACTTGTACAATCCTAGTCAATAAATAAATCATCAGACTTTAGGAAATATACAACGAAATGTGATTTGTTACATATATCGAAACAAAAATGAAGGTATACACAATTAATGTACCTCTCATTCTTACCATAAACTAAGTTGCAATCTTACTATAAACACTTTCTGTAGTAATATTATGCCTTAACTTCTTTTGTACAAAAACATTCATCGTTTGAAGGAGGAGTCTCGTTATGAAAACGAATCGAGAAGTAGAATTATTTTATTATATAACAAAAGTATTACGATCCTGTTGTGGTATAAATTATAAATTGTATTGCACTAATCTACATTTGAAAACTTGAACGTTTTCTTAAAGATACACTCTACATCGTACTAATAAAAAAATTCATTGCATTCGATTAATTTGCTTAACGAGTAAAATCTCTTCGTAGGGGCACAAATGTTGCTAAGTTTGCGCCTCTTTCTCTGTCGAGGTTATTCGTATGTACATTGGAAGAAAAAATTTAAACATATACATTACAGAACTATAAACGTTATATCGTAGTGTACGTAATTTGTTCAAAAAAGATCACATACTGTTGAGAAACTGATGATTTGAACACAGCTAAGCGCTCTTCAAAATATAACAAAATATATATAAAATAAATTATTTTACAAATGCGTCTTTATAAATTTTTTAATCGAATAACGGAAGTAATTAAAATATATTTTATTACTTATTACTTGTGTATGTGTGTGTATAAGTAATTATAATAAAATATAAAAAATGATTTATTTAATATACATATGAGATAACGATGGAAAACAAATTTTGCTTGTGCTATGGACAGGTAGACAAATGAAGAATGATGAAAATTAAAAACATTGTTACAAAATTAACGGGATGCTATTCAATGGTGTTGGAAACGTCTTCTTTGTAATTTAAATAAAACTTAGATTTTTTTAGTATAGATTTTTCTATATTACTGTATGAGTAAACAGATTAAATTTGTTCCGATCACTCTTACTATTACATTTTTTTCGCAAATTCTGAGGATTGGAAAAAAAGTATTTTTCAAAAATTTATAATTTTTATCTTAAAGAACATATAAATTGTAAACTATCATTCTGATGTGTGTATGTATGTATGTATGTGTGTGTGTGTGTGCGTGCGCAATTTCATGTTTTTATATTATCGTATTTAGCAAATTCTTAATCTGTTTTGTGTGTGTAATATATATGTATAATGTGTGTGTGTGTGTGTGTATGTACAGTGGCGGCCAGCTACTTAAGACCGCTTCTTACAATTAGTTTAGGGAATAAATGTGTCTCACATTTCACAAATTTCAGTCTTGGCATATTAAAGTCGTAATTAAGATCTTAATTACGACTTTAATATTCAAAGACAGAAATTTGTGAAATGTGAGACACATTTATTCCTTAAACTAAGAAGCGATCTTAAGTAGCTGGCCGCCACTATGCATGTATATACTAATTCGCTAAATACAATGATACAAAAATGAAATTAAATTCAGATCATTATTAAATATCTAATTGATTTGTGACTATAAATATTTTACACAACTTATTTTAAAGCAAGGGACAATATGAAAGAGCATTTATTATTCTACCTTTCTTAGACAATGTAATATTATTATATTAGAATATATTATGTTATTTCATTTAATCTAAGATACTATAAATTGATCCAAGAGAAAGGTAGAATGCAAAAAATTATTTATCTTTCAGAGAAATCACTTAATAAATTGGCTTTCGTACATATTATCTTCAGTCTTGTCCTTAAATAAACATATAAAGTCTTTTCGATAGCCTATCCATAGCAAGAGCTCGTTTAGAAAGCCTTTTCGTTTAAATAAACTTTCCTGTAATTATCTTTAACAATGCACAGTTTCATATTACATCCTACTTACACGTTGAGAATGACAATGAACTAATCTCCTCAGAAATAAAAATAGTTTGATCAACAAACAAGCAGCAAAACAAAACGCAGTATCGAAAAGCGTGCTATTGATTACTGCAAATCGCAAAGTCGTGCCCATAAGCTTATAAAAATTATATTATATAATAAATATATACACAATTATTTTAGCATTATTACTTTGCTCAATCGAGTTTAAACCAACTTTAAACAAAGTCACAACCTACACGCACGTGTGTATATTAGATTCTTATCCAAATGTTCAAATAGTTTATAAATTATTCTATTCATAGAGCTATACATATTTGCAAGTAATTCGATATCGATTGAGTA
This sequence comes from Lasius fuliginosus, assembly GCA_949152495.1. Classification (NCBI taxonomy): domain Eukaryota; kingdom Metazoa; phylum Arthropoda; class Insecta; order Hymenoptera; family Formicidae; genus Lasius; species Lasius fuliginosus. The sequence continues at coordinate 380,716 of OX424444.1, read as the reverse complement.
TAGTGAATCAAAATGGTATTCTGCAATGAATCTTGTAACTATTTGTAACTGAATTTTATACAAAAGTAATTTATAGCTGTTCAATAATTTTTGTTTGACTGAAAGTAAATATCTCGAGAATCTATTAATTGTCATGATGATAGTAAAAGTGAAAGACCATTTTTCATTCATAAAATCAATCACATGATACATAGTTTTTACCTATTATGTAGTAGCTTGAAATGACAATAATTACTGATTGCATTATCTATTTATATGCACAATATCTATCCATATACTCAACATCAAGTTAAGACACAGAAAGAATGCCAATAATATATGTGTCATTTGGCATTCCAGAAATATTCTGAAAGGATTCTTCGACCTCTATTGTTTCGGTAAAAAGTTGTTTGCACCGCTAACATTATACTCGTGTGACATTATGTTACATTTATAAATTATTTTTATGCAGTATATGTATTTTTACACTAGATAAGACCGCAAATAATTGCATTGACCCTTAAATCTGAATTGTCCTCCGTATTGACTTTAAAAAGAATGTAAACGTATATTGCGCGCGCGCGCGCGCGCATGTGTGTATAGAAAAAATTACTTACATTAAATGACATTGATGAAAACAAGGACGTGAAGTTATGTGGTAATGAATCTCATGCAAGAATTTTGCCTCCAATACAGCGCAATATACAGCAAGCCATGACTCTTGTCAAACGTCCATATGTTTAGAAGGTTGTTGAGATATAAATGGTTCACTCCACATCCGACGCAAATCTCCCTGAAAAAAAAACAAAACAATTAACACATAAACATAGTCTTATGTATCTTGCATTATATTTTGTGCAATTTAACTTTTAAAAAATTTGATTTATAACACAATATTATAATACAATGTTTTAATGTAAATTATTCGATATAAGATGTATTCCGGACAATATTTTATTTCTTTTTGTTATTCTTTATTTTTATCTTATCTCGTTTTCTTTATCTTTCTATTTTTATTTATTTATTTATCAATTTCGAATTAACCTTCTCTTAGATAAAAAAAGATAAAAAGGAATATTATCATTTGTTTACAAGTTTCCAATATTTTCAACATTAAATGAATAAATACACACATATATATTTTTGTAATTAATTTTTAAATTACAAGTTTATTAAAGTATTGTAAATTAGAAATATATTTTACTATTCTTCTTTGTAGCATTGTTTCTAAAAGGTTCTCACTTACAATCGTTAATAACTTGAAAATTATTGATTTCTTTCGATATTTTTTTAAGAAAAAATTGATTTCAAAGATTGTGATCAAAGAATACATAAAAGTAAAAACTAAAATATCTTGAATAGGATATATATAGAATTTATATGTAGAGAAAAAAATAAAGAGATACCTTCAAATATGCCATTGTGAGTAATGGCAATAAAGTGAAGGGCACAAGGTACAATAAGGCAGGCTGCGCAGCTTTGAACACCTCAGAGCTTACAGTGGCGGTAAGTAGACCAAGAAAATAACCGATCAAAGAGCAATGAAAGTAGCTAATCCGGCTGAAGTGGCGCGGCGGTGGTACTCCAGTTTCACAGCCACCGGGCAATAACTGAGTCTTCTTGTATGCATCATATCGCAAGACAAAACAGAGTAAAAGGCCCGGCATAACAACGTCGCCGAGGCCCAACATCGAGAAATGTCCAGCTTGATGCATCGACGGAAAAACCAGTTTTCCGGGTAAAGGTAATTTTGGCGCGGCTCTCGCCACGCTGCCCAAATGTAATCTTCTAGCCACAAGACTTACTGGATTATCCGCAGGTCTAGTTGCCACCTGTTAAATAACAAGACGTAGTTTGATATTATAATTGTTAAAATTGATCCTATGGGGATAAATATTAAACAGATACATTGTGCAATTGGGTTTACTCTTACTTTACAATGTATCGTTGCAATGTATTATTGCAATGCAGAGAATAACATTATGAATTTTTATTCGAATATGTTACGAGATGTTTCTTATCAGAGCTAGTTATTCTGTACAATGTATTTATACAGTAAGATTTGTAAAACTCACCTTAACCATTACGTTTGTGCTGAATATGTAGGATGAAAAGAAAACCCAGAAGACATCGTAGATCAGCAGCCCGGTTAATAACAACGTGGATACCTTGAGACTAGGTAGTCGAACAAATGCGATAAATGCCACACACAGGCCCATACCCATCGCATCCATCAGCAGCCAATGTCCGGTCAAGACCCAGATGCATACTATACTCACACTTAGGGAAAACGAGAGTAGTTCCGCGCCCGTAAATCTCCCGCAAACACCAAAGGATATTTTATTACCGTCGGAACATGGTCTAATGATGTACTGACACATGGGCAGTAAAAGAAATGCCAATGCAACTGTGGCTATAACTGTAAGTAAACGACATAATTTTGATTATATATCACAGTTACCACACGGATGTTTCATGTCAAATTTGAACGATTAAGAAAGGCAGTCTTATGATAAAGCTCATTCTAAATTGAAAACTTGCTAAAAACTTACTGGCTGTACAAATTGCGAGAAGCATCTGCATACTGTCGAAAAAGAAGAACATGACGAGTAGAGAAATGGAAGCACCGAGAGGTAGACAGAGAGCATGCATCGTATCTAGAGTTTGAACTCTTCCTCCGTTAGCACCGTCCGCACCGCCAGCGTTACTGTTACTCGTAATCCCAGTCAATAGGTTGCTACGTTCCTTCTCCTTTTCTCTTTCCCTCGCCTCTTGCTCCATGTTTAGAGATCGGAAACTACCGTAGACTATCAGTAGGATTGATATTAGAAAAGTGGATATCCTAGATGAATCCATTATGGAATAAGCCCTGTAACGACAGTGACCGACAAGCTGAACAAACTTGTCAAAAAAGAAAGGATACCAACACAGACACAGTACACCAACCATTGGTAGTCGACTTGATACGTGGCCATGTTTAAGAATGCCTGGCCCTGCAGCACTCGGCGCTATGCAAAGACACCTCCTGACATTTAGACGTCTTTTGTCGAAGTGCTTTTCATTCGCACTAACCTATATCAGAGATCATCTGCTACTGGAAAAGAAGAAGAAAAAAAAAAAAAACGTAATAGCCTGTGCCAATCCTTGGAGATTACGTGCGCGGTTAATCGCAGCTGTGTCGAAAAATCGAATAAAAATTATTGTACAAAACGTACCTAGTAACATTCTCCGAACTCAGCATTATTGGCAAATGGAATTAGGCCTTTGGAAGCTTCGGGTCACCCTCTTGATGAGGCGCGATATAAGGAAAAAACAGAGACAAGATCCTATGATGTTGTTTACAGTGTTGACGGTATTGCGGACGGGAGACGAGCTTGGCGCGTGACGAAACGATCGAACGACATGATGCGATTTTGCGAGATTCGCGGGCTCGCCGACATACAAAATAATCTACGAACACCGTTGTTGCGCGGTGATAAGATCGCAATGGGATCGCGCGCGATTAGCAGAAGGCGATCGTCGTACCGTGACCGTCGTGTCGTCGGGTCGTGGCATCTCCCGCGATTCTCGCGTCCAAAGAAATACACGTCGGCTGGGATACCACGGCACCCGAGCGTCGTCGCCGAGAGCGCTAGACCAGCGATACCACGTTGAAATTTTCGTCCACGCGCGTCAAGTGCCGCACCAGAGGACACGCAAGAGAACGAAAGCTAGAAGAAACGGGGACAACGCGCGAACAACGTCGACTCGCCCGGGACGCGAGACGAGACGAGACGCGACGAGACGCGACGCGACGCCGTAGTATTCGAGATGCGCGTCGAAGCGAGGCGCGCACTTAGCGTAAACCGTAAACGTCAGGAACAGCTGATCTCTCGGGGCTATTTACACCCTCGAGCGTCGCGCGGCCGTTCCTGTGCGACAGACGGATTTCGCGTAGACAGTCGTCCGTATAACACGGCAGTTCACCATTTTGGTAAACACACGGGTCACGTGACCTCTCTCGCTCCGGCCCCAAGAGATCGCTACTCCCTTTACCCTCGTAGATCGTACACGCGAGATTTTTCTCGCGATTCGCACTCGCGACTCTCACCTGGGCGATCCGAAGTCTGGGGCCCTTATGCGGGACGTCGCATCACCTCATTAGGCCTCCGCCGAATCGTTCCGCGAACGAGAGAAGAATACGGGACCGTACGACGACGACGACGACGATAACGATGACAAAACGATGACAACAACGACGACGACGATGATGACGGCGATGACGGCGATGACGGCGATGACGGCGATGACAGCGATGACGACGACGATACGTTGAATATCTATCGGCGCGCGAGAGAGCGATCCACCATACTACGTACAATACATGTACATTACTACAGTGTACTATAATGAGAACTAGTAAGAGGTACTGTACGTGGGTTAACTGCTGCTTGACAGGCGCAGATGTGCCGCAAGCGCGTCTATTAGTCGTTGGAAAAATGCCTCGCCTACTTTTACGCGGTCGCACGCTGGAAATTTCTTCAATGTAAGGAAATGAGAAAACGTTCTGTTTGTCTCTAGAACGTAGTCTAGAATTATATTCTTTACACATTTCTCTATTTTTAGATTATTTAGTTTTTACAAGTAATCGAAAGTTTAAATATTTGAAAAAAAAATCGGGAATATACACTTGCGTACAAAAATCTCGAGTATGTAATATATATTATATCATCTTCTATAAATGAATTATAAATGTAAGATAAAAATGAAAAATGTGTGTGAGAATGTAATGAGAAATTTTTTTAAAAATTCCAAGTAAGAATCTGGACATTTCCGACTTTTTAAAGTCTATTCAAACAAATATGCATAGATGCGTAATGTATGCATAAAGAGATCAACCAATCAAGTGTCTAATGTATAGGTTGCCACATTGCTATCTTCCTCGTACTAGACGAAGATGATTGGTTGATTTTTCTTTGCATATGCAAATTTATCTGGATAAGCCATAGACATATAAAACATATAGACGGAACAATATTTATAAGCTATAAGTCCGATTGGTCTATTTTTGTACTAGATCAAATATGGCGGAAATAAATATGACACCATATTCAAAGATTGATGATAAATATTTCAAAGATTTTTCTCAATTTCTTACTCATTTATCAAATTATCTTCATATTTTCATTTTGGTCCTTTTTACAAAATATTCTTCTACGTGTAAGGGAGCGTTTCCACTAGGCGCGTCACGCGTCGCGTCATGCCGCGCGTCACGAGTTAAACCAATCAAAACGTTCCATTTTATTATAGTCCAATATTATAGTCCAAAATGGAACGTTTTGATTGGTTTAACTCGTGACGCGCGGCATGACGCGCCTAGTGGAAACGCTCCCTAAGACACGAGTCATTGATACTTATAAATGACATGAATTTATGCATATATCGGAGTATATCTAACAAAAAAAAAAAAAAAAACACTAGTGCAGATGCTAGCAGGGTTCAGATTTTTATTCAATGTGTATATCTATTTAAATTTTGCCGCGGTAAAATACAAAATACGCGGTTTATATTAATACACTCAAAGATCCATAGAATCACAGTTTCATCTGGATTGACGTTGTGCATATATACATATATAATGTGTGTGCGCGTGTGTTCGTACGTGCCGATGTTCAATCCTATAAAGTAACGTGCGCGTAAATCGCGAAGATGTCATACACGTATCCGTGACAGTGGTAATAAAGGTTAGGTAAGCTGTCAGAGCGAAGGAGAAAAACGTGGCACATCGCGTCGAAGGTGTGAATTTTAGAGGATCTGTACTATCCGGCATCGGTATCTCGCGCGGAAGTATCGGCCCGATAATATCGCCGGTTGTGCGTCGCGCCTGTCGTCCGCTTCTACATCCTTACGTGCGCGTACACAGGTGTACACATACAACGAGCGTTGTGTATATATATATATATATATATATATATATATAATATACAACCAGCGCCGCAGCACACTTGGCGTTGGAGGGAGAGAGGTCCCCTTCCACGAGGAATAATCAAAATGGCGGCTTCGTACAACGCGGGTGATGTGTAGGCTGCGGTGTAGGCAGACATCGGCCCGCATCGTCGTGATCGTCTCGGAGAGACGCGAAAAAGCGTGAGCGTCAGCGTACGCGTTAAACCGGATAGCATGGGCGACCCGAAGAGCCAGCACGGCGGGCAGGAGATGAAAGGCTGGCTTTTCAAATGGACGAACTACTTGAAAGGTTATCAACGGAGATGGTTCGTCCTGTCAAACGGCCTTCTGTCGTATTACAGGTAGTTTCCTACGTGTCATCGGATCTTACCTCTATCTATCTACCTACCTACCTCTGTCTAACCGCCTTTATCAAAGTTCTCCGACTTTTCGCGCGACCGCGAGGTCCCTAATTACGTCTCTAGACACGCTCGTTGTAAACGTTATAAACGATCGATCTTGATACGAGATCGCATGACGGCAGGCTCGCGAGCCTGCTGTCCGCGTTTTTTTTTTTTTTTTTTTAATTTTTATTTTAATTTCCAACGATGGTCAACGTCAGCCTCCGACCGCGTGGAGAAAGGAAATCTGGAGACACGTCGAGTAGCAATATGGAGCTGTTCTCCGTCGCGATTAGGTTATGTGTGCGTATGTGTGACGGTACTTTTTTTTTTCTTTCCTTTCTGATTGCTCCCGGTCAGAAATAGCCTGGCAACAGCTGATCAAATACATATGTATGTATTTGAAGCGCTGTTTATCTAGGAAAACGCATACGCGACCACAAATGTCTACGCGACGGATGATAACGCGCGGATTGTTTGCGGACACAATGTACTTGATTGTTAATTGATGGTATTTACCATTAAAACGATCGAAATTATTGCGTCGTAAGAAATTAAAGAAGTGGGAAAAATTTCGGTGCGATTTCTTTTTTTTTTTTTAATTTTTTTTTTATAACGCATTTAATTCGACGAGAGAAAGAGCGCGGGAAACAGCTCCTTATTATCCGTTTCCAAAAGTCGATCACTGCGTTCTTTGTGCCTTTTTATAATCCCCCCGAAGAGTTTGCGATAAGAGATTGCATTGTAGCAAGAGCGTATTAGAACGAGAACTTGGATACGTTTAATAATACGTATTAGAAAGAGCGCATGTACATAATCGGGCTTTGCAGTTTCTCATTTCCAAACGCGATATGATTTTACGAGTATCGCTTTATTCGAGTATAATATCCAATCGATCACTGTCTACTTAAATATTATTTGACGATATTCATCTTCGATTCTTCTACTTGTTTGCAACGTCAATCAAAACACGAGACGCGCGAGTCACACGCGCATATAATTTCCGTTTAATTTCCGGAGAACGGTCGAAGTATCGCGACGATTACATAAAAGCGTGACAAAATCCTTTCCAGACGATATACTGATACAACATTGCAACTTACATCTACATGATGCGTCGCAAAATGTAGAAATCTCAGTGATAGAAATTCTCAAATTCGAACTCTGAATTTGTAGTCGATTAATGTTTGACATTATTTCAAGTCAAAAAGAAATACTTATATTAAGAATTATTTATGATTGTTGAGATTAACAAAAATTATATAACATTTGCATTATAATTTTCGTATTATTATACACTCTCGAGAGAATGCGGCTTAAAAAAAAAAATTACAATTCTATTGCAGATGTTCGCATTTGACGACGCATTTTTTTCGTTTATCCGCATCGAAGAAATTTTTTATCTTCTCTATATATTTTCCTCTCTCTTTTTTTTCATTAACTTGCGAGATTTCTCATTGAATCGTTTAAACGCTTCATTATCCAGTTCGCAGCATAGATTTCGCCTCTTTGTGATTCGCTATTTTTGACAATTTTCGTCAGTTTTGTTCTGGCACAATTTCGTTGGAAAATTAATTAAGTGGAACGATAGAGATTTTTCATTATTACGAGACGAGCGCACAAATAACGATGGTCTAATGGTCGTGTTATTCCTTGCTGTGGAGCAACCGCGTTTTTTTTTTTGTTCCGACAGACAATTATGCACCGGCTTCCTAGGATTTTTCAGTTTAATATTCCGCTTTGGCACAGTTTGTGTGATTTGAGTTTTGCTCAATGCCTCTTCCCCGAAATTATTATTCTGGAATGTATTTACGAATTTTCTCGTTGTTTACGAATTAATTATCGATTCTCTCGTAAAGGCTTCTCGCACGGCAACACACAACGTGCACGCAAAATCACGCAACTCGTGTGACAAAACTCGAGTGAACTTGTATCACACTGTCGATATTACCGATTTCTTTTTTTCGATCTAAATGCCAACTCGAGGAGAAGCGAAAGAAGCGAAACGCTACTCTTTCGTCTACGTAACTCGTCTAAGCAACAACGACAACAAACAAACAAAAAAATTTCAAATAATAAGCCTTGCAATGTTACACAATATGAACGGGGTCTATTTGTTTTATGGATTGTTTAGGGCTGAACCGACAGGGGGGCCAAAGATATCAACGCGACGCAAGCGGAGGACTGGCAGAGCCTCCGAGTAAGTAAAAAAAAAAAAAAAAAGAAAAAAGAGAGAAAAAGATAACGATGTGTATACGAAATCGCCGAAATATCCTGACTTCCCTCTTTTAGCGAATCTGTAATTAAAAACGGCTGAGGACGTTGAAGTCTCCAATTTTCATTTTTGTTACTCAATTATCCGTCTCATACACACAAAAACACCCCCCACCCCCCTCACACACACACACACACATACACATATACCCTATTACATTCAGCTCTACATGTTTACATGCAGTTTTGTGTGACTTGTCCCTAATATAATCTCATCCGCTTTCTCTGTACCTATTTGTGACATGTAAGCGATACATTTACGTGTAATCTGGAAATTAAATGCCCTCTAATATGCTAAATATGCTAAACTTGTACACTTGTACTCTCTTGTATGCCTTTCTTTCAGTCTCTCTCTCTCTCTCTCTCTCTCTCTCTCTCTCTCTCTCTCTCTCTCTCTCTCTCTCTCTCTCTCTCTCTCTCTCTCTCTCTGTGTGTGTGTGTGTGTGTGTGTGTGTGTGTGTGTGTGTGTGTGTGTGTGGTGTGTGTGCGCGCGCGCGCGCGCGTGTGTACGTGTGTATAATGCAGCCACGTTCAAAGAAACGTGTAGCTTTTTTATGTTAGTCTGGTGCCGTTCATTCCGGATCGAATCTGTTTTGTTCCTTTTGTTGATGTAGTGGTCTCTGGGCAGTAACGATCGTTATCGGACCGACAAAGTAGCTGCTAATAAAGTCTCTAGATTAGACAGTTTTTTATTTCTTTTTCGGGCGAACGCCTCGAAAGTTATATCAGCCGCGCAGATAAAATTATCCGTAGATTGTCTTTCATTTCCGAGTACAATCGACATGAAAGATTCTGTAATCTCTTTGTTAGACACAATAATGTTTATTTCTTCCTTCTCTCTCGTCATCTCTCATCGTATATTTCTTTGTTCTCCCGATTAATCCTTGTATTCGCCTAAATTTTTTAACATAATATTGTATTTTGAGATAACTCATCAACTACACGACACTGACACGATATTTATTATTATATAGGGTGTTTATCTTTGTGTTTTCTTTTAGCCTTTAGGATATTTGCATAAAATCGATTCGTCTATGATAAGTTTAATTAGTTTAACTTTGAGATGCGTGATATTCAACATATTTGATAAGAACGTTATTCTAACAATAAGTTCATCAAAGAATCTGTTGCTCAAATAAAGGTAGCGTCAGGACACCCTGTATAAATATTGTCCACAGATATCGAGTCGGAGAATGATTTGATTTTGAATACTAAGTAAAAAAATGAATTTGATCAGCGGTATAGAGTCGCAACAATTCACGATTAAGCAAATTCAATAATGACTCTCTATTTTTTTTCGATAATTGTAAGTAATTAAAATAAATGTAAAATTAGCTTATGGCGAAAAGAGAATTTGTCAGTTTCTATAGAAAATTTTCAGAAAAGAGAATTGCCGAAAATTACGTAACAAGCTAACGCGCGAGCGGTTATTAATATTGTCATTTTGGAAGATAAGTATACAAGATATGTTTTTCGCAAATCATCTGGCGTATCTGAAATGGATCGACAAACTTAAGCGAAGCAAATTTTTATTTATCTTAAGGATGGAAAGAAGATCGTGTAATCGTAGAGATCCGCATTCTTTTCGAGCTATAAATAGCTTTGTCTCTGCCGCAGACATTTGTAAGAATTCCCAAGATTGGTAGAGATTTGCGCTTGAAAAAAACTTGAATATTGTCCTCCATCTTTTCTTTTAAAGGAATTGTTGAAAATAATTTTTTTCCTACAATGAAAGAGTGAGAGACGCACAATCTTAGAGATTCAAATATAAATTGATAAAGAGAGATTTACTTAGAGATTTTTACTGTTACATTAATGTTATATTCTTAAACCAGCATATTGAATCGCAATAAGTATTATTATTATCTATTATTAATGTAAAATTATACGACGAACATAATTATAATATTATTAATGTAAAAAATAGATAGAATATTTACATTTCTAACTTTACCAGGCACATTTCTTGCAAAATTCCGCCGCCGCCAAACATTTATAATTCGAAAAAGAAGAGTATTTTCAGATTTATAATCATCCTTTGTTTTCATCCTCAAGATGTATACGGAATGCTTCGAAAATTGGACGATCTACTTCAGGGACACCCTATATACATTGTTTCAATTGTATTAGCATGACTTGTTCCTTTTTTTTTCCACGCAAAATCGTGATTGTTGCGTGTTCGATTAACCCGAGTGACCTCACGTGCATGATCCGATTGAGAGCTCCTACTCCGTTCTTTATTAGATTGTTGTTTCATATACGACGGAATAACTCCTACGGATTGTTGGACTATTCCAACTTAAGATGTTTATTTATATTAGACGTGAACAGGAGCCGGATCGTTGCGGGACGGTAATGGGATCGCTTCTAACGAGTGTATATTCTCTGTCGGCGATTTACGTTAATAAACTCATATCTTTTAATTTTTTCCCGACCGCCCTTTCGCTCTGTTCCTCCTCTTCCCCTTTTTTTCCCCGGCGAGTCAGATATGCGGTGTCGCAGATTAACACAGACGAATCAATTGTCACAAATTGACGTGTCAATTTTTTTCTTTATTTTTTTCTGGCAAGAGAAGTCGCTTCTTCAGCAAACTCACGTCTGTCTTTCTCTGTGTCATTCGTCAATTGCGAGGCGATTCCAAGAGGAATGTGAGTGCTCGAGACTGTCTCCATTTTTCTCGTTTTAGAAATCCCGCGGAGATGTCCCACACCTGCCGCGGCACGATTTCCTTACACGGGGCCTTAATACATACGGTAGACGCCTGTACCTTCGTCGTGAGCAACGGCGGCACGCAAACCTTTCACATCAAGGCGTCGACCGAGGTGGAGCGACAGCAATGGGTTACAGCCCTCGAGCTGGCAAAAGCCAAAGCCATCCAAGCAATGGAATCTGGTTTGTACTCGAGCGTCATCGTTGTTTGTACATGCAAACTGATGCTACGCTTTTTGCACATATCTTTTTCGCACGGTTCATTTGTCAAATATCTAACAATAAGATGGGAAAATCTCCGAAAAATATAAATATTCTAAATTTTGATTTACATATAAAAAATTTATGCATTTCAGAGTTTAAGTTAAATATATATAGTCGATATATTAATATCTTTGAGAGATAATTTTTAACTCCATTCACAGTCTGAGATTTTTCAATCCGAATCATATCTCGTACAAATGTTCCGACGTTATAAGGAATATTCTAATATCGATGCGACACCACTGTGTCTGTACATTTATACAACTAGCGTGTTGTATCTATCCTTTTCGTCTACCTTATCAAACTTTAGTATGTACTTTATGCGAAATCTCTTTTAGAAGAAGAGGAGGAGGAATATCAGGATAACGACAATCAAAACGTAGAAACTGCGTCTGTGATTAAGGATCTAACGCGACGATTGGACGATCTGCAAGCGTGCAACGACTTAATATTCAAGCAGGGAACTGCGCTTCAGCGAGCTTTGGCCGATTTGGAAACGTTAGAGCCTCCGTCCCCCGAATTAGCGGCAAAATTCAAGACCGTCAGCGAGCGAGCTACGCTTTTCCGGATTGCAGCGAATGCTATGATCAGCGTAAGTTTCAATAATCTTTTAAATATTTAAATATATAATATAATATGTAAATATATTGAAAAGCACACAAGATGTCTGCGTTTATCTAACGTCATTGAATTTATTTAAAAACCTTGCGAAAAAGTGGCACCAATAAGCTTTATAGTGTTCGAGTTTTACAATTTAAATTTTATTCTTTGAATTTTTATTTCTTTTTTACAACATGTTAGTATTAATTAATATGGCTATGATTGTAATAATTTTTTAATTCGACGACATCGGGTATCCAATATATAAAATCTTTAACAAGTTCTCAGATAAAAGTCTCTCTCTAAGGTGTATATTTAGAACAGACCATATCATCTTCAGAAAAACATAGATAGAATACAAATGTCTCTTTCATCCGTTATATGCAACTGAAAATGTACAGATTGAAATTTATTGAATGTTAAAAATTGTTGCGTTACAGAATCGAATAGCATAAGGATTGTTCGCGCATTTTTACAGGACTTGCTAAATAAATTTCTGAATTCCTAAAATATCTTTAAATATTTTGTAAATCTTATTGCAACAAGATAGACAGAGTATATGAACTAAACGAATGATTCATTCTTAAGATGGTGTAAGGAGAGAGAGGAAAGGTCATATTTCTTGTGATATAATTCATTCCTTATATGATTAACGCGTTCAAAGATCACGTATAAATTCAATTCAATACAAAATGTGCGCGCAGTACAGAGTTTAATTTTCACGCCAATTAGAATCATCTTAAATTCTATTCACAAGATTGCCCTTGGCAATGGCATTCTCTTTACTGATATAATCTAATACTGATGTAATCTAACATGAAAGCCTTGCCGAAAGTAGATTATATACATTATTGCAGACGAGCAATGATTACTTGCAACTAGCCCAGCAACAGGAGCCTAAATGGAAGAAGCTGTTGCAGCACGAACGCGATCAGAAGGTGCGGATAGAGAAGATGGTCGAACAGCTAGCTAGACAACATTCCCATTTGGAGGAAGCTGCACAACATGCGATTCCTTCAGCGACACATGCAGGAGGACACAGACCTTCACGTAAATAATCCTACATTTGCATTCTTCGTTTCGTAACACGCTCATTCGCATATCGTATTTTTCGATATTTCTTAATTGTTTAGCTACTTAAGGCACTACATATTCTTTAAAAAGTGTTCAATAAAACTTTTCTAGTTTATTGACATTTTATTTATAAATATTAATACGCGCAGCGCGCAGTATAAATTTCAAAATCAAATCAGTAACATACAGAATATATCTCGTCATTATAGAAAATTATTTTAATGATATTAAATATATCTCAAATTAAAATATTCTGCCAAAATAAAAAATACGCCTGAATTTTTCTGAATAAGCATTATATTTTTGAATTTTACATCTTGCATTTAGCACAAAATTCGCATTATTCGCTCGTGAGGTAAAGTTTGTAGTTTATAAAATGTGGGAGAGAAATGAAATATTTTTTTTTAAATTCTGGCGCCTTTATTTATTTACTCATACCTGCGCTAGATGGCTTTGGGGAGGTATACACCGATGCAACATGTTATCGCGCTTACGTCATCCGTGGTGTACGTACTCACGATCTGTTACACATTGCAGCATATATATAGAGGGAGAGAACAAAAAGATGTATATTCGCGCGTATACTCGTATATGGTAATATATATTTCGACATATCGCACACGGACAGTGTTTTCGGGTTTCTTCCGAATTTGACCCGCTTAATCGGCCGGCCTTCGATATTCGATACGGGTTTTCTTCGAAACTCGATTTCCACGAATTTCGGAGCCACCCCCCTTTCTGAATCTAACTGAAAGAAAAGACAGGATCGAACGGAAGTTGTCAAAACAATAATCGGACGAGTCTAAAAGTGGTGCGTTTCGTTATTGGTGTTTCATTCAACGATTCGCAGCCTCGTCAAGTGTTTGCAAAAGTGTGACAGAATTTGTATTGTTCTCATTAAAATTGATTTTGTCATTCGCATAAACGTACACAAACGTACGACAGGATGTGTCAAACTGTTCTATACATCTGTTCTTCGCCCCCCCCTCTCTCTCTCTTCCCCCCCCCCCCATCTAATTCTGTTCTTTTTACCTGTACCATATTACACTTTCTGTACTTGAATGATGTAGTGTATGTATGTATGTACATATATATATATATATATATCCGAGAGAGAGAGAGAGAGAGAAGTTGCAAAGAAGTACACAAAAGTGTAGCCAAAAGGAGCAGACTTGATGTGTGTGTATGAAGTAGCTTTTTATGATCTACAAGCGTGATTCAGTTTTAGTTTTGATCAAATAAATCGCGAATTTTTTATTTTGTGGAGTGCAGACGCACGGTACAGTCAATTCGGAAAGAAGACAGATATACTGGAATGAGGACAGAGACGAGAGAGATCATCGGGACTCTGAACGCAGCGAAATTTGAAACGGGGACACACACACATAGTGTCTGATAGGTTCGCGGAATATCGTATCGATTCTTTATTACTGATACGATCTCGATTGAGCAAAACACGAACGACCGCGTACACGCGCGCGTGACATCTCGACGCGTGTCACGTTATAATTTACACGATTCCCTCGCTCTTCTCCGTTCCCTCTTTTCAATGTCGTCACGTCGTGCGATACGGATCAACGTATTCGTTTCTTATCTTAATGCTTATCTGGACTTTCGAAACGATTAGATGACCTCTGTGTTCTCTGTCTTCTTTGTTCAGTTTTTCCTGCTTCCGTCTCCCTCGATTCGTACTTCCATGTGTGACAGATGTGGAAAAAGAATGTTGACTTTGCAGATTCAGCAATTACGACATCACCGTCGGAGGATGAGGAAGATAACGCTGAATTTTATGATGCGCAAGAGTCAGATACCTTCACTCTAACCATACCTGGAGCCACGAGTAATTCGATTTCCCATACGAGAGATCGCACCGATTCCCAGGGTAGCGACGATGGCTCCAGTTCAGAAGGGGATCCAACGCCTTTGCCTGTTTCCAATTCCACTGGTGCTGAGTCGTTTCTCATTGTGACCGATTCTACAGCAGCGCAGACTCCTTCACCCGTCACAACCACAGACGACCTGGACAATGTAAGCGAGTTCTATTCTATTTCGTCATTTTAAATATTTGCGAAACAGGATATATGTATAGACAGGTTTTTTTTTTCTATTCAATAGATTTGGCAAGCCAACAATGGCGGTAGCGGCACCAGGATGATCAAAAGGAAGCGCAGGCTTAAGGTACCTGATAAACCAAATTATCCCTTGAATCTATGGAGTATCATGAAAAATTGTATTGGCAAAGATTTGTCAAAAATTCCAATGCCAGTTAATTTCTCCGAACCACTTAGTATGCTTCAACGGCTGACAGAAGACTATGAATACGCAGATATTCTTGATAGGTACAATATCTTTTGTTGTATTTTTATATTTTTCACAACAACAAAATATGACAATTGTGCCCATGACGAAATGTTCTTTTAAATTTATAGGGCTGCGGAATGTACAGATAGCTATGAACAGATGGCTTATGTAGCTGCGTTTACTATATCTAGTTACTCTACAACCGCTGCTAGAACGGGGAAACCTTTTAATCCTCTTTTGGGTGAAACTTACGAGTGCGATCGTACAGATGATCTTGGATGGCGGGCGATTTCAGAACAAGTATCTCATCATCCACCTATGCTGGCTCAACATTGCGAAGGAAAAAAGTGGCGATGCTGGCAAGAGTTTACAATGGCCTCCAAGTTTCGCGGAAAATACCTGCAGGTACAATATTTTTTTTATTTATAGCAGAATATATACATATAGCGCTGCATTTACCTTTCCTGAAATTAAAGTATAACATTTTTGAGAAGTATAAGATATTTTTTAAAGTCTACAAAATCTGGACAAATATATGAAAATAAACGAGTATATTTGATAAACGAGATGAGATAGATAATGAGATAGATTATTCATTATTGAACAATATGTTAATGGAACAATACATAAACTAATTTATCAAATTATAAGTATATATGGGTTACGATATAAATATTTTTAATTATATTATCAATAAAAACATTTAAAAGAGAAAAATTTTTGTTCCTTTATCGATATGTTCAATATATGTTTTGTTTAAATTGATAAAATTTATTATAATTAATTATTAGTTTATTGATTTTCTGTAATAGTGCGATTCAGGGGAATAAATTTGCAGGGCTTCCCAGTTCTAGCATCTTGTGCACCTATAGATATATACACAATTCTGACATTATGTCAATGTGTCAATATGCAAACACATATTAGCCATATTAAAGAAAAACTATAGTTGAGTGACTGATTTTTAGAAAATGTATATGATAGATTTAGAAATATATATCAATTACATATACATAGATATACACACACTCTCACAGACAATTATTTAATGATTGCACAACCTGTGTCTTCTAAATACAGTCATTCTGATAATTGATTTTTGCAATCAGGTGATTCCTTTGGGTACCGCTCATTTGGAATTCAACCATGGGCATCAGCACTATACATGGCGTAAAGTTACTACTACAGTACATAATATTATAGTCGGAAAATTGTGGGTCGATCAGAGCGGTGATATGGACATCGTAAATCATAAGGAGGGTATCAAGTGCCATTTGAAGTACATACCGTATTCATACTTTTCGCGAGACAGTCAGCGTAAAGTGAAGGGAGTAGTAATGAATTCTAACAAGGAAGTCAAGTGGGTAGTACAGGGTACATGGGACGCGAAAATAGAAATTGCTCCAGTAATCAGCACGTCCGGTACACCTGATAATCCAGTCTACAAGACGGGTCCCTACATATTGGCGTGGAAACGACGCATGCCTACGTAAGTATACAACTACAATAATTATGGTATGTAGAAACTAAAACTCGTTTGAAAAAAAGATCGCTCCTTTCGCATCTTTTTTTGTGTTATTTTTTTCTTTTAATATATAATTTTATTTAAACACAGCAATTCAACCTAACCTAATCTCTTACTAAAATTGTAATAGTAAATAGAATATAGTTTTTCTCATAATATATCAAAAATTATTCCGAATGTGGAGTTATTTCCATAGTGCAAAATACACAAAAAATGTTTGTTTCAAAAAAGATCAATCGAGGGAGAGAGAGAGAAAGAGAGAGAGCTCTTTATATATTTACCGCATTTACGAGATATTTCAATGTTCGAATTTAATTTTCCAGTGATGATTGTGAGAAATATTATTACTTCACGGAACTAGCGTGTCAATTGAACGAACCGGAAGAGGGTATAGCTCCGACAGATTCTCGGTTGAGGCCCGATCAGCGATTAATGGAAGATGGACGGTGGGACGAAGCTAATGCCGAGAAATTGCGTTTAGAAGAAAAACAAAGAGCGTGTAGACGAGCACGTGAACACGATGCCGAAAAGGCTGCCGCACAAGGTAGATTTATATTGTCAGATTTCAAAAACACCAAGAATTTTTGCTCACTCGGAAACTATTTGTTCCTCCGCAGGCTTACCTTATGAGGCGTACGAACCGCTGTGGTTCAGAAAGAAGCAGGATCCGTTCACAGATAGCCGTTGTTACGTTTACAATGGCGAATATTGGGATTGTAAGAGTAGAGGTGATTGGTCACGATGTCCAAATATATTTTAGTTGATTATATAAATTACATATTCGATTATGATACGAGACTCATCATACACGCATATACAGTGCGAAGAAATTTTGGATCATTCAAGTGACGATAGTCGAGATTATACAAGTCGCGACCGCTTGTGGTGGAGACTTGAATGCTTATAAAATAACGTTGACGTGATAATGGGATTGTTACAGGATATGATGTAGCGAGATTAATTCTTCCGAAGTTGCTGGCACTCTATGTATAATATGCAGTTTGCATACTTGCGTGTCATCGCCATTGTTATTCTTTGATTCTCCCATGTCTTTCTCCCTTCCTCTGTGCAGCATTATTTCGTTCTTTTCTTCCCCGAGTACAATTAGGCGCATTTAATCCAATGCTTATTCAACATGCATTTGTATGTTATTTTTTTGTTTCAAGATTTTGCAGAATTAATGTAAATAACTATTCCTATATGTAAAATTTTTCAATCCGATTAAATGCGTATTTAAATTTTGCATATATGCAGCTGTATGTACGAATTTATGAAGAATCGATGCTGAAGCGAACATCGATAAAATGTGAATATTTTACTACATCAGCCTAAAACTGAGATAGCAATATTACGATCGTAGAGAAAGCTCGTAAAGAACTACTATCACCATTATCGGGGGGGAGGGGGGGTAATCAAGCTCAATGTTCCACTTTTATAATATATCCAGTATTCTTGATTTATTTTTAGACAAATATAAATCTAATATTCTAGAAACTAATCCTTAAGTTTTATCGAAATTAGTTATGCTATTATATGTAGATAAAAATTTTGTGTATTTCATCATTTGATCGATTGCTGAAAGTATTTGCATAAATACAATATGCCGAAATGTGCAGCAAGGAATAAAATTGAGTTTGTACTCGATATTCATTGGTGTAAATCAAGATGCAATATTTTTATTTTTCACATAACTCGTTCTTTATAAAGTAAAGAGAAGAAGATAGGTATTTAAAAATATCAGAAAACTAATTGAATTTTGATATATATATATATATTAGAGTGAGTATGTCTGTAATTATATATATATACATGTCATAATATTTCCCTCGCTGCATATTTCTGTTTGATGCAGTGTATATTATGATATTTGAAATAATCGAAATGGAAATATATAAAAATGCCGACAGTATTGTCCGAATCAAGGGAGAATATAGATATGTACATTCGAGGATTTATTCAATAATTTCGGATACACGAGCGCAGCGATGATCTGATCGCTGATATTTTATGTAATATAAATCGACAACCATGATGCTTCCAAGTTTGGCCAGTGTTGTTATTGCAAAAGCCACGCCGTTAACACACGCTCACGCAAACTTTGAGCCCGCTAGATAGACAAAATACTTTAATGAGTTGTAATGCGGTGTAATGTATTATGAAAATAGAACGATAAAGACACACGAGATACTTGAAATGCAAATTGTGCGAAGGCTCCTAAGTGCTGCTCCGCCCGATTGAATGAACCGAAATCGGGTCTCGAGCTTAACGATCGCTTCTTTTTCAAAATTACGCTACAGCATAGAAATACTCACACACCTATAGGCACGCGTGACCGATTTATAGCGAATGATTTGCGTATTCATGCATGTATGTATGTATGTAAGTATGTATGCTGTTAGTACACACACGCGGTTAATTGATGAAACTTATTGTATATCTCCCTTACTTATGAGCACACAGGCTGTTTCATTCGCGACGTTATCAGGTGTATAGCTGTACCGAGCCGTGTGCACGAGTATATCTCGACGATAAGCCGAGCGGAATGGCTAGCTTACAGCCAATGTCTATAATGATCATTACACTAAGTCCTCTCTGGCTGTATTATATAATTTTAATAGTTTATATAATAATTGAGATGATTATATATATATATATATATATTATATATATACAAACACACACCTGTATACATATAAATATAAATTAATTATAAAAATAAATAATTTAACAAGATGCGACGAGTGTGAGCCGAATAGTAAAATTGTCTTCGAATATCAATGACGCTTGTATATTAGCTGCGATTCGTGTGTGAGGAGAGACAAATATAAGCTTCGCTATGAAGAAATATTTATTTTGTAGAACATTCACGCGTGATCGCTTTTTTCGACGTCTCTTTTTAATAGTCATCCATATCGTCGATCGCATTGAAAGGCCGTAATTGTATTATAAGAGACTTTGTTCTATCGAATAAATTATATTGCATCAAAGATAAAAGCTATGTAGACGCGATCTGAATTTAGCGATTAAGAGAATTGTAGGATATTTTTACTAGAGATCTCGTTCAAGAGAGCATTCGTTTTGTAATGCCGCGCATCCTTTAACAGCATCAATTTTTCTTCGCCTTTTTTTCTGGAAATTATTTTTACCGGCGTCTAAAATGCTCGAGATTTCTAAAAAAAAAAAAAAAAAGAAGAAAAATGTCAAGGAAGTTTGATAGATTTCAAAAAAGGAAAAAAAAAGACAATTATAAACTATCGAATATTCTCGTCGTCCGGTTTCTCCCGGTTCGCATTCCGCGCGTTCCCGTCATTTGAGGAATAAAGAGCGGCCGAGAAACGGAAGACACGAAAATCGGCGCATATCGTATTCGATAAAAATTTATATTTGCTAGATAGATTTACTACGGCGCGAGAAGCCGATGTACTCGTTCGCGAAACGTCGACGAAAGAGAGAGAGAGAGAGAGAGAGAGAGAGAGAGGATGTTCGAATCGCGGATCCTGCGCGTGCGCGCGCGCGCGCACCCGACGGCGGCAATGACGTCACGGGCGTAGTAATACACATGGCGAGCGGAGTTCATCCGCAGAGCTGCTGCGCGAGAGACAGGGAACTGCTTTCGATTGTTGGCGGGCGCCGCCATCTTGGTCAGTGAGCTTGCGAGTGGCTGTACAACGTTTCGAGGAGCGGCGGTGTGATTCGTGTGGTCGTATTTCGGGCGGTCGTGCCAGGCCAAGTATCGTTTCGTGCGCGCGTTTCTGTTTCCCCGAACGTGAGCGTTTCCTCGATATCTGTCGTACCTGTGTGAGATCCGCGTACATCCGATATGTCGGAACGGGAGGACAACGTTTACAAGGCGAAACTGGCCGAGCAAGCGGAACGCTATGACGGTGAGTAGATATTTTTCCGACACGCAGGACGAACGGACGGCGCACGAACACCGATTTACGTGCCGATTTATTACCCCTCTCGCGTCAAATCTTCGTTCCTACGTAGGGGGGGGGGGGAGGGAAAGGACCCTTACGTGGAGCTACGATCCCGGGCTACGTCTCGACGCGTCCACGATTCCGCCGGGGACGACGTCCCTCGTCGGCGGAGATCGACGAATTAACCTTTCGCGGTACGTTGTACCCCGGCTTCTTCGCCATCGTCCGAAGATGTCCGCGTTATAATAACTGTCAAAAATATTCGCGGCGCGATTCGCGTCGAGAGATTCGAAACGCCGATCGTTAACGGCGTAGCCGGCGGCGGCGTTTCTTTGTTGCGGCGCCGGACGCGATATCGACTCGTGTCATTCGCGACGGTCGATCCGGCGAGGCCCGCCCGTTCGCTCTCTCTGTCTCTCTCTCTCTCGCTCGCTCGCTCGCTCGCTCGCTCGCCGGAATTCGCGGCCATAAATCCCGAAGCTGAAGATTTGTCCGAAAACAACGAAAAAGGGAACGTTCGTCGTTCTCTCCGGGAAACGACGCGCGCGTTGCTAGGCGTACTCTCGATAGGTACAGCTCGTGCCTCGTTCGTCTCCTCGCCGCCGTCTCTCGCGGTATAGATAAGCGGCGAGTTCTCGCCTTCTTCGTGACGTCGTGACGCATAAGCACGCACGGCGAGACGCACTTTCGCTAATCGCCGACCGCTCATTACTACGGGCGAGCGAGCGGGCGCGTAGTAACTCGCGTGTTCCGCTCGTGGTATCTGGCCTTGAATGCGTGCAGAGAAATCACCGACCGGGTATACGATCGACCGAGAACGAGAGAGAGAGAGAGAGAGAGAGAGAGAGAGAGAGAGAGAGAACGGCCAATGTTCTTCTCCTTCTCTTCCTCTTTTAGAGCGTCTTCTCCATGAATCGAAAGATTTGCGAGAATCAGGTAGATCCATATAATCTGTGCAAGGCTTATAGATTTACCTGTGAGTTTGCCACACAATGAGAGTATCTCACAGTTCTCTCACGCGTATCTTTTCTGTCGCCACGAGAGAGAGAGGGAGGGAGGGAGGGAGGGAGATGAAATGGTCTCCCCACTTTAAGAGCAGAATCGTAGGTAAAAAATGGATTTTATAGATTATAAACTTTTTTATGTATATTTTTTATCGATTTCGCTTGTCTTCTCTCGTCGTTGACAATTCCGAGATAATATCCACGACTCGTAAAGTCCAGTTTACGCGCAATATATGTCATCGTTAGAAATTATAGACGCATCTTTTTTCAGAACCTTTGCGCTCTCTCTCGCTCTCGCTCGCTCTCTCTCTCTCTCTCTCTCTCTCTCTCTCCCCCCTCCCTCCTCGCTCACTCTTTCTCTCTCCTCGCTCTCTCTCTCTCTCTCTCTCTCTCTCTCTCTCTCTCTCTCTCTCTCTCTCTCGCTCGCTCGCTCGCTCGCTCGCTCGCTCGCTCTCTCGCGCTCTCTCTCTCTCTCTCGCGCGCTCTCTCTCTCTCTCTCGCTCTCTCTCGCTCGCTCTCTCTCTCTCTCTCTCTCTCTCTCTCTCTCTCTCTCGCGCGCGCGCGCGCGCGCTCGCTCGCTCTCTCGACGGCGTGTTTCTTCAACAATCTCGCGTCCAAACTTGCGCCAGCTTTCAAAGCTCGATCCGCCGATCGATTTCTCTATATTTTCAATAATGCAAACACGTATCAAATACGTCGCACCAGGCGTGTTCGTATCGATCACGCTCTTTTGTCATCGAGGTAAAATTTCGATGATAAGAAGTACATCCGATTCGCGATCTCGCTCCTGGCGAGAAAGCAGCAGCGCGTGTCGTACGCACGAGTGGTAGGAAGGGGGGGTGGGAAGGGGAGACAATCGAGCGGACGAGGGAGGGGACGTGGTTGGGGGGGAGGAAGGGGACAGGAGGAGGGTGAGACGGTCAAATTTCTCCTTCCTACGCCGCGCGTTTCGGTGCGCGCTTCTTTCTCGCGGGATTCTAAAGCGCCGGCTAAATTTCACTGCCCTAGCGATTTCTTTTCTTCCCCCTCCCCCTCCCCTCCCCCTCCTTCTCCCCCTTCGCCCCTCCCTTCCCGTGCGTGGGAATGCCATGTGACTTACATTTGATAGCGAAATTCACGCACCGCGGCGTATAAAGCCGGGCGAGGGAGGTTTGTGTTCGTCGAAATGTACCGAGTGACGCACAAAAAAAGAGGATAACGCTGATGAGAATTTGATTGAAAATAGGAAAAGAATAACAAATGTCGGGAATAATAAGAGGATAAAAAAATAACGGAGATAAATGTATACAGAAATAATATATACGTACGTGACGCACGCAAATTTCTTGTTCTTTTATTATTGATAAAAGTTGTACTTAATTAGATTTGATTTTAAGACAAGATTGCTATTTTTTTTTGCGCGTTACTCTGTATAACGAGAAATTGAGGAGGACTAAACTCGAGGTACTAATTAACAAATCTCTGTTTTTTTTCGTAGAGCCACTCCAATTAAGCCGAATCTCATTTTCTGTCTCTTTCTTTCAGAATCGCTCCAATTAACGTATCCCATTTTCAACGTGGAAACCACTTTAAATTACCCAAATGTCAGTTATAACGCAGTCGTTTTAAGTTTCGAATTTTAATTTGAGATACAGATTGCTCCTATAATAAAAAATGTATTTTTCCCAGAATATTCTTCGGGGATAAAGTACTTGCGATTTCAATGTTGAATATAATCGAAAAATCATTGAAAAAAAAGAATCGATTTGCCCCATCGTCCAAACGTGTGGATGTTTCCAGTAATCGTTCCTCAAGTCATTGCCTTCTGGATACTTCTTCAAAGAGCGAGAAATGCGCTCGTAAGAGGAGCGATTATAACTGACAGAGTCACTAATCAACTCTAAATCGACGACAGCCCATCGTCTCTTTATACATCATATTATTATCTATAATATCTGTATTTAGTATCCATATCTGAGTACATAGTAGGTCCGAAAATTCGCTCGATGTTGGTTAAACAGATTTAACGCCAACCGACGTAATGATGGTGACTCTCTCAGGAAGACGAAGAGCGAATTTGAGGGTAGCTAGAGAAGGAGAAGGGAGATGGAGGGAAATAGATAGATAGATAGATAGATGGATAGATAGATGGATAGAGAAGAAGGGTGGGTAGCCGGAACGGGCGGAGAGTGAGCAAAAGGGGTGAGAGAAGGTGACGAGAGCAGGAGGTGAAAGAGAAGGAGGATAGAATGGGGAGAGGGATGGTTAGCAGAAGGAAAGTATTGATCTGGCAGCTATCCCACGTTGCTGCACACCTCGCCCGTGTTTGTACGTGTATGTACAACGTGTGTGTTGATTGTAACGCCCGCTTTACGTCACATTTACTACCCCCTTTCCCCCCCCCCCCCTCCCTCTCCTCTCTCTCTCTCCCATGAACTTGAAGTCACCACCGATACATCGGTGCGTGCGACGCACATTGATCCACATTATCGATCTACGCGTCCTTTCCGGCGTTATTACGCCGTTATTATGGGTCTCCGGGTTTCACAGCTTCCTACATTCTTCGTCCTTTTCTCTTTCTCTCTTGCGAGAGCGCGGAGTGCACTTGTGCCATTTTTAGCGCGCAAAGTGCGAACGAGCTGAAGATAACCGGAGGGCGAAAAGTTTTCCTTTGAAAATTCAAGTTTCTGATATTTCGAATGGAAAAATGTCAAGTCGAACAAATATTTCCCGAATCTTTCTAAGCTAAAGCTTCTTACAAGAAGACACGTTTTGATTACTACATCGAGAAATGAATATTTAATTTGTTCTTTGATATCGTCTATAAAAGTAATCAAAGTACGGAGTTAATAATTTTTTTCTTCTCACCAGAAGGAGATTCAACAATTAACTTTACTCTCTTATAATCTTTTTTAATATTAATTTTAGAATGCCACGTATAAAATATTAGTATAAAATTATTTCTCTATTAAACATATATATATATATATATATATATATATATATATATATATATATTCCCATGAAAAGATTAGTCGGTTGGGCCTCTGAGAATGAGGCTTGCGTACAAAAATCGCGAGAGGACATTCCGTAGAAAACATCTGGAGGCCAAAAAGATCGGCGCTTCTCTCGGCAAATATTCGCTCGAATATACCGATAAATACGTATTAGTGACTTCCGTGCAAAGTTCAAGGGGCAGCGGATTAATATATACCGACGCGTTCATCCCCTTTACTCCAAAGGTACTCGGTTATCGTTTCACCCGCGATGGGCACGTAACATTTTATAGGCCAAACGTCCATATGCCATTTAAACGAACAAGTTCACGAGCGATATCGAGTTTATTTAACAATGATTTGCGAGAAATCTTTTGACAGTCTGTACATCGCAGGATAATTGCAGATGAGCTTGCAAAATATAGGATGTAGAATTATAGTGATTACTAAAATTAGTTACAATCTGTGTTGTCAGGTTTCATAGTTGATCGAAAATTTATAAAAATTATTTTTCTTATAGTTTTCTGTCACTTTGGATTCTTGTTGTGTGTGTATAGAATTACTATTCGCGGGTTGTTTTTTTTTTTTTTTTTTTTTTTTTTTTTTTTTTTTTTTTTTTTTTATAAAAATAATATTGTTTTTAAATAGAAAAAAATTATTATTTTTATGTTACACAAGCCATTTTGTTATAAATCTTGTTATTAATTTTTATGAAAGTAATTTTTTTTTATATATGCATAGACTATATACATTTTTTCTATACATATCTTCTATACAACTTTTATAATTTTTCGTTTCTATTAACTTGTTTTTGTCGCCATTTACAGAGATGGTTGAAGCGATGAAGAAGGTGGCTTCGTTGGACGTGGAGCTCACCGTCGAAGAAAGGAACCTTCTCTCAGTGGCATACAAAAATGTCATTGGAGCAAGGAGAGCCTCCTGGAGAATAATCTCGAGTATTGAACAGAAGGAGGAGAACAAGGGAGCCGAGGGAAAACTAGAAATGATTCGTCAATACCGATCTCAAGTGGAAAAGGAGCTCAGGGATATTTGCGCCGATATTCTCGGCGTCTTGGATAAGCATTTGATACCGTGTGCCTCCACGGGAGAATCCAAAGTCTTCTATTATAAAATGTAAGAATCCTTTTGCATTCATTTTCTATATAATTATCTATTAATTGATTTATTAACGATTAATTTATATACATATAAATATAAATACATAGTCTTTTAATAATATAAGCTTTCCAGCACAAAAACAATTTAAATCATTCACATCATCATTTAAAACAATTTAAATTATAAGTACAATGATCCATATATTGTCACTTTTTTACATTTAGAGCCACGTTTATCGTTAAATGAATGATGATCGTTAATCTTTCCGTTACTTCTCCTTTATTTTCACTTAATAAAATCAGAGTATCTTTGAATTAAACTGTTTGCATCGCATTTCGGCGCGTACAATATACAAACTATATATACAATCTACTTTGGTATTTGCGTTTTTCAGGAAGGGCGATTACCATCGTTACTTGGCGGAATTCGCCATTGGTAACGATAGGAAGGAAGCGGCAGAGAACTCTCTAGTGGCATACAAAGCGGCGAGCGATATCGCCATGACGGAACTGCCGCCAACCCATCCCATTCGTCTGGGATTAGCGCTCAACTTTTCCGTGTTCTACTATGAGATTCTTAATAGTCCTGACAGAGCGTGCCGCCTAGCGAAGGCGGCCTTCGACGACGCGATCGCCGAATTGGATACACTGTCCGAGGAAAGCTACAAAGATTCCACCCTCATAATGCAGCTCCTCAGGGACAACCTCACTCTATGGACATCGGATATGCAGGGAGACGGTTAGTAGTGTCCCACTTACTTACGAGGGCGAAAATCGCTATAAGGATGTTTTGATTACGCTAGAATGCGTTGCACGACATATCCCGCCCGCCCGATCGATACGCAAGCAAATATACGCGTGCATTGTGATAGAACGATCTTATCTCAAATATTCTAATCTTACGCGTCTTTACTACTGAGCTAAACTAGATGAATGTCCTTAATCCAAAACTAAAAATGTATGTGATTCGAAAGTGTCGAAAAAAAAAAAATTCCTCAGGCTTCGGATCTAAAATGTCTTCAACAGAATATGAAACTCGTATCTTGTAATTCCCGAGATCCACCGTTATAACTGTTAATTGTTGTTTTTATCGAGAACTATATATTCTTCAAAAGTTTAAAATACGCGACAAAATAATGACTCTACAGGTGCAAATCCTGCGACAAGTTGTGTATAACATTCTATATTACATATATTTTGTGCAACTAATTGTTATAATGTAGAAAAGTGTCTCTTATGCTTTTTAAAATTATTGAAGGATTTTTTGAAGAAATTTAAATATTATAAATTTCTATTTCTATATTTTGATCTTACTTTTTGACCTTTTTTTCGATTTGTATAAGAAATCAAACGCTGCATGCAATTTCCGAACGCAGAATCATTATTTTGTAATTCAGAATCCGAGTCTGAGCAGCAAGGCGATAGTGCTGTCGATACCCACGATGCCTGAACGTAAATACACCCTTTTCCTAACATCCCCGCAGCCTGTTTATCCGGTGAGCGACACGATCTTTACACAAAACTGTTATCGCGTTAGAATGAATAGAAAAAAAAAGAAAGAAGCACGTCACAAATTAATTTATTTAAAACTAGCTCCTCAAACTATTTTACTTGCCAAATCATATTTGTTTAACATTTGTTTAGTTGCATTGATCACGATAACCATGAAATAATGTGTCCACATTTGTTACGCAGGTGAAGCCGAACAAAAGGAGCAACTGCAAGACGTGGAAGATCAGGACGTATCGTAACTCTAGCTGTAGTGAGTGTTATCTTGCGCATATAAAACTGAGACACAAGAAAAAAAACTCTTAATAACTCGTAAGCAAAAGAAATAAACCAATTCAGCAGATGGCAGTTCGGGATGGGAAGGGGAGAGATCTTTAGAAATTTGCGTGACCCTTAAAAGTACGTACGCGCCGTTATTTTAAAACAGAGCGGCAGCAGTGACAACAACATAGCGATAACAAAATTAATTAATTACATAAATCATTTGATTGCATTATATATTACGTACACATATAATACACGATTGAATTTCGGAGCACGCAGAAGCAAAAGAGAACACGCACTCTGCGGTAAATAGAGACTGCAAAGCATTTAGAAAGGAGAGGCACTTTTTAAGTTGCCCCGTTTTTGCGTATTGAGAGGAAAAGTATATATTTACATTTTGCATGCCATCCGTTCAAAATTGACGACGCCGATGACGTAGACCGCCGGCGTTTCGCGCAATTCAGGATTACGTCTGGGATTAAATCCTATCTCAAGTGAGTGAAAACGAGAATTATGTGTATCGCGTACATATTTTGCAATAGCGGAAGGAAAAAAAAAAAAAAGAATTGCTCTATCTACCGAGACGCATTTGTGTGTTCGTCTGTCCTTATCCTGACCCGATCACCGCCAACTCTCCTCTCTCTCTCTCTCTCTCTCTCTCTCTCTCTCTCTCTCTCTCTCTCTCTCTCTCTCTCTCTCTCTCTCTCTCTCCAAATCTTCTCCTTTCCGTCCCGCTTGGATCCTTGCTTTTTTACTGCGCGCACGATCGTCTCGCGTATACTATAATTGCTACGGTGTTAACGTATGCGTGTGAATCGATTTATTTAGATATAAAACACACGCTCATACTTTTCTTTCTCTCTCTTTACGGAAATAACGGCGGCGTCCTCACTATTGCCAATTGTTAAGACGGACCTCGCTTTCGAGCTTGTAACTCTGTGTAATAAGATATGTACTTCTGACAAAAGATCCGAGTG
Source organism: Lasius fuliginosus (assembly GCA_949152495.1). NCBI lineage: Eukaryota > Metazoa > Arthropoda > Insecta > Hymenoptera > Formicidae > Lasius > Lasius fuliginosus. Next base: position 351,897 of record OX424444.1, on the reverse strand, counting down.
TAATATTATAGATAGCTGAGAAAAAAAAAAAACTAAAATTCTCATGGATTTTTGGCATAGCCGAGCTGAGGAGACGAGAATATGCTTACTTCGATGCCCCTCCTCTCTCTCTCTCTCTCTCCCCCTCCCCTCCCCGTCTGTATCTCGTCAAATGCAATAATATCGTTCGCCTGATTGTGAGCTTTCGTAAAGAGACCGTCGCGAAGGGGCTTAGTAATGTGAATGGAAAGCAGAAGTGTGTGTCGTCGAAATTCTTTCCGATTTCGTTGATATTTTTTTTTTTTTTTTTTACGCATCTTTCCGAAGCGAGCGTCTCATCGCGTCAGCTCGACATCGTGCAGCGTCGTTGATTGATTAAAAAAAGTGAAAGAGAAAAAGGAAGAAGGGGAAAAAAAAATGAAAAGATTACGTTAGTGAGCCTTTTTTAGCGTTTATTACGTTACTCACAGCAAACAAGCAACTATCTAGCTAGTCTGTAATGTGGTTGTACGTTTTCATACGCCCGTTGTGTAAACTAAATATCGATTGCTGTGGTATAAGAACAGAATAAATGACTGTACCCCGACTTTTTCCACCCGCGCACATACACACTCTTACGCTATACATACGTAGATATACATCTATACATATATATGTATGTATTTGCTATTATATGTGTATATATATGTATATGTATATATTTTATGTATATGTGTATATATATATATATATATATGTATATATATATATGTATAAATTTATATATATAAATTATATATATATATAATATAAATACGCACGTATACGCATACATATATGTATGATGTATGTTTCCACGTTTTTTCCATCCGAATAGTCGATTCGTGTTTATATAATTATCCATTCGCCGATTCATCGACGAGTTCATTCCATCAGCTTTTACGTTGAGACATTCCATTGTTCTTCTTGTACTAAGGAGTCATAGGTTTACAGTGAAAATACCCCCTTTTCTTCAGACCGACGAGGTAAGCTTAGCTAGTTACTGACCATTTTACGCATTAAAACTTACCTACTTATTATAGAGCTAGAACTACCAAAATCCATTTTTAAGCTCGCTCAGTTTTTTCGCTGATAACGCGACGGGGAGGAGATGATGATACCGAAGGAGACGCCGAATAAGCGCAGCAAAAAACAAAGAGAGGCATTTAAACGTCAAGAAGAGGAATATAATCCGGCGAAAGAAACGCGGATCGCGAGGGATATCCGCGTGGAAGAAAAAAAAAATAGCAAAAATTTGGTGTCCATCGTGCCCCTGTATTTAGGTATTGTAACAATAAAATCGATAATCATGTTATACAAACACACACACAAATGATACGTTATGAGGAATAATTCTCAAAGTAATATCAACCGGCTCTCGTAAAGTAAGTAAGTATATTTGCGAATGTAATTGTAAGAGCGTAATAAGTAGGGTAAAGAAAAAGAGAAAAGGAAAAAAAAAGAAACCAAGAAAAAAACGAAGAAGTAACAATCTCGACGTGAGAGATCATCCGAGCGACGGGGTAAGATCAACTCGAGTATATGATGATCGAGGAGATTAAATCGCGCGAAAAAGAAAAAAAAACTGTGTGCAAGGTAAACAGAGCTCTAAATTAAGAACTTGCGGAGCGAGGCGGAAGCCGTCGTAGGCTGTTAAAACAACACACGCGTATATACATATATATATATATAAATATATTTCAATTACATTAGCATGTATCTGTGCTGCGGGCAAAAAGTGTTTTAAGAAATTTAGATACGTATAAAAATGCGTTCAGGTGGCAACGAAATGGTGGTAGTAACGATCTCTGGATGCCGATGAATCATTCGTATACGATCCGATTATTCGTTCATAGAGCGTTTATCAATCATTTGTTTAAAATAAAATCATTTGTTCGATACAATTCATCACCTTTACTGAGAACGTTTAAAGATTTTATTAAAAAGAAATTATATATTTCCATATATGTTTAGATTTGATTCAGTTTAAGAAATTTAGATTTGCAATTGAATCTCGATCTCTTAAAACATATTTTTAAGATCGCGCTATGAACGAGTAATAGAGCAACGCGATTCATCATTGTTCGAAAGAACTAATTTTTGCGTTTCTGGATCCGATATGCGTTCTTACGCCCTGTATTACAATCGATGCGATTACACCGGATACAATCTTTTTTTCTGTAAAACCACACACGTGAAAGCTATAAATAAAGTAATTACGAATCTATGTTTCGGGTCACAGTTTTATTAAATTAAAAGCATCGATTTAAACTTTCGGCCACACAGCTAGTGTCATAAGAGAAATTATTCAGCTTAAAGCTTAAAATTTCCGATTTTTTTATATTTATTATATTAATTTTATATAAATATATAATACGTCTCTATGTTTAATATTCTTTATAATCTCTAAATTTAATCTATATATTTAATTTAAACTTTAGGTTTTTCTCTTGCTGCAGCTATTGGATTATATTATTATATGACAGAAGCGAGAAATAATGCGAATTTTTTCTTCGTATTGTACATCGAAATAAATATTTTTCGCACGTGTGACATTCGCGTTTAATAGTACATTGGATGTAATATAGACAGAATATATCGAAAAGTTTTTTTTTTTTCCCATTAGTGAATAAACATGCGAATCAATCTATGTAAGTCCTACATTTCCGATGACAAAAATAGATCTTATTGTTGATCGAGGTTCTATCAATATATATCGAGTCGATGAAAAAGTTTGACGTAAAATTTTATAAAAAAAGAAATCCTATCCAATACGAATTACGCAAAACAATTTATTTTGATTTATTTCGATGTATGATGCTAGAAGAGGATTCGCGCACGATTCCTCGCCTCGCTCTTTTCTGACGCTCTTATCCGATACAATTTTAGCTGCAGCAAAAGATATACCTATATGATAGGCAGGAGATACGATATTATTCTAGCGCGGACTGCGAGTTGCTGTGCGTCAGCGTTTGCAGCGACTGAGATTGCATCTCTTTCGCGAAGTCGCGATCGCGGAAGCTGTTCGAGCCGGACAAAAGTCTCCTCGGTCTGGTCAGATTTACCTGTCGCAGGATTCGCTCTAAATTACCCTCCGATCCGGTCAAAATCGGCGAAATACTGACGCTCGACACGGTACGATTCTTCACAATTCGGCCACTCCTGGGCGACTTTCCGGTCTGATCGTTGGGTTTACGTTTCGCGGACTTTAGCTTCACGTTCCGCAACATCTCCAGAGACACCATCGGCCCTCTCGGACCTGGGACAGTGTTTCGTCTGCTATCCTGAAATGTATCGAAAAAAATTACATATTTTTTTGATACTTTTAGAATCGCGTTGAGAGTAAATGAATCATCAAAATTAATTCCTTTTAATTTAAGTGCACGCGCGCGCACACGCTAGCTTCTTAATTGATAAGAGTATTTTTTTTTCCATTATGTAATGTGTAATTTCTTTAATTCGTTTATTTTCAGTATTCAGAGATCTCAAAAGTTTCTTTAAAAGCGAAAGATTACAATTTATGTAAATTTGATTCCCCTTGCGGATTGAATTTATCTTCAGTCTAACATTCCGAGAGAGAATCTGATTTAAATCTAGCAGCTCGGAAATTAGAAATCTCAAAAAAAAAAAATTCTCGCAAGACATTCATCTAAGAATCTAAGAGATAATTATCCGCACAGAAATTATATTTACAGTTTTATCACGTTGATAATAGAGATATGTTTTGTTGCTAAAACTTGTTATAAAATTTGGACAATACTTTGATACTTTGCGGCGCCTTCTTTAATGTGACTTTCAACAGATCTTCGACCGTGATGCTGGGCCTGCTGAACAACGGCGTGGAGCATTTCCTGGGCGTCCTACTCTTGTTACTTCTGCTGCTGTTGGGGGTTGTTGGAGGTTGCATCGGTGGCATCGGAGACTGCAAGCAAGCCAAAGGAAGGGGCGGAGGTGGTGGTATCGATGATGCCGATTCCGAGGTGTGCACTTTCGGCAAAAGCGAAAGAGACGGCGGCGGTGGAAGTACTGAGAAGGATGGTGGAGGAGGAGGAGGAGGAGGAGGAGGGGACGAAGAGGAACCCGAAGGGGGCGAGGGAACCGGTTGCGAGAACTTGGTTCGAACTTCCTCTAGCGTTTCGCGCAACTTCTTCAGCTCCTGCATTAGCGTCACATTGTCCTCGATCATCTTTCTACTGGCTTCGCGGATGACATTTATCTCGATCGTGAGGGTATTGAGGGTAGCTTCGGTGCTCGTTCGTATCTGCGACGGAAATCGCGCGAGAAAGTATATATCATTAATATCGACAGATTATTTTTAGATTCGTCAATATTACATGTTGATAGGAATATTTTATACAAATTATATTATTGAATTGCGTATCGATCGTGAATATCTTACGCGCGGATGCAAAGCTATATAATATTTAGTCTTTCTCTACATTCGCAATCTCACCTGGACGAAATCCATCGAGAGTCGTGTCACTTTTTTCGACAGTAAGCGCAGCATCTTCTCGTTTTGAGAACGCAATGTCGTTGCTAAGCGATTAAATTTCTCCGTTCGAGGTGTCTCCCTTGACGAAAGTGGGACAATCACCTCTTGCAGTTTCTTGTAGCTCTGAAAAAAAAAATTGATAACGAAATCACCTAGTGCAAACAAATATCGTATATAATGTAGATAATATTACAAATGATAAATAATTTATATATAATATATAAAGTGATATGTATATGTAAAGTTATAAATTTTCACTCGTTGCGATTCGGCTTAAATCAATTGCGAGAAATTTACACCATTTAGCAGATGCAGTAGCTTTCTTTTCAACCAAATGCAGAGAGCAATCACCCATGTAATTAATGCGCGGCAAATGTTTCTTCGTCGAGGTGCGTGGGAGTCGTCTTGTAGCGTCTCGTTGTTCCGTGACATCTCGCGTTTGTGGGAGTCATCCTGATGATATTCTACCTTATTATTCGAAAACGAGGCGAAGATTATTAGAGACGTAGTAAATAAATGTGCGCAAAGAGGATATATACTTTTAACTCTAGATAAAGAAATTTAATTCAAAAGATTTGTTAAAATGCTTTTTTGTTAAAATTCTGTGCTTTTAATCCTTCTGTCAACGCATAATTTGTATCGAACATTCTTCTCTGTTATACAGGGTGATCTACAACGAGTGTAGAAAAAACTACCCTACTTCTCAGGAGGTCATTTTAAGTAAAAAATGTTATACGAACATAGGTTCTACTTCAATTAATTATTTATTATTAATTACAACTACAAAAGAGATCAAAGTTCTATTAATGCGATAATAAATAGTATATTTAATATCTAGTTGCAATTCAAAAAACAAAACATATTCTATTTTATAAATTAGAGGGGAAACAGAGGAAACATTTTTATTAAAAATAAAATCTCGAATTGAGATTTATTTAATTTCTTCGTACCAAAGAAATCCGCGTTTGGCTCTTTTACTAGCCGTTGAAATTTAAATACATATTTCACATTGAGAGCCTAAAGTCTTAATTGTTAATTTAAAGTCGCTTCGGGTACCCGGGTAGCCGTTCATTGACGGAAGGCGCTTGCGCTCACCAAGCGAGGATATCGCGTGTACTTTTTTTTTCAAAATCTAAAGATATACACGAGATAATGAAACGTTACCTTTTGCAGGGAATTATCGCGATCGGACACCGTGGACAGGTCGAGCGTCGATTCCCAGGAGACGTCGTCGTGGTCCCAATGCATTTTATCGCGCGAAGGCAGATCCAAGGAGCGTTCTACGCCCTTTTCCGGAAGCGAATCTGCAATCTTCGCTTGCCTCTGCTTCTTCACCTCGCCCTCGCAATCGAACGTCAGAGTCGCGTTTCGGAAGTCGCGTTCCGGCGAGCAAGGAAACGTTTCCGGTTTCCGAATCTTGGATTCGATTCTCTGCGCTTCTTGCTCCGATCTTATCTCGCCCTTCGAGAATTCGCGCCTTTCGTCGGGGATGAAGAAGAATCGCGCAGCGACGTCGCCGCGATCCGTCGAGCTTCCGCGATGATTGCGCTTCGGCGGCGACGACGACGTCGAGGGGGAGACGTAGGGGAACATTCTGTACAGCAAGGACGTTCCGCATTCCGCGTCTTCGCCGCAAATTTTCCTGCTCGCTCGTTGCAGATACACAAACATCTTGCGAAACTCGCTCCAATTCGCGGTCAAACGCTCGCCGATCTTCCCGAGCACGATGTCGAATCTCCTATTGTCATTCGGCGTCCTCGTTCTCGTCTCCTTATCGATTCGCGAGCCAGCGTGATGATCTTCGATGGACCCGCAGACAGATATTCCGGTCAATTCGTCGGACGAGAGTCGTTCGACATCGTCGCTGAATCGGGATGATCGTTTCTCGATCTCGTGAAAGATGGCGAAGCGCCCGGATTCCGAGAGGTATTCTTTCTGCAACTTGCCTTCTGTCGTTTCCGCGGTAGAACGATGGGCGATCATCGTTGATGATGACTGTCCCTCTAGATAATTGTTCATCTCGCGCAGGAGATCGTCGTTCATCGAAAACGTCCTGTCCAACGAGTTACAGTTGCCCATCGTTCCGGGTACATCGCGATTTTCCCGCTGATTCGAGTCTTCCTCCAGAGATCGTCCCTTCGTAGACCTCTCACGCTTTTCGTAGGGATTCGCGAGAACCGAGTCGTCGCGCGACTGAGATTCCAAGTTGACAGGAAATGTCACCGATTGCGAGATACTTTGACGAGTCGTTTCTTCAAAAGCACCTTCGAGCTCTGAAGATTGCTCGTCGTGCGTTTCGTTCACATCGTTGTTCAAGAACGCTAAACTGCACGAATAACCGTCCGTTAAATCGAGGGGGTCGTCTAAGGACAGCTTGGGACACTTTTCCAAGTTGGCGAGATCATCTCTAGATTCGATGTTGAAGTTGCACATGAGAAGATCCGAAGATTCGTGACACTCTCGGCACAAGCTGGATCGTTCGATCCTTCGCGCGACAATCGCATCGTCGTCTTCATGGATCTTCGGATCTCGCGGTGATCTTGTTTTACGTCGTCCGAGAACGATCTCAGGACTGAGCTCGCCGCTGCAGAGACACGGATCCGATTCGAACAGCACCGATTCCGGCGAATATTGTGGATTGGACGCGTTGTTGATTAAACTCTCCTCGTCCTCCGCGAAGTCTTCGTTCCTCGAATCCTCGGAAGACAAACGGGCGTTTTCCCGAAAGGACTCCTGAATCTCGTGAAACTTGTGCGATCGCTTGTACAATCTACGCCTCATCATTGAGTCGTGAAATATTTACATTAGGATATCATTGTACTATATATATATATATATATATAAAATCTGTTATGTACATATATATATATATATATATATAAGATTACCTCTTGCAGTTAACTGTAAACATCTTATTGCAACTCTTCGCTAAAGTTGCGCGAATTAGGTAGGCCTCAAAAGAGTGTTACGTTGGACTTTCGCACAATTTGTTGAAATAAAGGAACAAGATTGCTAAATGTATTTTACCCCTGAGATCTTCTGTTTATCTCAAGGTTATCTACCTGTGTATATTATTTGTTTTGATATCTGTACGACGCTGAGAGACGCGTGTAACTTCCTATAAAGTTCCTTGATTAAATTCGTTATTTTCCAAACTAAACTCGCCTTTTCGGATATTGTTCAAATTAATCTGAAAGCAAATCTCTCATTAAGTTTATTTGTTTAAAGTCGAATATAATTTTGATTTTTAAGGAACTAAATTTAAATTAAATTAACGAACAATATATAAAATTGTTTGAGTAACAAAAAATTTTGCTGCATTTGTAAGAGCGTTTATTCAATTCCTTGCTACATTGTACATCTTTCTCAAGAGAATGTTTCAATAATTTGTGTATAATTTTATTATTTTATGTATTTTCTATTTTACATATGTACTAATATATATAAATCTGCTCGGCAGTTTACTTTTCATTTACAATAATCTTAACATTATAAATACATTCGATAATCTGTTCCACAGTTCAAATACTACACATTTACATATACATGTCTCGGCAGGTCAGAAGAAACAAAAAATATATTCGCGTATTTTCACGCTGAACACGATCGAAATATGAATTTGATTGCTGCGATGACTATATATTACAAGATGAGCAACAAAGATAAAAAGTAATTTTCACGCTCTATTTAGCTGGGTCTGACAGATCTCACTTCTTATTTACAAAGTCCTCTCCTTTTTGAATATTTTTCTTGAGCTCGGGGATGGCGGCGTCCAGCAGTTTCTGTTCAAAGCTGCTTAGTTTACCCAAGCCCAAATTTTTCTCAATTCCATTTTTCTGAAATTCACAATATGCCAATTGATAAAATTTGAGCCTCTTACAATTTTATAACTATTAAATATACATCAATATAACACTTTTTATTCAATATAGTTTTTTAAGCTGTTATGTTTGCATAAGCTATTTATATATTATTATATTCCTAACATATATATATATATATGTGTGTGTGTGTGTGTGTGTGTGTGTGTGTGTGTGTGTGTGTGTGTATTTTGTAACATATGTCACGAAACATATTGAACAATAATAATGTTAAAATTGAAATATGTGTATTACGCTATATTCTAGAAACAAATGGCTTAACAAAAAAATAATTTCTTATATTGATCGGAAAACAAATTATATAGCTGGAGCAAGTACTATTTTTTCTATTTGCAATTTTCTCTATTTCTAAGATATACGACGGCAACAAACGGCATGCTGAGTCACGCGATTTATTTCTACATCTCTACTTACGCCCAAAAGTATCGGTGTGGAGAAGTATTTGGCATCAGTGACATTCGACTTGACGTACGAGCACTCGATGATACCAGTTTCCCCGTTGAGCGCCCTGATTAATGATAGACCGAATCGTGCGCCGGCATAAGCCATGGACAAGGTCGCGGATCCGGTGCCCGCTTTCGCCTTGACGACCTCGGTACCGGCCTCTTGAATTCTCTCGGTGAGCGCCTTCAACTGATCATCCGGGAAAGAGACCGACGGCGTGCACTGCGAGATCAGTGGAATAATAGTGATGCCGCTGTGCCCGCCAATGACCGGGACGGATATTTTCTGTGGATCGAGGTTCTGAAAAATCACAATTATTTACCATCAATATGCTAACTCTTTTCACATTTTCTCAATTATACGAGATAAGTAGTTTGGACAAAATAATGCAATACATTTACTCTTCTGACTTAATCTTATCGATTGAAAATATTTTACATGTAGCGTCTCTTAAAGCACTCGATTACATTCAATGCTATTATTGGATTACGATGTCAAAAGCGAGAAATTTTATGATTTTTTTTGCATTATAATATTAAGATAAATAATTTTTTCTACACATTACGACTCGTATTTGATATTTAAAGTAAAATTTTACATCCTGAATTTCTGTACATGCGATATTTTGCCCTTGTTATTTTATGCCATATTTAAAATACCTTTGCTTCTGCGATGAATGTGTTTGCTCTGACAATATCCAGAGTGGTCACTCCAAACACGCGGTTGGGATCGTAGGCGGACGCTTTTTGCAATACCTCGCTCGCGATTGGTACTGTGCTGTTGACAGGATTCGAGATGATCGCTACCAAGGCTTTCGGCGCGACTTCGGCCATCGCGGCGACGAGATCCCGGACAATAGAAGCGTTCGTGTTGAAGAGGTCGTCGCGGGTCATGCCTGGTTTGCGCGGGACACCAGCAGGTATGATAACGACCTAAAAAAAAAAGTGCACGAAATAATAATTCAATAAAACACGAAAATCGAAAACGAGGTTGATCAATTCCGATCTGATAAGTTAAAATTTAAAAAATCATACAAATAACACTTAAATATAACTACTAAATATTTATAGGATAATCTGCGTATCTGTCAAGTATTTATGACATAATCTTCTGCGCCATAACGACATACCTGTGCGCCTCTCAGGGAATCCTTGAGCTGTTCCGGGCCATTGAAAGCTTTAACTTTTGCTGGCGTGTTTATATGCGAGAGATCGGCGGCGACACCCGGTGTGTTCACGATATCGTATAACGACAATTCGGTGACGAGAGACGACTGCTTGAGAAGTAAGGATAGCGGCTGGCCAATGCCGCCACTCGCTCCCATAACAGCAACCTTGGCATCGCACTGGAAAGAATACAATCAAGATGTTAGCATTTTGAAAAAAAAAGAAGCATTTACGAATGTAGAATGTAGATGTTAGAGAAATAGAATAAAAAATTTCTTTCCATTAATGTTGTTAACGCAATTAACAAAATTAATGTTTAAAGATTTCTCGCAATGTTAAGTTTACAATATTATTTCATAGCTTGCTTTTTCGGTTGGGAGATATACATATACATTAGGATCGATGACAGTTGATATGATAAAAAATATATATCAGGACCTCTCGAAATCATTCCGCAGTCAGTTACGAAAATGTCTTGGTACGTCAATTTAATTACGCCAGCATTTTGAGATCGAATCATTCGCGGTTGCATAACGGTGCTCTGATTGCGCTCTTCGTGACGTGCGATGCAAAGTTCCCACGTAACTGATAGAGATGGCAAGCGATATCTCTCTCCAGCGAAACACGTCGTCGAACGTGGATGAAGATTCTCGTATGGGCGGCATTTTCTTAATGGATCAATGGTCCACGAGACATACAGTAAGCGTGGAATAATCAGCGCCTTATGCACTAATTTGAGAATATACGAATATATATGTATGTGTGTGTGAAATAGATGATATATATTTAAATAGGCAAATGTATAAAAAGATCCTGTTAAACATGTAATCGCGGTCTTCTCGAAACACGTTATTTTTAAATACACATTATTCCAATTAATCAGATAAATAGCTAAAAATGTTATATTTGTTATTATCATGCACATTATAATGGCGATTCGGAATATGATAACAATTAAACAGTTAACGTCATTAAACTAATCTCGGATTTGGAAAACGCATTGAATCGTGGTTTATTTTATTACAGTATACCTTGGCGCTGGTTGATAATCGTTTTGCTCCTTGCTGGGCGACGCTTATGGTAGGCTTGAGGAATCGCGGTAGCATATTGATGATGATGAACGTTACGTTAAATTATTCGAAATGATCTTCGCAAGAAAAATAGGATTCGTTCACGATAACCCTTCGAAGACACTCGCGTGACCTTTGAAGATCTACTGACTGTCACACTGTCAGCGGCGCCACGAATGACGTTCTCCGAGGCAAAAAAAATTCATTCTTCAGAGACCTCGCGCGGCGAAAGCGCAAAGTTTCGGATTCAATGCTACCAACGTCGAAAAATAAATTCCCTATATACGAGATGCTTCATTTTTCACGCTACGAAAATTTCCAAGCGTTCGATTTCAATCGGAGCAAAGAATTCTTTTATTCTTTTTCGTTCTGATTGGTCGATTAAACGATTCGAAATTTTTGTAGCGTCAGACGGAACGCATCCCTAGTGAAATATTAAAAATGCTGCATGTTGTGAATCGCAATTTGCGAATCCGCCATTATCAGCTCTTTCGATCATGATATTCGCTGTAGTTGGTTCGTGGCTAGAATCGTGATCGCAAAGTGATAGACGTTCGGTACAAGATGTTATCGAGATTGACCCTTCGCAATGGTAAATGTTCGATATTTCTCGGCGTTGCATTTTTACAAATTATTCCGAGACGCGAGGAACGAATTCGATCAATATCAGAGACAACAAATGAATTTGGTTGACATTTCTATTATGTAATGGCATTCCGCGATACGTTTATATTTTTTCATTATATTTTCCAAAAACTCATACATATATTACAAATATTAATTATACATCATGTATATATAATTATGTGACACATTTAGACCTATTTTTTTTGCTCTCAAAAGTAAAATTCTAATCTTTTTCATGGGCAATTTTGTTTATGTTACGTTGCCACATTTTTTCCTATAAAAAGATATCGAAATCTGTTCTATTCAATATTTTGTGTTTGTTGTACTATCATATTCAATTTTTCTCTTTTATGTTTTCTCTTTTTATGTCAATATGCCACACAAAAATCTTATATATTTCAAGTGTACGAAGTATAACTGCTTATGGGTAGAATGAGTATATTGCTTGCGATAAATTTATTGTAATTTATTGTGAAATATTGTTTCTATTTCTTTCAAATTTAGCTCAGTTATTACCAATGGCTATGCGTGGAGCGCAAAGCGCTTCTTCAGTAGCAACAGAATTTACTCGTCCTAAACGTTTGATTGAGCCATCTCCAGTTAGACATGGATTCATACCCGAGGAATGGTTTCAATCTTTCTATTCAAAAACTGGTGCATCAGGTATGCAATTGCTCTTGTTGTATGAAATAATAATTGAATATCTGATTTGAAATAATTCATATATAACTTTTATGTTGGATGTATGATAGTTTCTTTATAACTACAAAGTGAATAATTTCTTGTATAAATTAAACATTGAAAATATAGGATAACACCTTTTTTTTATATAATGCTTTATATTTGCAATAAAATAATTTAAAATGATCTAAAATGATTATATATAAGAATTACATAATCTATATATTTTTAAAATTGAAAATTAATTATATGTTTTCTTATATAGATATCACATCCTGCATAAAATGATGTGGTATATTTTTGTTACTGCTAATTATTTTTGGACGTTTTATTTTCAGGACCATATGTATTTGCTATAACCGTGGGCACTTATTTATGTTCAAAGGAAATTTATATCATGGAGCATGAATATTATAATGGAATATCTCTGTTAATAATATATGTAGCAGGTGTAAAAATGTTTGGCCCAAAAGTAGCCGAGTACTTGGACAAGGAAATAGATAAATACAATGATGAACTTGATGAGTCTAGGAACAACGATATAGCTCATTATGAAGACTCAATTGCGCAAGAGAAACGAGAGCAATGGAGTCTGGATGGCCAGAAAATGGTATTGGAAATTAAAAAAGAAAACGTTAAAATGCAACTGGAAGCAACTTACAGAGAACGCTTGGTGCAAGTCTATCAAGAGGTATAACAAATGTTTTTAAGTATAATATAATATAAAGTAATAAAATAATCAGAAAAATATAACAATAGATATAAATCTGCTTATGAATAGAAAAGGTCGAAAAAATAAATAAAATTAAAAATGAGTTAAATAAACCTGGACAGTAGAATTGAATACAAATTTAAAATCAATTGTTGCTCAGGCATTATAATTGTTAACTTGTTAAATTAAATGTAAACTTCTATAAATTCTTTTTTAATTTAATATGATATAACATACATATAATATACATTTCTATACTAGATTTTCAAGAAAAAAAAGAAAATAAATATAATAAATTTTTTTGCTGTTTACAGGTGAAGAAGCGTCTCGACTACCAAGTGCAAATACAAAATCTTGAACGCCGAATTACACAGAAGCATATGGTCCAATGGATTGTGAACGGAGTATTGAAAGCCATCACTCCAGATCAGGAAAAGGCAACCCTTCAACAGTGCATCAAAGATCTCCAAGCTCTCGCTGCAAAAGCGTAAAGCGTCGCTAAATAATAATTTAGATGAAATAGAAATATGATAGCAGGTAAGAGAAGGCGTCTGTTATTCAATAAAGTGTCATCTCTATCGAATATTGTTTCCGAACAGTCGAAATCGTCAAATGTTGTAAATGAATAAACGTCATCTTGCAACATTTAGAGTGTAAATTAATTATTTGTTAACAATATTTGGAGAATTGTAAATTTGACTAAACATCAGTTATTAAAATGATAAATTAAATACGAGTTTTATTACTTCTTGTTCTTTTATCTCTATTTGTGCAAGTAAAATATTTCATAAATTTTATATGAATTTCAATTAATTTCAATTATCTAGATAGATCATATTATATACAAAATGAGATTTATTAAATTTCTTAAATTCAACGCTAATGATACAGATTAATTTATACAATGTCTTACTATGTTTATATCACGTGTGAGATATTTTTTTATAAATGCAAATATGTAAAATAATGTAAAATCTCAATAGAATAAAAGAGCACAGAAGTAGAATAAATGTATATATCAATACTCTATATATTAGCTTGTATGTCAACTAATCGAATCATTTTTATCGGTCTCAATGTCATAATAGTTTAAATACACACAGTGGATTTAGCCATTTGTTGAAGACCAAATTTCAATAAAATTGGGATAAATCTCCATAGTATAGGTCATAGATATCCATCACTTGTTTTGTTCATTGTTTTTCTGCGATATTGTTATGTGATCATTTTGATAATTTTGTATCACATTCAGCACAGGATAACGTTTTGTTCATATATCCATTACCTTATTCAAGTTATAAAACTTATCTTTATGATTTGAATAATTTAAAGTAGCTTGCATAATGGTCCACAAACTATCAGAGAGAGAAATTACCAAACCAAATTTACTAAATTTATAAAAAATTTAACATCGTTGATAGTAAACACTATAATAGATTGATGAAATATAAAATTATTATTCGATTTATTTGTGTATTAATTATTTTAAAAAGAAAAAGATCATACATATACTAGAACTAAAAATATTAAGAAATAATGCAAAAGATACATGAATACAAAATAAACAAAACATTCTATGGAATTTATAATTATTATAATTATTTGTTTCTATAATATACAATCTGTTGCTGATGATACACAATTATATTATGATATTTTATACTCACTTTAAATGCATGTCGATACCTTTTCGGAACACCTTACGATAATTTGATGTCGCAACATGTGCAATATAACAGATGACACGAAAATTTTGAATTATTAAATAAATATTCAGTTGAAAGAGAGAGATGCACGCATTAGTAATATGTACATATATTACTGCTTACTATCGCTAAAAAAGTTTAAAAAGCAATGATATTATTTAAAATTAGATATTATTAACACTATTTAAAAAGAATTCTCTTACAGACTGTCTTATAGCATTTTAATTTAATAAGCATATGTGTCATTTTATGATTTTCTCTTAATACTTTAAATTTTAGTGTAAGTTTGAAAGAATATAACAATCAATATTCTCCGATCTTGATAGATAAAACAGATTCACAAAAATTGAAAATTTATTTGCAGTGTTACGATATTAACAAGCATTTCTTTAAAACAATCTTATCGATGATAATCTGAAGAATTTAATAAATTTTTGCTTAACCAGAGGTAATAATTTTTTTTTAATCAGGAAAAAGACAAATACAAACAAAATGCAGTGCCGAATTTTTTATGTAAGTTTATTTTAATTTTGATTATGATAAAACTACATTCATTTGTATGTGTTTACATTAGAAAGAGAGAGAGAGAGAGAGAGAGAGAAAGAGAAAGAGAGACGGAGATATATTCTGTTTCTAGTAACTTGCTCCATATATATTTTAAAATTGTGCGATTAGATATAGTTCCTTGTAACAATTAATATTACCATTACAAGCTCTTAATGCCGGAGATATATTTTCATAATCGCGATCTTATCGTTTTAAAGTCACCAAAAACGGTATCGCGCTACCGTAATAAATACTGCCGTGTAAACAAAATTTCTTAGGATCGTACATAATAACACTTATCTTACTCGTCGATAAAGACAATCAAATGTTGATACTCAATCAAATAGACCCTCTTTTTATATTTAATTATTTTCTCGAAAGACTGCATATCAGTTTAAGTCGTATTCATAGAGTGCGCATCATATCTAGATATTCATGCATTATGGTTAAAAAATCAAATATTTTAAATTTTTATTGCTTACTATACGTATACATACGTTAGAGGAATTAAAGTCAAATATCGCTGAAAGTGACTCAAAGGTAGGTAATCGGCATTTTATTTGAAATTTATTATACACATTCACTTTTCTCACTTATTCTTTTATCTCACGTTGTAAGATAAAAAAATTTATTTTAAGCAATCTATAATTCGCAACGGAATTCAAAACACAAAATAATAATTTCATGCGCGGTGTGTATTCCGCTACATTATATATTCCGATTCTTTAAATGTCTTTCATAACATATAGACGCAGCTTGTAAAATTATAAATAAGAATTCCGCCTCGAGTTTTAGCGACGAAAAAAGTGTTACGAGTCCAAACTAGAGTTTAAATTCTAATCGATCGAGAAGGGGGGCTCATCGATACACGATCGCTGATTCGCGTGATAAGAGATGCGAGACAAGATGCGTCTGCTCTCGGCTCTCGTCGTGCGGCAAAATCCGTCGTTCCGTTTCCATGCGCGATGAAATCGTCGGACGAATCGAACGCGTCGCGTCGCGTCGCGTCGTTCGGCCAGCGCGGCTCGGACGCGCTCGGGCGCGCTCGGCCACTTTCGGCCAGTGACGACGAGCATCGGGCGGCGCGCGCGAGTTACTTCGGGCGGCCGGGGGCCGCCATTTTCCTCCAGCAAGGGAGAACAGTCCGGAGCGTAGGTAGCGAGGGTCTCGTGTGCATTATACTGGCGAAGTCGGGTCGAAAATAGTGAATCGGGAGACGCGAGAGTTCGTTTCGCGTACGCCGCGAAACCGTGTGCGATCCATACGTACGTACGGTCGTACGGGGAACCGCAGTGTGAGTCTGGTGGCCTGGTATATCCGCGCGACATTGTGCCGACTGCGGCGGTCACCCGGTAGACGGACGCCGCCACCGCCACCGCTGTCGCCGCCGCCGCCGTCGCCGCGTATCGTTGTGCAAATTCGACGACGAAGCAAGGATAAATCGCGGAAAAAGATCACGCAGGAAGATCGCGTAATAAACGATAAGAAAGAGCGAGAGGAAGGAGGAGAGAAAGAGAGAAGAAGATTGGCGCGCGAGCGCGAAAGAAAGAGAAAAAAAGGGACAAGGAGCAGCGAGAGAGAGAGAGAGAGAGAGAAAGAGAGAGAGAGAGGACAGCGCACACACACACATAAATAGAGACAGAAGCGGAGTGTGAATAGTTTGGTGATCGCATTGTGGCCGCGCAGTGAAAATACTCGATCAAGCCGACTTCGGGTATTACAACGCCGGATATCAAGAGGAGAGTGAGTCGCCTCCGACAGGTTAGTGCAGTGTACGACATGGCTTCTTCCTGCATGTGTACGCGCGCGCGCGCGCGCGCGCGAGCCAGCCAAGATAGTTGGCGCGCCTCGCGTATTCGCGGATACATGTACGAGTTTCTTTTCGAAGCGGCGGTAGCGTCGGCGTTGCATGCGTACGGCTGAGAATTCCTCGCTCGTGCGTGCGTGCGTGCGTACGCTTTCTTTGTGCCGCAGCGGGAGATGTATGTGCTTTGCTCTTTTCGCGCCGCTTCCCACACGCATACGTATAGAGTCCCTCCTCAATATTGTTTCTTTCTTTTATTCGGTCTTTGTATAGTTATTATCTATTCTCTTTTAAAACTATTATGCAAATGTACTTTTTACGATTCAAACGAAAACGCTATTGAATATCTTTGCCAGCGGAATAAACGTCACTAAATCGTCGCTTATACGAATAAAAATCAAATTGGAGCATAGAGTACAAATAAAGGATACGGTTTTAATAATCTCGCGCCGAATATACATACATGTATATAGTGATAAAATGTCTCTGACAAGAGACGTTCCGTGTTCCCCTTACGCAGGAAGAATTAAACTCTGAAAATAGTTTATTATATTTTTTAAATAATTTTTTTTTTTTACAACATGAAGATAAGAATAAAGCACTTGTATGTGTGTGTGTTGTGTGGGCTTGTTTAAGCGTATCGTTATCACGATAATTTTCAAAAGCTTCGATGACACGTGCGTGCGTTTTCTAGAAACGATAGAGCGGGCAACACAAGTATATGTAGATGTCGGGAGAAGAAGTACACAGAGGGAGAAAAAGAAAGAGAGAGAAAGAGCGAGCACGCGCCTTTCTTTTTGCTTGCGCGCTCAGCCGAACTGGCCCGATTATTGCTTCCCCCTCTTCACCCCCCTTCTACTGACTGCGCCTACCTTCACTCTGCCACACTTCGCTTTTGCGTGCGTGCGTGCGTGCGTGACTACATTGAACAAATATCTATCTAGATATTTGTACATCGGAACTGTACCTGACAATTTGACAGTTTTCCTTGTTTGACACGTGTGAAAAAAAAAATAAACGTCAAATTACCAAATAAATAACAGATTATGCAATATTAAATAATAGATGTATAGTTCGACTTTTCGACCAACGGTCATGATGCAAATGACGAATATCTAGAGACGATGCGTTCGCTCTTCCTAAAGCGGAAGTCGAAGGCGCATTATAATGATGTCAAATTTATATTTTATTTACAATAAGGGTAGTACGTGTATTTAATTCGGAGGAGATAAAAAAAGAGGGGAAATTGCGTAGAAGAGTGTAAGAGAGAGAGAGAGAGAGAGAGAGAGAGAGGCGCATGTGAAGAAAACGGACGTGCATCTAACTCTCTCTCGGACGACTGTGCGCGCGCACGCGCTCGTTTTCGCTTCCAACGGATGCGCTTCGCGCGCGTTGACCTTCGATAATGTCTCTGCTCGACGATGGTTCTCTATCGTCTGCCGCGCAGGAGAGATTCATATTCGCGAACGCGTCCGGAGAAGGAAAGAGAAAAGAGAGAGGGAAAGCAAAATGCGGTTAACGTATGTCGGGAGAGATTATGCGATTTTTCTTTTTCCTTTTTTTTACATGCTTCTTTTTCAAGTGAAAGGATCGAGAATGATGCTAAAATGGCAGGAGCGAACGATATGTTGAGAAGAGGGAGGAAATTCGGCAGGATGTGTAGCTTTCGATCATATATATATTCTCTCTCTCTCTCTCTCTCTCTCTCTCTCTCTCTCTCTCTCTCTCTCTCTCTCTCTCTCTCTCTGGAGAGTACACACTTTGGCGCATCGGAATATATAATCTGATAATGAGACAGTGATATGAATTACAAACAATGTTACTGTTAAAACTAATACAAAGGGACACAAGTATTTTGTTTATATATTATACAAACACAAGAGTTACATGACTCGTTGTTCTTTGCGAAACAAGTGATAATATTTCGATGGGAGGGGAAAAATGCGAGAAAAAAAGAGGAGGGAATAACGCTACATTAAGTTGATATATCGCGAAACAGATAAATGGATAGAAAAGGCCGTAGGAGGAAAAAGAAGGGGAAAATATAAATGAATGGTATTCTAGAAGCGTCCAAATGGCGGTCTCGCCCAGCACAATAAATGATTTATGGCATCATGCCTCCCTTAAGCGCATCATCCCCCATCTTTCCGCGACATTACGATGTCGTATTGTGTCATAATTTGGTCACCGACAGATAGGTAGATAAGAAAGAGAGAGTGAGAGAGAGCTTGTCGTTAATAACGGTAGTTGCGAAAATTATGAGAATTAAATAATTATTATAATTAGAACTTGGAGTAAATAATTAAGAGATAATAAATGAAATTACAAGATACGTAGGTACGAGACATGTAAGGAAGAAAATTATGATTTAATTTATATCATTTTTTCAAAAAAGGAAAACAGTCTAATTTACAGTCTAATTTATATATAATTTTTTTTATAATTTAATATATATAATTTGCATAATATATATAATTTAATCTTTTAATCTATAACTTTTTCTTTAATTTTTATACTGGGCTATAATTTAATTTATATTAATTTGCTTATAATTTATTTTATATTAATTTAATTCATTATGCAGTTTAATTTAAATATTCTTATTTTTTTTGCATATATATTATCGTACAAAATTATGTAATTATATAATTTTTAGTTCTTTATAATAATTTCGCAGTTAATTTTATTCGAATTTCGATTAAGGAAACTTCCAGCAAGAGTCGCATAGTTAATTAAGATCAAAAAGTTAGTTAAGATCAAAAAACGCTAGACTTTTCTTGCTCGATGTGTGTATATGTATGTATGTGTTTGTGTGTATGTAAGTGTGTATGCGCGTGCGTTATGATAAACTTCAAAAGTATTGATATACACATGCGTTCGACTCGGAATGCCACCAGCGTTGCATAACCTTCGCCGAATTTCCAGCGAATATGGAACAACCTTGATTGCTCGCGCGTCGCCTTTCTTTCTTCCTTCTGGCATCGCGAAAATTGACTTGTACAAATCGAACAGAATCGTGATGAAAATCGTCGTTCATCCCTCTGTTTCTCGCAATTACACGCAACATTCCCTGACGTTAATAGATACATAGCCAAGTAGAAGACAGACGGCATGTTTAGTTAAATAAAGTGATAAGTGGAATTATATTCGTACTTTTTTTTAATGATAATTAACTAAATTTAATTATCTTCCTAGCCTATTTTTATCTTTTTAAAATACGATTTAACGGAAAGTAATTAGACAGTTGCGAAAAGAAGTAGGAATTCGTACAGTTTGTGTCAAAAAAAAATAGGAAAACGTTTTTCCCAATTCGATAGAAGTAAATTTTGCATTTCGGTATAAACCGCTCGCGCGTTTACGCGGTAGATTTCTCGTAAAGGAGAGAGAGGAAGAAGTAAGGAAACTTAAAGTATATATATATGTATATCGCGGTAAGGAATACGGGTCACAGCGTCGCTGAATAAGCAACCAACCAACCGACACCGACCGGCCGTGTCGCTTGCTGCTCTCCGCAAGCGAGCGTTCAGCAAATTACGTAAGGCCAGAAACGAGAGCTCGCGTTTAAATGCCGATTCGCCGACGACAACGAATGACACATTGCGCTCTATGGTAGAGTATTTTTTTCCGCGAGAGAAAGAGAGAGAGAGAGAGAGAGAGACGCTCGGTTTTTTCTGCGAGACTCTCGGTCACGCGAAATCCAGAGTCGGGAATAGAGAGAGAAGTGTTTCTATGAAGTGAAAAAATATAACAATATATAAGTATAAATTATCATCCAAAGCAAAAATATTAAAATACTAATAGTAAGTAATAATATAATAATAAGCTATGTATATAAAATAATAATTATTAATAGAAGTTATATAAAGAAATAATAATTACAAAATATATAATAAATAGTATGAAAATAACACGCAAAATATATAAGATATATAATACGATGTGTGCATTTTATATATTAACTTTGTGTTTATTTTGCAGAATTATTTCCGCAGAAAGTTTTGAAAATTGTTCATTTGTTAAAGAATTTACAGAAAGAAATCTAATTATTCTTTCATACTTTTGCACATTCTTACCGATTAAAATTGAAAAATCGTTCCATTTAATTGACGTATACAAATTGTTAGTTTTATTATTCATTTAATTATTATTGACAATTATTGTTGACAAAATATTGTTAATAATAACTAAGCACTTATTATTTAATAAATAAACGTTACGTTTATCAAGATTTCGTTTCATGCGATATAAGGTGCACATTGTCACAGTCTCGTGCCACCACGAACGCACGCAGATCTTTCGTAAACGGCGAGTTTATTATGGATAACTGAGACGAGGGGGGAGCGGGCGTTATCGTCGTAATTGCGAGTTAACTTTGGAACGCGATAGCGCACTCGCGAACATCATCGCCGTCGCTTTTCCGAAGCGAGCGCCGAAATATTTCGTCTTCGTTCTCTTTCATAATCTGTCAACTTGCGCGCGCGCGCGCGCGCGATCAAAGTCAAACTTTATCCGACCTACCTACGCTCGCTACTCTCTTACGAAATCGATATTTATTTATTTATTTTTTTTTTTCGAGTTTACTTGTGGATACATAAGTGAATTATGCATGCGCGTGTCTGTGTTTGGGATTAAGATTTAGTGGGAAATAAAATCTCTCGTGGAATTTTTTTTTTCTTTTTTCACGGAAGAAGCGGCAAAAGGTTTGGGAAACTTTTTTTAAGTAGTTAAAAAGTAGTCATTTCGATTCCTCTCACTAGTAGTTTCAATCGATGAGTATTTTCAAAATACTCCTAATAGCGGGAAACATCTTTGGAGTTATGAGTTGTACATCTGGATACGGCAGCCTCGAAATAACGCCGGTTCGATAACTCGTATAACGTACAACAACAAAGTCGTCTTCGGACTCGGGCTTGCTCGCTGTACATAACGAGGTCGAATATCAGGTTCGCTTAATCCGAAAGCGTCACGAAACTCGTGAAGATTTAGAGAGAACACTATCACACGCCAGCGAGAGACCAGCAGTGTTAGTCGCGTATAATCGTATATACAAGGTAGCCCAAAATTGTGCAATAATGCCGAAGTAGTATTAGCTGATATTATACAAAGTATAATATTTTAAAAAAAGGTGGTAAAAATTTTTTCCTGGCTATCCATTTCTCAAATACCTTGTATCACGAAATTTAAATTTTTCTATTTAAATCCTGTCTCATTAAAACTTGTTTATCCTTACAATTAGTATTGAAAACACACACACCTACGAGTACATTTACGTATATAAAAAGTCATTTAAAAAAAGATATGAAAATATAACTGTTATAGAAAAGTTTATTTATTACATATTTGATGTGCATGATAGTTTTATTTTTAAACATATATGACACTTATTATGCTTCACGCGTAAATAGGATCGTAACAGCTGCATTTATATGCAAAGTAGACGGGCGCAAGGTTTCATTGAACGCGATATCCATCGCAGCAAGACGTATCTATTTCTTTGTGTATAAACAAGATAAGATCGCTTGTGAGTAGTAATCGAAGATAAAATAAAGACATAATTTCTCGCCGAGAAAGAGAGAGAGGATTTTATCAGTAGCGGTCATCGGCGATACCTATCGTTTGCTCCAGCGTGTATGTATTATTGAAATGAAAATACAAATCCTCGTCGTCAAATTAAAGTGTCGACGTTTCTCGACGCTCCGATTCATCAGACATTACTCGCGCGCGCGCGCGCGCGCGTGTGTGTGTGTGTGTGTGCGCAAGTCCAACTTACTAACTTGCAAATCTCAACATCACTCTGACAGTTCAAACATTATTCGACGAACATTCTCTCCCGAGGTCGTCCCTCGAATCGACGATACCTCGATATAACTCACTCTCTCTCTCTCTCTCTCTCTCTCTCTCTCTCTTTCTCGTTCGTTCGTTCGCGATGACAAAAGACTCGTCGATTCGCATCCCGCGGATTTCGCTCTTCCTGTCTTCCGTTATTTTTCGCCGAGCAATTACACGCGCGTGGTCGAATCGGATGAGTGAAGGAGGGATGAGGGGGTGGCAGGGGGAGGAAAGGGTGGGGGGAGAGCATGAGAACCGAGAGGGGGTATGACACGGAGCTAAGGGGTAGGAGGAGAGGGAGAGAAAAAAATGTCTCTCTGTCTCTCGCGAGTGTGTGTGTATGTGTGCGTGAGAGAGTGCGAGAAAGGTTCTTCTGGGTGGAGAAACCAAACCGCGGCGCGCGGCGCGGCGGTTATTATCGATCTCGGGACATCGTTACACTTCGCGTCCGGCCGCGCGCGCTTACGGGATCCGTACAAGTGCGACGAGCGATGGCGAGAGAGAGAGAGAGAGAGAAAGAGAGAGAGAGAGAGGCACGGCTCTGCCTGTTACATCGATTGTCTTCGGCTCGACTAGTACATTGTCGCGCAAATACGAATCTCCGATGTAACCATCCAAGTCCATCCACCAGACCGTGTCATACTCCAGGCGTCATAAATGCCTCAGTCATTAGATAGGAATTTTTCCGTATAAATCGCATTGTGTCTATATATCGTGAACGTACATTGCTCTTATAATACGTTAATGACGGTGTTGTTCGCATTCAGGAGGAACGCTCGATGACAGTTTTTGTTCCTTGCAAACGTGATGAAGTCGAGCCGACGCGATTAATTATGAATATTATAGAGAAATATTTACCGGTGCATCGGATATTATTAATGTACATTAGACTATTATAAATGTCTCAACATTTATTAAATGTATTTCGAAGCGGCATTTTTCGAAAGAAAACACATCTAAATGTTTATGATCAAGATTCATGTTCATGATGATGTGTCACGATCATTTATAACAAAGAAATAAGCATATACATATACATAATAAACTGAGCAATAATAAACTAATATTTATCTTTATAAAGTATTAGAAACCAATGCATTCCGCATATATGCCAGCTAATAATAAAGCATGCACGTGATAATAAAGAGAATATAAAATTGCTATTTTATGTCTATAGCCATGATGTATGTAAGAATAAGACACACTATATACATATCTATCAGTTTGAAAAGTACTTGTCTAGTGAGTTTTAAGAAATCATGATGCTAAATAATAAAAATCGGAAGATAGACTGTTGCTTCGCGAGACACTGAATCGGTGACACGAAAGTCGTCGGCGTCGTCGTCGTCGTCGAGAACTCTCACTGGCGCGAAAACGGAAACGAGTTAGAAGAGAAGTGTAGCCATGAGAGGAGAATCATCATCATAGTATAATAGTATGGTCGAATAGTTGGGCCAGGTCAGTTTGCTAGCTTATACGTAAAAGAGGCTAAGTAGTGTGGCAAAGTGACGGAGGTGGGGAACACAGGAAATGTTATAAGATATAGAAAGAGAAAGAGCTGGGAGGGAGGAGAGGAGAAGGGGACAGGGTGGGAAAGAGAGAGAGAGAGAGAGAGAGAGAGAGAGAGAGAGAGAGAGAGAGAGAGAGAGAGAGAGAGAGAGAGAGAGAGAGAGAGAGAGACATGGCGCCGGGACGAGCCAGCTAGATGGGTGGGGGCACCTGTTACAACGTTCGAGAGTTTCTCCCTTCCCTGTTTCTCCCCTTCTCTGCCCTTCTCTCCGATCTGTCTATGTCCCTTTCTCTGTGCCGCTTCTCAATCCGCGACGGGCCACCATTTCCACACAGCTATATTCGAACGGGCTTTTGTACAGGGGTGTTCGATCACGTTGACGCCATACTTTTTGTCAAAAATTGAGATTTTTTGTTTTTTTTTGTTTTTTTTTGTTTTTTTTTTTTGTTTTTTTCCTATAAAGAAATCTTTCCTTGCGCAAAATTTTTGTTCCAAATATACGTAACACAGCAAGTATAAAACAAGAGTATAATATGCGATATCTATGTATGTGTGTTGTATGTAATGCAACGAGATTTGAGTTAAATTACGATTGACTTTGTATGTGGAGATAAATCAGTTTCACGAACAAAGTACAAAGTATTTAAAAATAATGTTGAAAATTTTTTTTTCTTAAAGTTGCGAGACAACAGATTTTTCTTAAAGTTTTGCCGGGAAAGGGCGGGGATATCCTGGTATTATTAATTAGCGGCAAGAGAGAGAGTAGAAGCGTAATCGTCCACGCGCAATCGGGATTATGGGAAATCGATCGTAGCGGCTCTACGTCTGCGTGGCCGAGTAAAACAAGAAGGAGAATAAGCGATCGTCTGTCGTTCACGCGGAAGAAATATTCTATCTTGACAAAGAAGGTCACTTATATAAAAACAAAATTACGGTACTGAAATCGCGTTACGAAATTTAATTCTTTATTATTTTTTTTTTTTTATGAAAATAATAAGAGCGGATCAGAGTCTTATGGGCTATAAAGTTGTTTGATGTTTAATTGTTTTAGGTGATGGAAGTGAACAGCAATTTTTTTAATGTAACGATAATTTTTTTTAATGTAACACGACACGTAAGTCGGTGAAATATTTTATAAAAATATAAACTTTTTTTTTTAAATAAAACAAATTCTACAAAAATTTAAAAATATATTTTTAAGATAAATATTTTCTATAATTTACTTCCATAATTTTGTATAATAAAATGCAATATTATTTCTTATTATCTCGCATTAATTTTTAAATAAGTTCTAGAAATAATTTTTGTAAATAAGTATTAATCTCTCTCTCTCTCTCTCTCTCTCTCTCTCTCTCTCTCTCTCTCTCTCTCTCTCTCTATACATATACATATATGTTGTATATCATAAATTTCAGATCACGATAAAGTAATTGTTATTTCTGTGTATCTCTATATATTTCTAGAGGCAAATTTAAAATCACATAGTAGAAACATAACAAAGTTAGTTTACATAACTCTAAGTTTTGCCCGACATAAT
This sequence comes from Lasius fuliginosus, assembly GCA_949152495.1. NCBI lineage: Eukaryota > Metazoa > Arthropoda > Insecta > Hymenoptera > Formicidae > Lasius > Lasius fuliginosus. The sequence goes on along the minus strand of OX424444.1, from coordinate 325,895 downwards.
GGTATTGAATGAATGAATAGCAGTTCGAGAATTCCAACAAGCTCCACTTCTCGTTCGCCCGCGCATTCCATGTCGTACAGAAATAATCCTATATCCGATACACATTATTCGACTGATTTAAACTGCCGAGTGCTTTCCTGTTTCTTTGCATCGTTCGCGAACTACATTAAGTGACACACCAATAACGACGCATGCTATTAGCACGCAATAAAGACAGCGCGAATTCCGCGCGCGACTTTACATGCACACGAATGACGCAACAGTTTTTATAATCGTGGAAGAATAAAATCCATTCATACTATAATATAAATTTTTCTTTTTCACAATCTGTCTTTATTATCGATTTCCTAATATATTTTACATTCTTCATACCTCATTATCAAATTCTTGGAACAGTAATTGGTATGTAAATGCCTTAACGTGTTATCTATGTTAATGGACGCGTATGTCAATTGTGTATAATCTAATATTATACACTTTTATATATTACACATGTTGAATATTGTCGAACCATATTCTGTCTAGTGATGAATTGCTGACAGACAAAATTTGACAATTTCGTTTCTTACGACATTTAATAATCAGTCGCTGTAATATTATATGACACAAATCCAGGATGATACTCTGCCGGAGTATCTTCATATATCTCGTTGTGAAGATAATATGGTAAAACCATGTTGTGGTTTTACTGTACGGCACTTGATAATTTTCTGCCTCGTAAAAGGAGAGAGTCCTTCTCTCTCCGCGAGAAAAGTCCATAATAATGGCATAAATTAAGGGAAGAAAATATAGAAATCGCACTTCATACAGATCTCGTGAGCAGCGAAAAATTTTACAATTGTCATTGTTTTTTTTCCGCAAACTACCATAGTATAAGAATTCAAGAAACAATGCTTCACGAATTTTGTCAAAATTCCAATTAATCTATACAATCGTAATATCAGTCACAGTAAAATATATTTCTATCAATGCAATATCAACGTAACGATCCATTTTTTAATCACTTTTCTCGAGATCTCCCTAGTAAAACACTCTGTCTCGTGATCGTTCAAAGACAGCTCACTCTGAATGAAACTGCGATTTTGTAATTTTTACATGTATTGCATCACGCAACCCTCCCCCCCCCCTCTCTCGTAAGGTGAAAAAAAAATATATACATATACATATACAGAGGAAATATATAAAGAAATTACGCATATTATCAAGATACTCGTTCAAGAATCTCGGCGTTAAAAAATGACGAGGTTTATAACATATCAGCTCGCAGACCCGTCATCGGTCCTTCCGTTCCTTCTCTCGTAATCGTCATCGTCGTCATCGTCACCGCCGTCGCCGCTGCTGCTGCTGCTGCATCGTACTGCCGATGCAGTCGGTCCGAAGGTGAAGTACATCGGGGATAATGGGAGTAGCGCATCGCCATTGTAAACAGACTCGACGAGCGAGAGAACGGCGTGGCGGTGAACGGTTCTCCGGGATTTAGTTCGAAGAAAGGGGGGAAGATGATGCTCGTTGGAGTCGTGGCAGGTTGGGGAAACGTGGCGCGGGGGGGGGGGGGGGGAAACGCTGACGAGAACGGGATGAGGCGAGTTGTAATGGCGATGGCACGGAGGAGGGACGTGTCGCGTTGAGCGGCGAGAGGGGGAAGTTGCCGAGACATCGATCGAGTCTCGCGGCCATTGCTTGTGCCACACTCTCTTCTCCCCCTCCCCCCTCTCTCGTTCTCTCGTTCTCTCGTTCTCTCTCTCTCTCGTTCTCTCGACGCCCGCTGTTACTCTACTAGGAGTCAAGATGCCGTATCTCTCGGCACACCGCGACCAGGAGGAACTAAACTCTTCGTGAAACTACTCAGGCCAACCGCTCGCGCGCTTTACGCACTTGTGCTAACCCGTTGCGGCTAACTGTGTGTGTGTGTGTGTGTGTGTATATTATATATGATACATATATAGGGTGTCCGAAAGTTACTAGATATTAAAAAGGAGAGAATCGGAAGCATTATTCGCAGATCGTGTAGCGAAGTCAATTTTGTATCATCCAAGATTGATCTGTATAAATAGATGACCAAAAAGTTGAGATTTTTTTTTAGCGATTCTTTCAAAGAAAATATTGGAAATAATATCGTTACTTCTCAAATGTGTTTTTTTTTTTTCTTGTAGATTTCTCGCGCGATGTTCTTTTAAATATATAGATTTTTGATATAATTCGAAGATTAGATAAAGATTATTACAGATTGTTGTTTCAAAATTATTGGATGTTTTTATATATTTTCTTAACGATACGTGTGCGTGCGTGCGTGCGTGCGTGCGTGCGTGCGTGTGTGTGTGTGTGTGTGTGTGTGTGTGTGTGTGTGTGTGTGACTAAGTTTTTTTTATATTAAAATTCTATTAAAATGAAGAATATTTAAAATTGGAGAGTGATTTTTTTATTATTTATTCTTTTTTCTGAAACTTAATTTAGTAGAAACTGTTTGTCTCAAATCGTTAATTATTCGAAGAATCTGTAGTGAAAAAGGCATTTAGTGGTTTTTCGACATCCTGTATATGTATATTGCAAGATGTATCAAGTCTTACATTTTTACTTGAAAATCATTCATGGTACATCCTGCAGATTTACTTGAGGTTGTGTGTACGTAAACACATGTGTACACTTATTGTTAGGTACACATATTCAGAAGTTCGAAGCATTTAATATTGTGATGTTGCGAGTTAAAGTTGAGTCAGCTGATTTATGTGATTCGCCAAGTGTAACGTCGTAAAAATATAGAATGTTCCAGATTTATTGAACACTTTTTTAATAAATTTTAAAAATTAGAGCGAGATAAAGTTTATCTTAAATATAAATAATATTTTTTTATACATTATTTTTATTCTTATTTATATTTATATTTGTTATTTATTTTTGCCTTCATTTGCTTCTATATTTCTATACATTTTTATTTTACTATTTATTTTTATTTTTATATTTTTAATTATAATTTTATATTGATAGTGAGTAATTCTAAAAGAGAGCTGGAGGGATATTACAAATTGGCCGAAAGCGACTCCATAAACACGTGCTTACATTTGTATAGATAAGCTTTTTCGTCGTGGGTATAATAAGAAAAGTTGGTTGTAAGATTGGAGGGACGCACAGAAAATTCTGATTCAAAGCGCGTGGAAAGCGCGAGGTTATCGGCGACGGGCTGCAAACTCTACGTCGCCAAGTGTGTGTAACTTTGAAACTTAACAAGGCCGATACACTCGTCGCGCTTTCTCCGTGAATGAATAGCGTGTATACAGCCGGTGCATCTCTGCAAACATCAACTGCATTATTCCTCGCTAGTGATGACACTTGATCCTTAACACTGCCTATTATGAACGAAAGCGATTTACGTGGGGCGAAATTTTTTGCCCCACTTCTAGAAGGAAGAAATTGATTATAAAAGGAATAAAAAAATATATAAAGTATAAGAACATAATATATAATAATAAAAAATATAATAGAAATAATACAGAAGAGAATTATAGAAAATTTTGTTCTTGAAACTTGGATCTTTTAGAGTGATTTAAAAATAGGGCAAAAAAATAATAAAATTAAAAGTAATAAAAAGACAAATAAAATTGGAGGAAAAGAACAATTAATAAATTAGAAAATGTACATGTTATTTTTTTCTCAAGTTGCTTTGTCTTTTTGTACAAATTTTGTACAACGCTAGCTCTTTATTGCCGTCACAGGTGTTTGCCACGCACTCGGTATATTCATTCATCCTCTCTTTACGCTTTCAACGCCTCATTGGTCGCGTGGGAAGCAAATGACCCGGTCGACCGCTAATTGCGTTTGATATATCGCTGATTTTGACGTTTGTCGGCACACATTATCAGTTTTCCATATATATTTATTTATTTATGATTTTATATATTACGCTGACATTTTTTTCTATATATATATTTATTAATATATATTTTTTTAAATAATATTTTTATTCTTTCATTTTTTTTTTTCGTTCCACATTTATCAATTTTCTCTAATTTACGTTGTATCCACAAAAAGTTATCACGACAGACCAACGTCAACAGATGATGTTTGTACCAAATTCGACACGCAAGCATTTTTGCATGCGATAATATTAGCTTACTGACGAAGAATGCCATGGCAGCGATATCGTTAGTCAAAACAAATTGCAAGAATTGCACAAGCTTGTAATGCAACAGCAACTTTATGCAGCGAAAGGAATGCATATCTATCTATTTGCGATTACATCATTCTAATACGGCCAGGAATAGCCATAAAATCTAATTTCCATAATGATTCGTGAATATCTCTCTCTCTCTCTCTCTCTCTCTCTCTCTCTCTCTCTCTCTCTCTCTCTCTCCTTCATATCCGGAAATGTAAGCCTTATGAATTATACGACATTAATATGGAAACGCGATTAGCGCGTGCCATCGAATGAATGTATAATCCTATTCCGTTTTCATTATTCTATTATTTTTATGAGAGTTACACACATACACACACACATACATTGCATTTTCTAAATTTAATTAATTTTTACTAGATTTTCTATTTGTAATTTTATGATTGTTAAGATTTAATAAATTGTACATAATATAGACAAATTCTAAAATTAGTGAAATTTGGTTTCTATATCAACCACTGCGCGCTATGTAAAGGGGTTAATAACTCGTCGAGAAATTCTTGCACCAGCAGCGGCTCGAGAAATCGATGTAATGAGTCAGTGGGTGAGTCGATTAGCCTAAGAGCGTCACGTACTACCGAATACTACCTATACTACCTACTCGATGTACGATTGCGAGAGAGAAAGAGATACATACACGCACACACAAAGAGAGAGAGAGAGAGAGAGAGAAGAAGAGATGGAGAGGAGAGACACAGAGTCCGCATCTCGCCACGTGCGTCGCATATGTGTCGACGCGTGCAGAAAAACGGCGAGAAGTGCAGCCTCAAGGCCGCCGAACTGCATTTGCAGAGTTCAACAGATTCACAATAGCCTGCGTTAGGTCATCTCTTCGTCATATAATTCGCTTACACTTTGAATCTTTTCATCCTTGTACAAACAAAATAGTAATCTTTTAATGAACTTAATTTGTGCGTGGGTGTAGTATCTATTAAATTTAATATGTATATTAATTCTATTATTTTTTAATTGTTCTATTCTCTGAATGTCTAATTTGTTAGATTAGTTGGTTTTTTTTTTTTTTTTTTAGAGAAAAATGAAAAAGTTCTCACAAACGATTATCCCAAATAATATATTAGATAATAATAGATAATTTCTCCAATATAATTAATAACATCAATGATATTTTCTCACGACGCGTTTCTGTCGCGTATGTTTGCGACCGCATCAAAAAAGTGGTCGCTTATAATGACCTGTCATTCCGCGGACCTTCAATCTCTTCTCTCTCTCTCTCTCTCTCTCTCTCTCTCTCTCTCTCTCTCTCCTCTCTCTCTCTCTCTCTCTCTCTCTCTCTCTCTAACGTGAGACACACCGGAAGTCGTGAAGAAGAGACGATAATCCCAAAACACACTATTCATTCCTTCGGACAAACGGCCGGAATGTCGAGGAGAAACCGCTCAGCGTTAGGAAGAGAGAGAGAGAGAGAGAGAGAGAGAGAGAGAGAGAGAGAGAGAGAGAGAGAGAGACAGAGAGAGAGACAGAGAGAGAGACAGAAAAGGGGGAGATGAGGTGAGAGGAGTGGCACAACGAGAAAGAGTAGGAGCAGGAGGCGCTGGAGAGAAGCAGCGAAGTTTCGCTTTAGGAGCGGAGAACTTAACTCAGTTAACTTTGCTGCCGAACCAAACTTTCCGCCAACTTTAAGTAGTCGCCTCTCCTTTCCTCATCCCTTCCCTCGGCCGTTCGCTCGGAGGTGGAAGGTACGGCGAGCAGGAGAGAGCAACAACCCCTCTCCACGATCCCTTTTCCTCCCTCTCGAGAGGACGAGAATGGCCGAACTACCGACACCGATACTCGCCGTCATAATTGGACGACTTCCTTATCCCCCGCTTGTTTTTCTTTCTCTCTTCCCTCTCTTTTTTTTTTCCCCCTTCTATCAGAATCTTTTTCTCGCGCGGAACACTGTTCCAAAAGGAAAAGTAATACAGGATATGACTGCGTTTGAGTATTCATGGATTTTTCTTCACGAATTGGATATCGATATTATATATTTACTAGCTTTTCGGCCCTCGCTTCGCGCGGGCCTCAAAGCTTTCTTATATATACATATATCTATCTATTTATATAAGTACCGTCTGTCTGTCTGTCTGTCTGTCTGTATGACCGCGAACTACTTCCACATTTATGGACCGATTTTCTCGAAATCGGTATCAAAATTTTGCAAATTTTTCGGGTATGGCTACTATATCTGTTTTTTTTTAGTTTTACACCCTCACCCACGCACTCACACATTTATTGACCGATTTTCTCGAAATTGGTACCAATATTTTGCAAATTTTTCGGGGATGGCTACTATGTGATTTTTTTTTAAGTTTTACATCCCCACCTACCCACCCACGCACCCATCCACGCACTCACACATTTATGGACCGATTTTCTCGAAATTGGTACCAAAATTTTGCAAATTTTTTGGGGATGGCTACTATGTGGCTTTTTTAAATTTTACACCTCCACCCACCCACTCACCCACGCACGCACACGCACGCACACACACACACACACGCATACGCCCGCACACACACATACACAATTTTTCAGAAATCACTTTTTGGTTTTGACTAAGTTGTAAAACCAGCAACTTATTTATAGTCATTTATGAATGACTCACGTCAAGAAATATAAAATGTTATTACCCATAAAGGGTGATTTTTTAAATTTGACAACAATTAATAAATAAATGCTCTCACCCAAGAACGCCAGAACCAAAAGGTGATTTCTGAAAATTGTGTATGTGTGTGTGCGTGCGTGTGTGGGTGTGTGGATGGGCGGGTGGGTGGAGGTATAAAACTTAAAAAAACCATATAGTAGCCATCTCCGAAAAATTTGCAAAATTTTGTTACCAATGTCGAGAAAATCGGTCCATAAATGTGTGAGTGCGTAGCTGGGTAAGTGGAGGTGTAAAACTTAAAAAAATTACCATCGTCTCCATCCTCGAAAAATTTGCAAAATTTTGATACCAATTTCGAGAGAATCGATCCATAAATGTGGAAGTAGGTCAATAAATGCGTAATTGCGTGGGTGGATGGGGGTGTAAAACTAAAAAAGACCACGACGTCGCCATCTCCGAAAAATTTGCAAAATTTTGATACCAATTTCGAGAGAATCGGTCCATAAATGTGGAAGTAGGTCAATAAATGCGTGATTGCGGGGGTGTAAAACTAAAAAAGACCACGACGTCGCGATCTTCGAAAAATTTGCAAAATTTTGATACCAATTTCGAGAGAATCGGTCCATAAATGGAGGAGTAGTTCTCGGTCAGACAGACATGAAACGGTACTTACATATATAGAATAGATTAATATTATTTTATTATTTATATAAAGAATCTTGTGTTATTATCCTGTCTTTTATATTTTATTATTATTACTATGTACTATTATTGAGAGAAAAGAGGAGACATATTTCTGAACACAAGGCAATTTTGAATAGCAATGTACTTCATATCAGCAATTTTGATCAAAAAAATTGCTTCGAACTTTTCAGATAAAAGCATAATATGAGCATGATACATAGCAGTGTCCGTTTTGATAAAAAAGCCGGTTCTTCACTGACAATGATCCGAAAAGTTATGCAGCTTTTCGTTGAAAAAATACGCGTTGTATATTAATAAATTTGAAAAACTTTAAAGATTATCTTGACGAATTATCCTTGGATACCTATAAGAATCTTTACGATTTAACTCTGAAAATCTAGAAACTTTTGTGGACGATGTTGGTGTAAATTGATAAATAAATAATAAATAATAAATTTTAAGCTATGAAACGCGAATCGATATTGGAGATAAAAGCGAAAACACCGAATAAACATATGCATTTCCGATGAATATATTTCTCGTATATTTATCCATTACGATCTCGATCGTGTAAAAAAAATCTTGGTTCAATTATTGAAAAGTAAAGTTGTTTGAATTTTATGTGTCACCAACAAAAATCCAGTCACTTCTGCTCTTTCTTTTTTTCTCTTTCTCTCTCTCTCTTTCTCTCCCCGCGAGAGCGGCAAGTTTTGAAACAAACTTTACTTTATCGTGGCTCGATTGTAGAGGATGGAGGGACCCGGCAGGACCGAGCTTTTCCCTCCTCCCATCCCTACCCCATCCACTGGTTCTCCGCCAAGTAAAGTTGCTCCCAGGTTAGACAATAATTGGATAACTTCGCCCTCATAGCGCGCCCCATCCCGTTCGCAACTCCACTCACCCCCCTGTATTCCCACCTCCGCTTTTGTCCTTCGCATCCCCTCTTCGTCCCCTAAGCACTGATCTGTCCGTCTTTGTCTCTCTGAATCGAAAGGCTCTGTTGCATACCGGGATTAAGTTGAAGGGTTGAGTTTAACCACTTGGTCGAGACGCGTCCCATTTAAGGGATCGTCTATTCTTCACTTACTAATCCAAATTATAGGAGAAACATGTGATTCCTAAATATCGAAAAATATTTATGTATAATGAATGTTTATACGAGATTTGGGAGCGAGAAATTGTATTTAATTTTAATGTTATTGCTGATCATCAAGCAATCGATTTATGTTAAATTTTTCGCGAAGAAAAAAATTGACTCGGAATTGGTCTAAAAAATCACGACTGAAGAAAAATATAATTTATTCGCGGCACTTTTTCTATATAATGTACTTGTGTAATGAAATTTCTTTATTTATTGCTAATAATAGAATTCGTCAAACATTTCGTATATGCTCTAATTTTATCGAGAGGATTATGACGAATCTCACCCAGCGAGATTAATTTATCTGTCACTTTTCGCACGCGCGCGCGCGAAACACACACACACACACACACACACACACGTCTAAACATACTCTTTTTCTTTCCAAAGTATACTTCCTGGACGCGTTGCTTTCGCCGCTGTTGAGCGGTGCATATAATGCATGATATACGCTACCAGCTGTCGAACAAGGGCTTAATCTCGCCCGCTCTCTATCCCTCCTCTCCTCCTGCTTTCGATGATAGGAGCTTACGTTTCCGCTGAGTTGGCACAACATGTGCCCCAAGTCAAAGTGCTTGGCTCGGCAGAGTCCCGTAGCGTTAGTGTCGCGTCCTCGCAGCTCGCTTTCGCTGAGGCCAGCAGCGATCTCGTTTTCCATAGCCTTCCTTACGCGTACTACATTTCCGATTACGCACGCCACCTTATATGTGTACGCACGCACGCACGCATGCACGCACACGATATTCCAAAATTCAACGGCTCTACTGTGCGAATATATTCCCAAAAAATTTAGTATGGATAAAGGAAGAGAGAAATTAAAACATGAAAGATGAAATAGGAACGAAGCAAGAGCAATAAAAGAAAAACTATCAGATAAGATAAAAATAAGATAGAATAGGGTAGAAAGTGATGAAAATAAAAAGAACCGAAATTAGGATAGAAGTAAGAACATATAAGATTGAAATGAAAAAAAAACCCGTGGTTTTATATATGTGTATATAACGAATAAACCATTTTTTAAATGCTTTAGATACGTTACAGCAAAAAGAAACTTTTATTTCATGTTTTAAAATACCGAATATCTTAATTGCAGTTTTTTTTTTAAATTGCACTTTTAATTAAAATATCTCTGTTTGCATTATTTTTTCTTTGTACTCCCCTTATTTTCAGGTTATTATATTTTTTTTTTTTCAAGTCGTTTATATGTCGTCAAAATTAAAATTTCGAAATATACTCTGTATGTAACGAATTTCATTTGCATTGCTGCAACTGCAACATCGTTACGTCAATATTACCTCATCCATTCGATGCGACATTTGAATCACGGCATTCGAATATTTGTCGAATGAAGACATCGCGTTTGGAACTATCTCATTGCTACGAGATAGTTCACTCATTGTCAGAGCAGTTACACAGTACTTCGCTTATATACGTACATATATGTATATTTAATAAATTTATTTTCCATAATGAGGGGGGAGGGAGAGGGAAACCAATGTATCAACGTATCATGTGTTAACCGAAGTATATATAAAATTACACATTATTAATTGATACAGTTTCGCATCATTTTCTTTAGTAATTACAATAATTAAAAATGTTAAGACAAATAAGAAATCGAAGTAGCGAAGCACAAGTTATAAAATTAAAAGTATAACTAAAACTGAGAAAACTAGAGTAAAAAGTTTAAAGTTACAGGTGACAAAGACCGGACTAAAGCTAATAAAGTGAAAACTAAAGTTATAATTCGGAATTAATAATAATAAAACTATGTAAAAGCCTAAGATTAAGGATAATGAAGTTATAGAGTTGAAATTGATAGTAAAAGAGCTAGTAAACTAAAGATAACAAAGCTTAGGTTAGAGAGATCCAAAAATTAATGGATCCAAAGACATGATAGCTTAAATTAATAAAACCGAGAGCCAATCTGTCACATCGTGAATCTTTGTCAAAGTGTCATTCCGATAATTGTGGCATCCGTGACATTCGGTGCGAGGGCGCCACTTGTCGGTTCGGTTTCTTCGGTTCATAATTTTTGGGGGGTGGGGGGAAACTCTGTTTCTATAGAACTCAATGTTCCTTTGATAATAGTGTTAAAGTAATCCAATAAAATATAACTAATACCTCTCAACTCTCAAACAACTAATATATTTGAATATTTTTTATTTATGACAGTTTCGCGTCAATCTGAATAAAAATTTGATTTTCCATAAAAATTAAAATTAATCAAGAATTTAACTGTCGTTATATTGTTCGCTATAATAAACGTCAACTGCACTGTGCTATAATGATAATTCGCAATAAAATTGCCCATCTATAAAACGCGTATCTTTACGGATTTTTCGCTCCCTCAGCATTTTTCCGTTCCGCCATATAAATTTTATTGGGAGCGTTATATCTTTTCCCATTTGCCTAAGGTTCCTTCTACGCTCAGTCAATTTACGATGCTTGCATCCTGCATAATTGCAATATTAGCGTGACTCTAAAAGGTGTAGCATATTCCAGAATTAAATATTAATTATACTTTCTGATGCATTTTCTTATTACTCTTAGTACAGTATACTAGGGAATATAGGTAACAAATACACTAGGGAAAAGAGAGAGAAAGAATGCGTGCAACACTTTCACGAACAGATATGATAATCGTTTTCCAATCGCTGTCCTCCATTTTTTGGTTTACGCATTCCTGAGTGATTGTGTGTCTCTCTCTCTCATCAATACTTTGACATCTTTAAATACTTGACACAAATACAAAAGATTAAATATGAAATTAAAAAGTAGACAATAGATTACATAGTATAATAGATCAACTAATAAAGATACGATTTTAGAATTTTAATCGACAGTGCTGTATACATATGTAGCTATAATAATTGAAAACACCTATATGACATAATTTCCACCTTCGTACATTTCCTTGGCATTTCTGACATATTGTAACGCGGTGAAGAAATCACAAGGAATATAAAGCGTACACAGGAAGTGTAACACTTGCGAACGCGGACATTATAATGACTGGTTTTCAATCGGCTTCGTCGCCGCCGAAAACGGATTGGAAACGGGTCCCGCTCGCCGCGCGTGCTCAGCGAACGAGAGAGAGAGAGAGAGAGAGAGAGAGAGAGAGAGAGAGAGAGAGAGAGAGAGAGAGAAGAGAGGGAGAGGGAGATAAAGAGGGTGCCCTCTCCGCTATTAACGCTGCCGAAAACATCAGCCCCAGCGCCCTCGAGCGAGCGCCGCTGTGGCGTGCCGTTTCGTGCCGTGCTGCTGTGCCGCATCTGCGAGCGCCTTCTTCCTTTCTCTGGTAATGCTGTGCGTTCTGCGCGCAGTTCGGTTCCCCCCCATTTTCCGTTTCGATTCTCATTTTCTTCCACGCCGATTATTCTCGCGAACGCGCAAATCCCGTTCCTGACGTGCCCTCGTCACCGTGTTCGCGAAGTCCGGTGGCAGTTCTGAATCCGGTGTCGGCCAGCTAGCCGACGCGCTATCGTATTGCGCAGGTTAAGCCGGCGCATTTCCAAGGTAACCTAAAAAGTCGCGAAGCGAAGCGGCGGCGGCGGTGGCGAGAGCGACTCGAGCACGCCGTTCTCGCCGAGAGCGGGTGTCCTTTTTGTGCGGCGCGGCGCGGCTCGGCTCGATGCGGTTTTTCGGATATATTCAAGTTCAAAGGCGACGAATCTCGTATTCGTATTTCGATAAATGTTGTTTGCAAGACGTCGTCGGGGTCTTCGTAGAAATACCGTCTCGTCGCTTCGACGACGCTGCGGTGGACGCTCGGATGTATTTCCGCGCGGGTGATATCGCGACAATGTGTGTTTGCAGAGTGTAGCACAGCCGTTCGCAAATCTTTATTTTTATTATCAAAAATTTCGTTTCAAATTTATTCGTCCCGAATAAAATAATTGCGAATGGGCGACATAGTAGGATATAATATAGGACTAGTGTAGGATATATAATATATTCTTCTTGTAAATGTGAATTGAATTACATCTGATCGTGTAAGCTGATGTATATGTAATGTGTATGCTGCCTTTTGACAGATTTATGTCTCGTAGAGACATATAATTGATTGATGATAACGAAATGAACTTGATGAATTATTGTTATATTATTGCATCGTAATATTTATAATATTATAATATCATAATGCAAAGAAGAGATAAAACGGAAGCTGCAATAGCTTAACTCTATATTATAAATATAATATAAATATGTATATATAAATATATTATAAAATTTGTTTTTATTTTATATAAATTTCAGGAGACGGTGTTTATTGAGCCGTGATGCGTTGGAGATTCGACGGTTCTTGCCCGAAGACCGACCAGAAGTCAGTGTTGCGAAAGCAGTTTGTGTGACAAAGCCGAAAAAATAAAGAGAGTGCTGAAACATTGTACTAGTTGGACTAGAAGAGGCACCTCCGCTGCGAGTGTCTTGTTGATAGATAGATTTTGTCGTCTTCTACTTTGGGACAGTGGAAGGGGGAGGGCAACGATCGTAATTTTTCTTTCTAGTGACACTGAGAGCGCACAGTGAAAACAATAAAAATAGGGGGGGCGGTCTGCTGACCGATGGACAAACGGAAGATGATGCCCAAACGCCCTCGTATGGAGAACTTGAGGGGTCCGATTGCAAACGGACCGATTCAGACACGACCACTGGTTGCACTGCTCGATGGACGCGATTGCTCCATTGAGATGCCCATCCTCAAGGATGTCGCAACTGTTGCCTTTTGCGATGCGCAGTCCACTTCAGAGATACATGAGAAGGTAATCAAAAATATATATTAGAATTTTGTTAGTATTGAACTCTCTTCTCTTATTAGAGAAATGGAAAATTTAAAAAAAGTATTCAAGAATATCAGAAAGAATAATTATATAGAAAGAATATAGCAGTCACATATAATTAGATTTATTCTCCAATATTTTCATAAAATACTAATTATTTTTATATTTGTATATATATATAAATAGAATTAATATTTTATGAAATATTGGAGAATAAATATAATTTTTGACTTTGTAAAAATATTAGATTATTAGGATTAAGACAGATTAAAATATTCAAAAAAAGTGGAATTAGCATATTAGAACAACACAGAATGCTCCAAAGATCAAATTGAATTTGAGGCAAACCTTTTTACAAGAACTTTTTGTCAATATTGTTGTATCATTACATAAAACATTGTTTAAAAGTTTTGTAGAACAATTTGGATTGAGTTTTATTAATTTCTGAAATATTGTATACCTTTTTTCTAATATTTATATTTTGGTTTTTTTATTTACATTACATACTCGTGTACCTATTCGATGAATAGAAAAACATTTTAATAGATAATACAAGTCACAAGTATATTCTTGTTGAAAAAAATCTATCTCTATGAATCTTTGCATATAAAAGTATAAGGACTTGATATAATATAGGAACGTTTCGATTTTTTTTTTTAGATTTGTATCAATCTATGTATATGATAAGTACAATGGCAATATAAATAATTCTAATATATGTATAAATAAATGAAAGGAACCCAACAACTTGTGCTTCAACAACAACATATTTGGCACATATTTTCTCTCTATCATATAATATAATTATTATATAATTATACTATATAATTATTATATATATAATTCTAAATTTTTTAAATATTGATTTACGTTTCTTTATTTTCCTAACTTAAAAAAAGATTCATACAATGTATCAATTTATATTTTATATATGTTTCAACTCCTTTTGCGTTTCGCAGATTTTTGCGAGACACATTTTAGCAGTTTACTTCGCATGCGCGAATTTATGCACGGATTTATAATATTTAATGTATATATATATATATATATATATATATCCGAAAAATATATTAAAAAATAAATAACGTTATAGAATTTATTGAGGACAAGAATAAAATCACAATTAGTACTTTTATCATTATCAATTATTTTTCTATTGTGTTATTGTGTTTGAGAATTTATAAAATATGCAGAAAGTATATCTTATTTTAAAATATATAAAATTCTATACAACATATTTTGCAAAATATATTAAAACGACGTAGATATATTGATATTTGAAAAACAACAGTTGGTACACGATGTATACAACCAAGTGCTATCATATACAAAAAAAATTAACATACATGGCATTAATAACTGAACAAAGACAAATCAACAGTGATAATAAGAATATTATAGCGGCAAATATATAATGAAATTAAAAGAAGACCTATTTAATAAGCAAATTTTTTATCATTGACAACTGGGCTCACTCATGGAATAGAACACCGAAACTTTCAAAGCCAACAACTTGGATCGCAAAGGGTTAATTTATACAGTATCTAAATTTATTTTGTTTATATTCCTAATTTATGTTATCTCTAAAGTTTTTAATATATCGTTATATATTTCTTCAGTATATCTAGTATATTTTGTATATGCATAATTTTTTTAATTTCTAATATAATATATTTTATATTTTATATTTGAAGAATTTGAGATTTCATATTTAATAGATTTCTTGAAAGAATTGTTCCGTGCAATATTTAAAAAGAATACTATGTTTGAAAATTGATGTAATTAATGCATGATGATTTTTATGTAGGTATTAAATGAAGCAGTGGGTGCACTGATGTGGCACACGATAATTTTGACAAAGGAGGATTTGGAAAAATTCAAGACGCTGCGAATTATCGTCCGGATTGGTTCCGGCGTGGACAACATCGATGTTAAGGCGGCCGGCGAGCTCGGCATTGCGGTGTGTAATGTGCCTGGCTATGGCGTTGAGGAGGTGGCCGATACGACTCTTTGTCTTATACTAAATCTTTATCGACGCACTTACTGGCTTGCGAATATGGTGCGCGAGGGCAAGAAGTTCACAGGACCAGAACAGGTAATATTCAGCTACTATTATTATTAGAATTATATTATTATATATTGTTGGAAATATATTGTTATTATTATTTAAAATTTCTGGATAACTTTCTGTACATGATATAAATCTTTTGTCACGATTTGCGTGTGTTTCAGGTGAGAGAAGCAGCAACTGGTTGCGCAAGGATACGGGGTGACACACTAGGTATTGTGGGGCTCGGTAGGATCGGTTCCGCTGTCGCGTTGCGTGCCAAAGCTTTTGGCTTCACTGTCATCTTCTACGATCCTTATTTGCCGGACGGCATCGAGAAATCGCTAGGTCTCACCAGGGTTTACACATTACAGGTTCGTACACTTTATATTTATATAAGCTGACTTTAATCATTACATCAATTGTTAGATCGATTTAGAAGCATAAATTTTCTAATATAATGTAGGATTTAATTATAGAGCGTTTGTACATATAAAAGTTTAATCTATTTTATATTTATCGTAAATCTTATTCTAGAAATTTTAATTTCAATCATATTTAATTCGGGATGTAAGTTTCTTTGTATAATATTACGATAAAAATTATATTTTTATTCTGATTTTACATATAAAGCACATAAAGTTTCTTGGTCATTAATGATTAGCGATTTAATTTATTTCAATGTTATTATCGAAAGAAGTCAATTTTAGATTATTATATGTAAAAGTATAAATTAAACTTTTTAATGTAATATTTTAATGTAAATTGTAACTTTATATTTTGAAAGAAAATTAAATATTCAATGAACAGAAAATTTTTAATGATTATTAAATAATCTTATTTATCTTCTAACCAAACTTATTTTTCGTTATAGGATTTGCTATTCCAATCAGACTGTGTATCTCTACACTGTACCTTGAACGAACACAATCATCATCTAATAAACGAATATACTATTAAACAGGTGTGTATGCGTGCGTGCCCGCACGTATATATGTATATGTATGTTGTGAATGTGTGTCTATAAAATTATAAGAATTATTTATAAAGCCTTAATACAATTATAGAATTATTTATAAAGCCTTAATACGAGATTTTACAATACATAATTATTTTTAATTTATTAATTGTTACACTGGTTTATTAATACTTCGATATCATATTTAGATACGGTATAATTTAATTTATACATTATTATTTACTGCGTATCTGAGAAGTCTCTGGAAATATATTGAATTTTATTTATTTTATTTGAATTATAATAAAACAAATTTATGGCACATAATTATAACTTTTTAGTATATACAGCAACTTTAGTAAAAATTATAGTGTAAGTTAATTACATTATAAGAAAAAAACATGCATCTGTCTATAGATGAGACCGGGAGCATTTTTAGTCAATACAGCGCGAGGTGGTCTGGTGGACGACGACGCGCTTGCTGCAGCGCTTAAACAAGGTCGAATTCGCGCGGCGGCGTTAGATGTCCATGAAAACGAGCCATACAACGTCTTTCAGGGTCAGTCTGCGAATCAGTGTGAGTCTTATCTGTCCCGGTGCCTAACTCCGTCTCGACTGACTATTTTTTACCTTTCCAAACTTCCTCCATAGCTTATAAAAAGAAAAAAAGGATAGAGTGACATATGAGAAAAAATAAGAAAAAGAAAAGCAGTTATAATGAAGATGTATATTTTATGGCAAAAATAATCCTATATAATTTCTGGTGATTTTATATGTGTGTGTATATAATTAATAAAAAAATTAGTAAGATAGATTAAATTACTAGCTAAGTTTCTACACAATTTTATTATTTGTATTATTTTATTATTATATTATTATATAATTTTATTATTATATTCAATACATAGAATGTCCACACAGGTCCATAGTCTACTATATGTCATATTATATAATTATCCATGATTTTTATATATAAGAAAAGTGCCAATTATATAATCTCATTTTTCTATATTGTATACATCTTCTGAAAAAGTATCGGACATCGTTAAATTATATTTGCATACTTTTGATTTTCTTGATCCCCGATTTTGCAATATATATTGTACAGGTCCATTGAAAGATGCGCCCAATTTACTGTGCACCCCACACGCCGCCTTCTATAGTGATGCAAGCTGCACCGAATTACGCGAGATGGCGGCGAGCGAGATACGACGGGCGATCGTCGGCCGCATACCCGACTGCCTGCGCAACTGCGTGAACAAGGAATACTTCCTTTCCTCGACTGGGTAAGCGCCCTCTTCCCCAGCCAGGCTCTGTCTGCCTGCCTCCCCCTGCCTCCCGCGATTCTCAGAGTTCGAAAAATAATTAAACAAAAAAGTCTGTCTCACGATTTGTTGAATGAAAAGAAAAAGACGTAGACGGATATTTTTATATATATATATATATATATATATATACATATATATATGCAGTTATATCGACGCAGTATATTACATTTATATACAATGTTTACATTCCTCTCTCTTCTTTTTTCTTTGATTGCAAATCACCGGGGGAAAAGGGATACAGTGACTGTCACGAAATTGATCAAATTTATGCAAAAAATTATAGAGATCCGTATTGTACATTTTAGAAATATATCATTTGCATCTTTCTATAGCGTAAGCTATAAAAATGTACTAAGAATGTATCATTTATATATTTTTTCTGATATCGCGAACTGTAAAAATTTGTTTTTATACATATGCCTGCTCTCTTCTCCCTCCTTATTGTATTAAGGCTCCTGGCCCCTCACTGCAGCGCCATTTTAATTTATGACATCAAAAAGATCGTATAAATTTTTTTTCTCGCACTATGCGTCGAATTAAATTAGTTTTTTTTCAAGACTCTTAATTAATCGAAGATTTTGGTAATTAGTATATCAATAGAGAAAATCTTCGATCGACTATTGTTTATTTTTATGAGAAAAATTTATTAGAACACGCGTATATAGATTTAATAAAAAAAAAATAATAATTACAATGAGAGTTTTTAGTGTATATATATATATATATATATATATATTTTATTAATTATATTTTATTTATATTTTCAAATATGAGTGGTAGCGAAACTAATTTACTTCGATTCGTATTAGCGAGAAAAATAATTTATATGATTTGTCGCTTCTGACTTCATAATCTTCCTGACAAATGCTGATTTGTATATATATATATGATATACTCTCTGCTCTTTCTAAAAAATCAAGACACGAGTTGCGTGTGATATGGCGCTAATCTCAACGTAACTTATTATATTGGGTTATGATGTCATAATACCTTAAGACTGATTGAAGAGAGC